>JASFYC010000643.1:0-489459 GCA_030412335.1 Botrylloides violaceus | reverse complement strand
TGATATGAACCGGAATATTTTATGATATTCAAAATCAGACAACAATGATTATTTTCTACATGTACACGAACAGTAATCCCTTCAGCGCTGCTATTTCGAATCATGGTAGGAATTCCCTTCTTTTTGGTATAGATCAAAATCTTTACACCGATACATGTTTCTAACAATCCGATTTGATCCATAGGAACACCTTTAGATATATCGATATCGTATTCACTGCGGAATTTATGATATAATTCAGTGGCGGTTTTTTCAAAACATGCTCGATTCAATGTGTAGGCTACACATCGAAATAAGCATAAAAAATCATGATAAGGTTTGCCTTGTTTATTTTTAATAAATGTCATGATCGTGCGACTTTTCAAAGTTTCTTCAGAAAGTGGAACATTTGGACATCCCAATAAAACCTGCGGCATGTCATAAATATAAAATTGAATCTGCAAAACACTTTTGCAGAAATATTTAGTGTCAGGTCTTTGAGATTGACCGAATTGATATCCTCTATATAGATCAATTCCTTCTATAAAACGCACGAAATCTTCTCGTTTTCTGATCGAAACAGCAGGAGACAATACAGGATTAGAACCGTTAGGGTGGAAATAGGAATACCTTTGTGTTTCACGATGTTGTAGCAGGAATCCAAATGAATAATTCAGTTTAAATTGATGAAATCGTGAAGGATAAATCTCGAGCATTTTTGTTCGTATTTCATTGATACTCCGTCCAATAATCCGAATATTAACCAGATCTCTGAATTTATATCCAAAACGTACAAAATCCACAATAGATCCTTGGTTCAATTCGATAGTTTCTTTTGCTTTTGAATCTAATCCATTCAGAATTTCAATGTTAAAATCCCTTTCTTCGGAATGATGAGTATAACGTCGTTTAGGCATTGTTTCAGTATGCTAGAGAACTGTATTTCAAACAATATTTCATATTAGTTCATGTTCAATACACCGTAGAATGATCTGTATTTCAAACAATATTTAATTCGTACGAGTTCACGAATAAAATCAGCTTTCGCTCGCTGCATTCTATCGGTGCACTCTACACTCGGAATGCCTCTTCCTTTCTCTTGATCGAGCTTTTTAATGTCGCTCAATATAGTTCTTACGACGGAGTGAAAATCAAACTTCTTGTTTGAAAGCTCGAGCGAAACCAAAAGATCAAGAACGCTGTCCTTTTTTGCTTCCTCTTCGAGTAATAATTCAAAATTTTGCGCAAAGTCGTCATCTTTGGTTCGCTTACGCGGAGGTTGAGAAGTCGTCGGAATGTGTGAAGTCGCTGGAATATGCGAAGTCGACGGAATATCATAGCCTTCAAACATACTATTATCAAACAACGAGTGCAGTTCCGGATTTATTTCCAATTGTTTCCGTGCGGTTCCTAATCCGCACGACGTCATGATTATGTACTGTAAATACAATTAAGCATATTTACGAGAAAGAAATTCAGCTTGAATAAAACTGACAGCATCATAAACAACACGTGCATAAAAATCATTTTCACATTTCCCATCCTCGCTTGTTACATTTGCGGAAGGACAAGCGAATTCTTCAAGCATTGCGAGTATATGATCCCTACATAGTTCCGGATCAAACACGTAGCGTTCCCTTTGTTCACGACAAGCGAAATCTACTTTTACCAAACTCGGATGAAACCGATCGGGAATTAACGTGACGTCAGTGACCAAACAGAAGGCGGTTGCGGGAATTACACGATCTTTGTAAGAGATGCGATTGTGATGGAGCGCAGCTATAGCGTCAAGCAATGCCCAATTGCCCCAAAACGCGGAATGACAGGTATCTATCACGGCTACACGACGAGGTCCGAGCGAATCTAATACGTCAAGTTTGGGTAATACGGCCGGTAGAAATTGAGCGGAACCACAAAACAAGATTGATGACATCAGCGATCTGCAACTGTGATAAGCACCACTAAACATCAAATTAGGGGAGTGACAAATTGCGCCGAACCTACTCTCTAAAGCACTTAACAACACACAAGCGCGAAAAAAAGTTACACTTCGCTTTTTACCAGCGAAGCTAACTCCCACAATTGAACTCTCAGCATATTCATATAACGCATGCAGTTGTTTCAAACTACTAGGCTTATTAAAAAATTTCTCCTGATACGAAGCCCCTACAACGTTGATGATTTCGTCATCAATGTCATCGTCAATCACTATTGGTTCTGTTGCATCATTATCAACAATGATGACATCACCAACACCGCAACTAGGTTGCGGAGCCGAATCAGCTCCGCAACTAGGTTGTGGAGATAGCGCGCTTAGATCAAATCTCTGAGCGTCTTGAAAGCTATCCGATTGACTCGGCTGACTACGCTGACTTGGACTAAAAGGCTGAGTGTTAAGCTGTGTCTCCTCATCGCTATTGACGTCAGCAACAGGTATCGTGTCGTCATCACTTGCGGTATCCTTATCCGAAGCTGGAGACGGGGTAATTGTCTCGTATCTCAGAGCTTGTTGTATATCCTTTTCTGAATCCATTTCTCGTAGCTGAGCGCGTGCAATTTCAACGGCTCTGTTCGCACTTTCTAGTTGCTTTCGTGCGATATCAATCGTTCTAGGACGAACAAGACTTGTACCGCTACAAGTAGGTTGCGATACCAGATCTAGAACGCTTAGTAATCTCGGTTGGTTGATATTGCTTCCAACGTTGTTATCGCTCAACGACTCGCAACGACCTTCATCAGTAGGGAGCGTAATCACGGGTGTATTGAGCTCCGATCTTTCGACGTCACTAATTCAGATCAGCGCGGAGTTCAACTACATTACGATATTTGCAAACCATCCTCTGCCACCACCAACGACCCCGGGATAAAACTGAAATCGTTGCTAAACGAAAGTTACACTTTACGGAAAGGGGATATGATATGATTGCGCAATCACCACGGTGTGTATGGCGACCACAACCTTTCACCTACGAATTTCAACGTTATTAGTTTATCCCCGCGCGATCAGCTTATAATCATCTGCAACAGAACGCAAGCTTATATGCAACCTACCCAAGGCAATCTTAAGATCGCCTTGAACCTACGCAATACCTGGTCTACAAAAAACTGACAGCTTTGTCATTATCATAAACAAAATGATGGTGCGTCATTTTATCAAAGAAAACTATATAAAGAAACAAAATGGCAGGTGCGTCGAGATGCGCAGTTCAACAAGGCTATTCCGATAGGATAAAAGACATGAACA
The DNA here is from genome assembly GCA_030412335.1 of Botrylloides violaceus. NCBI lineage: Eukaryota > Metazoa > Chordata > Ascidiacea > Stolidobranchia > Styelidae > Botrylloides > Botrylloides violaceus. The sequence continues at coordinate 486,236 of JASFYC010000643.1, read as the reverse complement.
TCATAGCACAGTATGAACGCAAAAACAAAGGTACAAAGAAACATTTTCACCAGGTGCGCTGACTCATCGTCTATGGATCGGTCAAAAGGTACTTTTGTCAAGCAGATAGGCGGTTATTCGAACGCTTAATGCGCTTCGCATACGTAGTACGTTTTATTGTACGTCTTGTTGGGAACGCATGTCTGATGATACCACTTCCGGCACACCACACAAAGGACCTGACAAGTGCTCGCCAGGTTGCCAGGGCACCCGCCTTTTTCACATATTGACCATGTACCCGAATGTTCTGATGTGGTGTTGCCAAATAAACCAACCACGCATTCAGCGGAGGGTTGGGCAAGAATCGCAACGTCAATGTGCCCGTCAATCCAAAGGTCAGCTACTTTGATCCGAGCCGCCTCTTTTCCCGGGCCACGGCCACGCGATACCCTGGTGGTATCATCTTGCAGGTTGTTTTCATCAAGCAATTTACCGACCCATTTTCGGCAGATTTTTGAGGGATGACTTTTCGGCAGAGGCAATCCATTCAATAAGGCATACATATTCAGTATGTGTATTCTGTCATTCTGTAGGTTGGGCATTTTGCAACTCCCTTGCTTACTGTTTCTTCGTTTGATAGGATTTCATCTATGATATCCTCCAGTTTTGTTATTGTCGGAAAGGTGACATGAAAACGGTCAATCTGCCGGTTCTTGAAATCCGCTTTCAGCTGGTAGTCGCCCATGGATGCCAGAGCTCGAGAAAATTCGTAATGATAAAGGTCTTGGACTCGCTTCAAAGCTAATATCATGGCATTTACTGGCAGCTCTTTATGCTTCGTGTCTGACTTCAACACTTTATTCATACATTCCCCAATGTTATTGGTTTCCGCACCTTCAGAAAAAGCTGCGAATCGGCTGGTTATGAAGTCGCAGCAATGTTGAATGAGATCTTGTGATAGACATTTGGTGAAGTAGTCCCTGAAAGCATTTGTCCATTTCCCTTCTCTTTTCTGAAGTTCTTCTTTGTACTCTTCTAAGCTTTTACTCCTTATGAGTTGCAAGACATCATTTTTGAGCACAACTGTGTCATCGCGTGATCCCCCGTGCTGTTTTATCCATAATCCAACATCCCGCAATATATGATTGGAGCAAAATATGTTTGGAATATTTGGAAAGCACGTTTTTAACGCTTCAGTTACGCCTTTCATCTCTCTGTCAGTTACAAGAGGAATCTTTTTCGCTTTCGCCATATTGATATCTGGGAGAATATCCCTGATGAAATCGCAGTGGCGAGAAAAACATTTTCTTTCGTGAATCATAAAAGCAACTGGATATATTGGATCTCCCTGAAGAAGGACATTTCGGCAGACGAAAATAGACAAGTAAAAGTCACCCATGCTAAATGTGGTGTCGTATGAGATGACTTGTTTTAACCATGTGTTCTTCTCACATAACTGCATGAGTTTGGCGGTGTTCTCCAGAAGTTCAACATGTCCAATATGGATCACCAGGTCGGGATAAACCTGGAGTTTTCTCACAAATTTTCCTGTCTGCATCGCCAATTCCACAGAGCTAAAAAATTCGTCGTTCTGTCTGCGCCTTTTTTTCGAAATCGCGCATAAATTCTCGACTTCCTTACGATCTCTTGGGCGGTCGATTGCGACACGATCCTGATCGATATCGATTGACTGCATTTCGGCAAACACTTCTTGAGGAGCGCTTGTTGCTGATTTCCTTTTCATTGTTTCCTTGCTCGTCGGCAAATAAATGTTACTTTTAGACTTGGAATTTCCGTGCACACTGTCCCTGTGTAGGGTCTGGCGTGCTCCTAGCCACGCCCTCACTGTCTGCGGACTGAGAATAAGACTCCTTGAATACAAGTGCTGGTACCGACTTTATAGATAAAATGTCAGGAAGGAAAAGCGACGTAAGCCAAAGGAGTTGCTCTTCGTTCGGCAGATAAAACTCGAATGCCTTTAAAACTAAAACACGCCAGATCGACAACACGTCGCAGGGATGCAGGATTGGTATAAAATGATCATTGGTAGTTGAACCAAAGCAAGGTAGCCTGTAATCAGCATGTAACAATCTACTGATTGTTACGTGTTCGCCACAAGGTCCCCCCGGTTGGAAAAAGCTTTAGGTCAGAGAATTGGTCGTATCGTGGGAGTCAACACATACAATGCACAATCTAAAACACAATGGTGAGATCAGCTACACATGTTCATGGTGCATAAGCAAATTAAGTGGATATCTATGCAGTACGAAAGAAAAATTCCGTCCTCGATCAAAGGTGCATTTCAAATGAAGGTGTGAGAACAAAATCTTGCAGGTGACGGGGTGTTCTGATAACACGGCCGCGATTCGTAGTGATAGGTGTGTAAGTGACAGAGGGTGCCGTTACACGTGTTGGGTATACACCATGAGGAACAGAGGTGTCTTCCAACCTTACAAGGTCTTGTTCGTTAGTACATACGGTGGTGGGTGGGTGTGTATCGGTGGGGATCATTTCACGCGGAATAGGCCTACTATTGAGATGGGAGTTTCGCCCGAAACGCTGCAATAAGGGCAATCGCCCTGGGATCAAACGGTCTGTCGAGGCGTCATAAGAACCTCTATTAGTCTCAATAGTAAAGCACTTGGGGGTGCGTTTCAAGACTTTGTGCGGGCCAGAGTAGACGGCATCCAGCGATTGGCGCGTGCCATCAATCCGTAAAAATACATGGGTGCAAGTGGTTAAATCAATAGGAACATGTGGGTTAAGATTACAGTGGAAATTCGTGGGGGTTTGGCCAATAGTTGAAAAAAATCGTCGCATGTTACTCACGAAAGTATGACTGTTCGTATTATTGTCGTAAGGTTGGGGATTAACTAACTGACCCGGCAAGCGTAATGATGTCCCATAGGTCAGTTCTGAAGGCGAATAACCCAAATCCTCCTTTATCGAGCAGCGTAACCCCAAAAGTACCAACCCCAAGTGGTGATACCAATCAGATGGGCTCTCTTTTGTCCGCAACGCGTCTTTCAGCGTGCGGTTAAAACGTTCAACCATCGAATTTTGCTCAGGTTTGCGGGCCAAGGTAGTGATATGATGTATTCTCAACAACTCCATAAGCTGTGACCATTCGTTGGAGGTAAATTGGCTACCTCTATCCGTTATGAGCTTCTTGGGTGGGCCGAATCTCGAGACGTAGCCTAAGTTAAAAGCATCGATAACAGTTTGCGTACGTATATCACGCATTGGGATACACTCAGGCCAACGGGAAAATCTGTCGATGCACATCAATAGGTAGGAAAAACCGCAACTATTCGGAAGGGAAAGGATGTCGACATTCACTGTCTGAAAACGTTCCGAGGGTACTGGGAGATGCGTTATCGCAGTCCTGGTATGCCGGTTAATCTTCGAACGCTGGCACTGTTGGCAGTGACGAACGAAGTCTGTTATCTCACGTTTCATGTGTGGCCAAACATACCGGTCCGTTATGAGTTTCGTCGTAGTTCGTATACCAGGGTGTGAGATATTATGAAGCCCTTTTAGAACCATCTCCCGCAAGGAACTTGGCACATACGGCCGCTGTTTACCAGGTTTCGACCTGTCAAAAACGATTGGACCGTTTATCCCTTCGAAAATTACCTCATACAAGTCTAACGAGTGTTCGTCCGGGTGCAATAATAGATCGCGCAACTCATCGTCATCCGTCTGAGCTTCAAGCAGCATCCGCGCAGAAATGGGCATCGTGTCAGGCAAAACCACGTTGACCTCCAGTCTCGAAAGGGTGTCAGCCGCTGTATTCAATGATCCTTTGATATGTCGGACATCGTTGGTATACTCTGTAATGAACCTCAGTTGTCTTGATTGACGCGGTACGAGTCTTTCTGTCGGATTCTGTAATGCTTTAACCAGGCCGTCATTATCAGTGACCAACTGAAATTTCCGTCCTTTCAATTGGACGTGAAAAAGTTTAACGGCAGAATAAGCGCCTAAAAGCTCACGATCAAAGGACGAATAAGTCTGTTGAGTGGGATTTAGCGTCTTCGAGAAGAATCCAAGAGGTGTCGTCGGGACTAACGGAATGACCGAGAAAGTCCGCTCTGTCCACGCCAAACTCACACTTATTGACGTTAATGACCAGACCAAACTCACGCAACCTCGAAAATAATACGTGAAGCGTTTCCCAGTGTTCTTCCTCGGTGGCGGTAGCAATCAGAATGTTGTCTAAAAATACGAATATATTGTCAATTCCGGACGTTACTTCTGAGATAATACGGCTAAAAGTGCTGCAAGCATTGGTCAATCCGAACGGCATGGTCGTTGGCTGAAACAGTCCTTCTGGACAAATAAATGCAGCCTTCTCCTGATCGTCGAGATGGAGAGGGATCTGGTGGTACGCCTTTTGTAAATCAACTTTGCTAAAAATTCTGCAATCACTGATTCATGGGTCCGGCACATTTTGTCCCATGGGTTGGAATCCTAGTGCCGTTCGTCGCATAGAGATTCGGTCCGCGACCCCCGTTGCGGCGATCCTCTCGAGTGCTAGGCATGAGTGAAACGGATGCTCCCGTATCAACCAAAAAAAAACAGCCAGATATCTCGTCCTGAACATGCATTAAGGGCTTTCCATGTGAGCAATGGGACACATTAAGGGTTGATGTACGACGCAAATCTACGCCGTACCTCTGCCTGGAAAAGGACGGGCAGACGAATAGCGAACACATCCCGGACGGCAATTCCGTGCTCGCTCGCCAAAGCGTTCATGATAGTAGCAGATACCAGACCCATGAACGGAAGGGTCGCTAGTCCGCCAATTACCAGAAGCCGGATCACGACGGTCCGACTCCAAGGGACGGGGAAGGGCATAAGGTGGCGGATGCGAATTTGCTCGTGGATAGAAATTCTCCCGTATAGGAATCTGCGATGCCTGTGCCGATTGCTTCAACAATGTAACCTCTTGTCTCAACTGGGAGAGTTGTCGTTGAAGCTCGGGATCAGTACGTTGCGATTGACGGTGATTAAATTGGTGATGCGATTCACGGGCGTAAATGCTATCAGCACGCTCAGCTAATTGGGCAGCGGTATCGGTAACATGAGATGAGAGGATGTCGGCAATCGAATTCGGCAAATGGTGGAGGAACGCTTCCTTGAGATAACAATCATTGATCGGTTCTCGCCCAAGAATTCCAGTGGCGCTTTTCAATTTTTTTAAGATCTCTGAGGGTTTCAACCCACGGCAACGTCCACTGTACAGTTCTTGAACTCGATCTCGCAGGGGAACGGTATATTCTTCAAGAAGAATTTGACGTAGAGCCTCAAATCGGTCGGGATCCTCCTCACCAGGGAGCTTAAGTCGAATAGATTCCAGCTGGGTTCCGTCAAGGCATCGTATAACGTAGTTGTACATTTCAGTATCGCCCTCGACACCGTAAGACTGAAATCCGGCCTCCGCAGAAACAAACCACGACTCTGGCGCATGTCCCCAGAAAGGGACAACGGGCATTGCTACGCGCAGAGGCTGGTTAAAATCACGAGCAGGCTCCACTCGTTCCATCTCAAGCGTACGTCGTCGCCGGCTTCCGGGCGACATCGGGAACAACTCTACGGGAAGCAGCCAATCACGTCGGGGTCACCACAATTATGGCGTGCTCCTAGCCACGCCCTCACTGTCTGCGGACTGAGAATAAGACTCCTTCAATACAAAGTGCTGGTACCGACTTTATAGATAAAATGTCAGGAAAGAAAAGCGACGTAAGCCAAAGGAGTTGCTCTTCGTTCGGCAGATAAAACTCGAATGCCTTTAAAACTAAAACACGCCAGATCGACAACACGTCGCAGGGATGCAGGATTGGTATAAAATGATCATTGGTAGTTGAACCAAAGCAAGGTAGCCTGTAATCAGCATGTAACAATCTACTGATTGTTACGTGTTCGCCACAGGTCTCATCGCCAACATAGTGGATAAGAAATAGCGTTGGTGTGGTTTGATCCTTGTCGTCTTCTGTTTGGGAGTATACATGACGAACAAAACCGTCAAGATGTTTCCTTTTCTTGCCATCAGGGTCTTTTATCTTATAATAGCGCTTTTTCAAGCCATACTCCTCAACTGACTTTGCCCCAGTGTATATGAACCTGTACTGATCGCTGACGAAGCCCATATTTTCGCTGAAACTTCCACCACGAAAAAGGTAACCCTCTCCAGCTTTAGGTCTGACCGCAGGTTTGTCTATGATGGATTCGGGGTTTTTTAAATATTCGTAAGCCTGGGCCCACGTAAGCGGTTTGTTACCTAAGTTTAACATAGCTGCGTCTGCAAAGCAAAGATAACATGTGCGTTAGTAGTCTCAAAACTTTCAAGCCGCAGCATTTACCCATACCGCATTTGTAAAGCAATCGTGTTTAGGGTTAGGACTGATTCGGCGAAGTGACATATTAACGCTATAGATAAAATATCAAGCAAAAGTGCATTGAGGAGATTAACCTTTTGGAAATATTTTCTGTAGTGAAACCAGGTCGATCGACCGTGACTGTAAGCGTAATCTACACCACCAAAGGTAGCGTTCGATTTCTGGTCTATATTTCCCGTAGCCCAAGTTTTGTGCCGTTCCGAACCGGTCCTGGAACAACTGTACCTGTTTCGGCGAATCGTCGATAATTTTGTCGAGCTTTCGCTGAAGGCAAGGCGATCTTAATCCAAGGCTACTGTATTTTGCTCATCATACGAGTACCGGCACCAGCAAACCTAAAACAACCCTCGACATATCCCTTCATCAATATAGTGTCTTGAATTTCATGCTATACCTATATTACACGTGACTCATACATGTGCATATTAATCAAATCATTTCATTATACAACTATTTAACAAATTGTATCGATGCATGCACAGACACTGAGTTTGTTGTTTGGTTGTTTATTTGGAATTTACGACGTTTTCAGCTACTAAGGTCATTTACGTCAGCCCAATGCCTACGGTATATGTGTGAATACTTCCGGTTTATAGCCTGGATCATTATTACAATCACGGCTCTCCGCACTTCCCCGATACCGACTGCCAGGCAGGGATGGAACGGATGCCAATTTTAAAGTTTTCGATTTGACTCAGTCGGAAATCGAACCCGGAACCTCCCGATCAGTAGGCGGACAGTCTAAACCTACCGGGGATAGAAATCTATACCGGCTGCATGTTTTTTTTTTTTTTATAGAAGATTATAGTGGCGCTTATCACCGGTTGCGGCGTTTTGCACCACGAACAAGACAGGTTGGAGCAGATACATGGATATAGTAATCGTGATAGATGAATACAGAAATCGCGACACATGATAACATGGACATAGTAATCGTGAAACATGATACATGAATACAGGTAATCGTGAATATAGTAATCGTGTCAATACCACCGGCTTATAGCCAGGATCACTATTATAATCACGGTTCTCCGCACTTCCCCGAAACCGACTGCCAGGCAGGGAAGGAACGAATACCAATTTTAAAGTCTTCGATTTGACTCGGTCGGGAATCGAACCCGGAACCTCCCGATCAGAAAGCGGACAGTCTATACCACTCGGCTATACCGGCTGCATGTTGCCAAGCAGACACAACTCTGCCTCGCGCCTCTGAAAATTATTATTATTATTATTATAAAAATTTTCAGTGGCGCTTATCACCGGACGGCATTGAAAGTAAGTACAAAGGAAAAAAAACAGAAGTTAGGTTTAACCTCCAAATTTGTAGTAAGAAGTTTATGGCCTAAAGAGAGTAGGTACTAGGAGACTAAAAACTAGGTAATAGGTAAGTCTAGGCAATAGGCTAAACTTAAAAGGCCATGCCTAGTCTTATAGCTATTCAAAATATACATATCAGCGAGCAGGTGGGAGCAACAGCTCGTGTGGCATTTACAAGTTTTTTCCCTCTTCTGCAAATTGAGAATGTGACATGCACCTAACCTAATCAAAATGCGAGGAAAGGACCCACAATAGGAATTTAATGCATGCTGCGTGTTCCCACACAAATCACAGAGTAACATATCTGCCTAAGAAAATGACAAAATCAAATATAATGGCAAGCAAGTACCAGAAAAGCAGGAGTTGGGGCCTTATTAAGTCAAATTGCAATAATGGACTAAAGTACCAAGTGGATGAGCCCAGAGATGAGGCGTTTAGGCATATCTGAAACAGGGGGGAAGGGGTAGGAACAATGTACAATGTACAGGATACTTTGGGGCAATCTTATTATATACATTTCAGCAAAGGAAAGCCCGATTTAGCATGTTCAGGTTGATTTCGGTGACCTTATCGAACGAGTTATCAAGCTGACGGATGTCCCTCAACTTCCTTGCTCTCTCTATTATGATATAGAGATTTTACGTACACTTTATAGCCAGTGCCTGGTCTGAGATTATTTACTACAGCTTTCAAATCTGATGTCTTTACAGTTTCAACTAGATCATCTGGCCTATTAAAAGGCTTTAACCGAATTTGATATGTCTTTCCTCTTTGTATTTCATCGTCTATGTTGATAACGAGATGTGTCGTTGATCGCTTCGGATCCTTGGAGACTGTCGCTCCTCGCGGTGGGTCTGGTTCTTGAAAAAGAGAGAGAGAGAGATCACGTTTTCGTCAACTTGCAGTGGCGAAGTAAAATTCACAGTAGCCTACTCATGTGAACTTGTGCATATAAATGAACTCATACCGCAATTGGAAATAACAATGCAGAAGATAGCTATTGGACAAATATATGCACAATTTGTCGTCACTAGGGATGGGACGAAATCAACGCTTGAGTTCTGACCCGCTTCAACAATGGGAATGCTCACATGTAGCCTATAAGGAGGTATATGATATTACATACTTGAATAAAATGTCATCCATCCAGTCATTTCTCCATCTCCGGATGCGTTTCTCGCAGCCACTCGTAAGAAATACGCACAGCACGGTTTCACAGGGAAGATGGTGAAAGAATTTTCACTAGTTTCACCGTCCACAATTGAACCATTCTCAACTCTCCATTGCACAAAGTATCGCGGAGAGAACTGATGATCATCCCATGTGAAGAATACATGATCGCCCATACATGTTGCTTTCAGGTTATTGATACGCGCTGGTACTGAGAAGATGAGATATAGAGATGATATCAGAATTGATTAGAGTGGGTATTAGTTTTAACTCAAAGATTCTCAACCAGGGTGGAATTTTGCGAGGGCGGTTGGGTTGTACTTGAATTGCGGGTTACTGTTCTAGTGATACAACTGCATTCTATATCACGTGCAAAACACATGTGGGTGCCTGTTGCTTGTTCGATGGTCTGTAATTAATAGGGTTGTCGATTTCAGATGGTTGTTTCCAAGTTCAGAAAATATTTTTAGTTCTTTACAAGCTTTTTTTCCTTTTATAGATTAATAGGAAAATTCTCAATAACACTACGATTGATATTAGATTCAGTATAGTGCGCTCTACGAAGTTTAATTCGTATAACACTAATTTATAGCTATAGTGCAAGTCACCTCGCTTGTATCGTGTTCATGATTTTGTAACGCATACACTGTGGACATCACAGGTATTTTACGCTAGATATGTATTATTATTATTGACTTTCGGCACTGTGGGTATGTATCCGGCTAGTTACAGCATGTGCAATTGAAATAATCCTGCCCCTTGACCCATACGATACGTGGCTACGTGAATCAACCGGAAAAGTGTAATGTTGCTAGACTTCGCGCCGCGAGCTTTGTCTGTAATGAGGACCGTAATTGGTAAACACTGCGCGCGTTCACGTCAATGTCATTGGTTGAATTCCTTGTGAACGTTGGCATCTCATTTGTCCGGTTTGACGAATAATTTTGTAACTTGCTTGGCCTTATCTGTACTCCGCAAATTTGGAATGCTTTGTTTTATTATGACGCTTAATATTAAATTCCTTGAGGACAGCAACAGACTGATCGCAAAAGCACATCGGTTTACCAAAGTGCAAAGCATTTGTCCGTCCATTCATTATTATTCAAGCTTCGGCACTCATTATTATCGACCCTAAAACGTTCTGCTAGTATACCAAAGATTACTTCTTACCAGATCATGCTACCGATTACCCCCGAACACCACCCTAAAATACCGTACACCGGCAATATATATCGACTACCAGAGTACCAGAGTACTTATGAAACAGGCGCTATAGAATGGCCTCTATAGTCACATCAGACGCTGCTTTCAGTGGAATTTGTCCTCGGCGCAGTTGACTATGACCTCTCAAGATCAACGGTACCAGCAACAGGATAAAAATCATAAACTTTCCGTGCCTATGGCGCTAATGGCTCTAGCAATAGTGATTTGTTGCAGTATCAGCTACCACCTACGACACATGGGTGGGCTATTTTGTAATTATTGCCGAGTCTTAATCAAATGCTTCATCGTTTTGTATCACATTTATTCTATTTTCCCCATCATGTAGCATCTTTGTGATAATTTCAAATTGTAAGTTGAATCTAAGGACGTGGAAAAATCACTAAAGGTGATGTCATCACTCATCAGTGCAGCAAATTCTTATGTGGTGCGCCCACTAGCGGTGACTTGTGTTGTGATCCTCCCCCCCCCCAGAATTTCTAGATCCGCCCCTACAGCTAAATACAACGTACGTTTACTTTCTTTGGTCACCCGATATTCTAGGGGTTGAAATAACACGGCTTTGCTTTTGCACTTACATATTTGGACAATACCGTTGCAGTATTCCGGGAAACTTTCTGCCTCATTGATGATAGTTTTGACTGACACTGTGTATGATGCTCCTGGTGTCAAGTGAGGTACATAAATCTGACGATGACGGGATGTCACCGACTTTGCTTGCCCTTGGATTTGTAAGCTTTCCAAAGAAATTTTATAAATTTTTCTTATTGACGGAGCATCATCAAGCGTAACTAGTACGCCATCACAATGTGCCATCACGGTGATGTTCTGAGGCGGAGAAGGTTCTGTAAGAAATACTTGATGTCAGGTGAGGATCTAAAAAATTTTCAATGGGAGGTGTCAATTTCCGGAAAGTAGGCATGGCTTAATTCGACCACGCCCATATTCAGTGCTGGCGCAGCTCTGTACATGCCATGCATCTATACGCATCCGTCAATTATGAGTACTTTACGTCACAACAACTGCCAAGTAGAGGACAAGCAGATACCAATTTTAAAATTTCGGTTTTAATCAATCAGAAATCGAACCCTGGTATCTCCTAATCACCAGCTGGATGGTGTAACCGCTCTACAAATTGTAGTCATTGATCAACTTACTCATGGTCAGTGTGTCTGACAAGCAGTTGGACCCGCGGATGGTATTATAGCCCCAGTATAATTCGATTTCGTATGTACTGCCTGGTGTTCCACTTTTAAACGTGTATTTATCACCGGAGACATTGACAATATTCGATCCACCATCATCAAGGTTCTTTATATGAAGCTCAAAATGGGTGATTCCTTGAGACTTGTCCCACTCAATGATGGCTTTGTGACAAGGATCAATATCATCTAGATTGACCTTTAGATACTCAGGAGTATCCCAGACTGCAAGTAGAATGAAATTGCTCAAGTAGGCCTACCAACCTATATCTCTTGTTCTTCACCAGTGGGCATCTCCACCAAACAGGTTGGTGCTAGTTATGGGCAGATCCATTTGAGCGCAATTTCAAATCATGATCTATAGCGTTGCCCAGTGTTTGACAACAATTTTTTGCTCTCAGATAAACGGACTTAGAACAGTAATTTTGTGACTTGTTACAAAACAGTTCAAATCAACTTGTTGTTTTGAATTTATGGCTTTTTTGAACTACGCCAGGTCGATGCTTATGGTAGGGCCTACACATGCCAATACTTCCGGTTTATAGCCCGGATCACTATCACAACTACAACACTCCGCTGATACTGACAGCCAAAATAGTGGGCTCATTGTGATAATGACGGTACCAAAAAGCATATCCCGACCGAGTCAAATCGAAGACTTTAAAATTGGTATCCGTTCCTTCCCTGCTTGGCAGTTGGTATTTGAGAGGTGCAGAGAGCCGTGGCCATAATATAGTGATCCAGGCTATAAACAGGTATTGACACGTATACTGTGAGCATTGACCTAGCATACACGACATTAGTAGGTGAAAAACGCCAGAAATTCAAAAATAAAAAACAAAAATATAATCCCATCCTATATTCATGTCTACATGACCTTCAATAGCGTAAAACTGTGTAGGTTGTGTTTCGATGATTCGATTCGAAATAAATGTTCGATTGTCAAGCCATAAAGACATGCACTTTCATCATATTTACACCTGACGGTGTCTTTAATGTCTAAAAGGACACTGAGCTCTAAATATGATGCTGGCTCAAAAGGAAGAGATAATATATTGAAATAACGTTTGGAAGTCGTCATATTGCCGAAAGATAATCACCGCAAATTTTCAACACCAAACCTACCAGTACCCGTCGCACGAGTTCAGTTTTTTTCTGACTGTTGTGTGAGGCGAGCACAATGTTTTCTTCACGAGGCAGCCTACTCCGGCCACCTGGCGCGTTTTTAAAGTTTAGTGGTAGCTCCCAGATGGGGTAGGAAATTTGTTTTGGCGAAATCGTGAAAGCCATAACTCCTCGGCAATATGACCGCTGACAAATATTATCTTCCTTCAGAACCAGCATCATATTTAGAGTGCAGTGACCATGTAAAACAATCTAATTTTCCATTAGCTTACTTACAGCAAGCATAAATTGCTGTCTTGATTGCAGTCTTGACGGTCTTTGTTCACGTGGTCTGGTGACCAGGGTGAAATCTAGACACCCATTTATGCTTCATGCACTCTCGCTCCCCTACACCTACAGCAGTGCAGTAGACTGGTCCGACGACAAGTGGAGGTCAGAGTCAGAACAGAATCATTCCACCTCGTCTTCCCCAACTCTGACCCGTCCTCAACTGGCTTCAATCTACCGCGTCTAGCATGGACGGCTGAACTCATCTCAATTGAGTAATGACAGAGGTCGAGGGGTGGGATGCTCATCCCTTCACAAGTGGGGTCTTGCGCCCAATGTGGTGACCGCAAACCATGTCATCCATTCCAGTACTATGTAACTATGTACAGCCCACCCAACGGAGTGACTGGTCTGAAAAACCTGGACGAGGCCACCAAACTATGGCTGCCCTGAAGCAAGAACAAAAAATGCCAAATGAAAGACGAAGAAGCTTACTGATATGATAAGTCCTTGAGGAGGAGAAACGTCCCATTCCCGCATCATTAAATGCCGCAATTTCAAACCGGTAAAACTGCCCAGGATGAATGAATGGCTTTACGAAATTCCGCGAAGCTGTTTGAGGACCCCATTGATATTCTTCAACCTTTTTATCATCACACCACATCTTTACGATGTACTTTTTGAGAGGCACTTCAAGCTTGCGCCATTTCAAATCAATGAATTCAACAGGACCAGTAGATTCTTCGCATTCTTCAAATTTGACTTCAGCAGGAACTGAAAAACAAATGTAGAATACAAATTGAAAATTATTATGATTGTCAATTAGGAATAGGCAGGGCAAATATTCGATCCGTCATTAGTCAATGCGGAAAAGGGCAATATATAGTTCTGCCTTTCTTGTTGTTCATCAAATAGCGAATAGTGCAAGGGGTATTCGTTACTATCGGTCGCTGAGGGGGACCCGAATTTTTGTCTTTAGAAAACATTGAATTAGTACGCAGTCGCTCAGGATGTGCATCATGTGACGTTTGGACTTTAGCTGCTTGCTATGGTTGGAAGGAAAAAGGACATTGCTTCTTTTTGTCCACTTTTGATTTTTGCTGCATTTACACAGACTCACATGAGTATAAACAAACACTACTGGTGCATATGCATATCATGCATCCATGCAGGCCGGACAAGGAGGCACCGAAGGACCCGGAAGGCTATTGAATTCAAGCCTCCCATCTAGCGCGGAAGCTGTGGATACCATTTTCAACATCTCTAGTATGATGTAATCTCGGGATTCGAACCCGAGACTTACCAGTTTCATGGCGGACGACCTATACCATGACATCATGAAGACAGGAAGCACAATGTACTGTACACTGCCACTGACTACCCCTCTCCTTGGGTAAATGATAACAAAAGTCATGACAGCTCAGCTCATCGGTCAATCAAATTGCAGCACCATTCTCAGAGTGAATTTCAATGTCCTGTAGCGCTGTCTTCAGGTCTGGCACGAATGCTGTAACATCAGGATCAGGCCCTGCGATTGCAGACTTGTCGTTGGCAACGAAGGTCCCCTGAGACGGATAGCAGGCTAGTGGCTTCATGGCGTAATGGTTGGTTGTCAGCCACAAACACCGGTAGGTCACAGGTTCAAATCCAGAGACAGAATCATAGCAAAGATGTTGAAAACGGCATTCGTAGCTTCCTCGCTAAGTGGCCAGAACATGGAGGATAGTGCAAAGGGGCGGCGCTTGATTTTGATGCCTCTTTGTCCAGTCTGCATTTACACAATTGTAAATCATGATTGCATGATATGGATATACACCAGTAGTGTGTGTAGGCTATGTATTATGTGAATCTGTGTAAATGTAACAAAAGAACAAAGAACGAAAATAAACTACATCCTTATCCTAATCATATTTTGATGCCTACCCGGGTTCTGAAAAAGTAAAAATTGTGGTACAACAAACTTACCATCATATATTATCATCTATCAATTTATAGGCCCACACCGGGTAATCATAAATGAAATTGAGATTTAAAAACAAGTGAAAACACCCGACAACACAGGAATCGTATCAGTTCAGGGGTCAAAACTATTTTTACCTTAGTTTTAGTATCTTACAATTTGGAAATGTGCAAGGTCATAATATTCACCCAATGTAATGCTTTCATCTTCCGACCATTCACCAAATGCAGAGTCTCGCACTCCTCGCACAGCTACTTCATACGTTAACCCAGCTCGCTGGCATCTGTAGTTGCATTGAAGCTCTTCACTATGCAATATGTTCTCTACATGGTCCTTTTTATCACATATCCGAATTTGGTATTTACAATTTTCCAATGGTTGCCATGATATTTTAATATCAGTGCCTGGGTTGTCTGGTTCTGGTAGCAAACCGACCTTCGGTTTTTCCATGTCTGCTGGCTCTAAGAAAGCGTGTTCACATGAAGTAAATATCACCAAGGACTAGATTTTTGTATGAATGGTTGTTATGAAAACCAAGATTCCTCTTGCAGGTAATGCAATAATAACATTTGTTCAAATTCCAAGATAGACACTAGCACGACTGTTACATAGATTGACCAAACAAACGGTTTCACGTCGACAGTCGCAAAGGTACACTCTGCTGTAACATAGAGCTCAGAGGCCTGGACCATCACTATTAATTATTACTTGTCTCTGGCTGGTCGAGACTGATTGCAAGGCCTTGTGGCCCCCTTCATTTCCTGGTACATACCGGAAGTTCTAATGCATGTTCCTGGTGAGGGGAAAGTGAATTATCTGTCTGTTACTAATACAGCACGTTTATCATATGCTAATACAGTCCTTCGTATGAGTAAAGCAAAAGTAACAAGAGTAGAATTCAAACACAAATTACAGGAATGAAATTCGTTCCTCGAGTACTTATACTATCCGTGGTTGAAATATCAAGCACATTTTGACTCACTTGAAATAACAGTGTTTGAGGTAGCAATTTCTCCTCTTAGTTTGGTAGTCTCTGTTTGGTATTCAGCCCAGACATCAAAGCGATAAATTTTCGCACTCTGTTCTGGCGCGTACGTCCACTTCAGTGCAGCGCCATCATCACTGCGGATTGGATCCCCAGGTACCAATTCATTGTTGCAAATAACATTCATAAAGTATAATAGAGACTGTTGTTGCGCTCGATTACAAGTTACTGCAATTTTTCCATCATCCTCTAGTTTGGCAAGAATATTTTCCAGCTTGGCAGGTGCTGTGGGATGAGATAAGATACAATCTTAGTTGCCGAATAAGAGAGTTTGGTGGTACAATTTAGAGATTACCTGATATTGATTTTTTAATAATTGATAATAATTGGCTGTTTTATGTGGCTGATGTCGATTAGCAAAAATTCATGAATACCGACCTAGATTTTTGTCATTTGGTCGATTATAATCAGCCGATAATTGAGACCGATATTCAATATTGAGTTGGTCACTTGACTAACAGCCAATATCGATAATCGCAAAACTTCAAATGTTGGCCTTGATAATGGTCTGGAGCGATTATCGGCCGACCCTACTACAAAACCCACAAGATGCATCAATCTTACAAGGCCAACATCGTAGAATAATGTGGAGGCTAATGCATCACGACCATATCCTGCACCTCCTTGCATAAGTCTACATGCTCAGTGCTCACACTATGCAATATACATATAAATATAATAAGTCACCACAGATTTAACGTCCAGTCCAGTTTATTGGTCCAGGTCCAGGTCCAGTTTATTGGTATATAACTGGGCTGGACGTTAAATCTGTGGTGACTTATTATATTTATTAATATTTGAATCGTCCGCCATCGGCTCCACTATTTTTCGTATGCAATATACAGTGTGACGAAACTGAAAATCCCCAAGCTGTGCCATTATTGGTCACCAATGGTCAGTCCCAAAGCAGTAGGCTACATGAAGACCGGCATAAAGATATTCATATTCGGCAGCATAGAATAATGTGGAGGGTGATGCATCATGACAAGGTATGCAGCACCTCCTTGCATATGTCTACAATGCTCACACTATGCAATGTACGGTCTGCTGAAACTGAAAATCTGTAGCTATGGTCATCAATTGCCAGTCTCAAAGCAATACACAAAGGTCGGCATGAAGTTATGTGCCACATAATGGTGAGAAGATAACGCACCATGGCCAGCTAATCACCCAAAGATGGTACATGACGAAAAATCTCACTACATATAATTATATCAAGAGCCTAATGCATCGATGCATGGCTGGACGGCCCGGGCTTAGATCTTACTGCATACATTTACAGTGGCTGCAATATCCTGTTCGCTGAAACTCGATTGCTGGCGCTTTATTTGCTGATGCCTTAATTAGTAAAATACAAACGGCATGTAAATTAATTGGCCTTCACTTTCCTATATATGGATATTAACGATAAACTTCTGTGTGGCTGCCTTGACGTCCAGTCTGAAGAAAGTCACATGAAAGAAGACGAATACAATGAACACGCCAGTTTTCTGAAACAGGCCCAATGTGGTGATATGCATGACTAAGCATGATCTTTGACCCGATGCCGCTGTACGTGTGCTCGTGATCTTCGGGGCACTCATGGTTTACGCTCGTATCGTGATACATATGAAAAGAAGTCTACGCCTTCTTAGCCGTATAGCTAGCCTCCTAGGCAGAAGAAAGCCTCTGCTCGGCTACAACACTACACCTAAGCACTAGTTTTAAATTGTACACATCCTTACCAAGAACTACTGTTTTAGGCTCTGACCAGTTTCCACACCTCCCCGAGTCATTTCGAGAGCGTACTTCCACCCGGTATTGAATTGATTCACGTTGACAGTTGTATATTGTTTCATTCCGTGCCTTTACTTTGACTATTTGCTCGATTATCTTGCTGGATTCATGTCTGAACCGTACCTCATGAGAATTCATATCACTGTCCCATTGGACTATGATCTGCCGACTTCCGCAATGCTCCTTGCTGTAGCTTTCACATTTCAATATAATCGGTTTCGTTGGAACTGTGCAAAAGTGAATTCAAGTAGGCGTTGATAATTGCTCAGGCGTATCGCACGACTTAAATGTGTTGGTAGGTAGGGATGGATGTTTTCCAAAATTGTTATAGTTTGAATTCCATTGGAATAATTTTCTGGATCAAATGAATATTGATATGGTGTCAACAGACACGAAAAGAGGAACCACTGAACGGCAGCCTTCGGCTGCTTTTGCTTGTATTCGAAATCTCAAATACAGAACCAATTTGCATGAAAGTAGTATAGAAATCAAATAATAATGGCATAAAAGTACCGAAAAAAGCACAAGTTTGGACTGAAGACAGTAAAT
This sequence comes from Botrylloides violaceus, assembly GCA_030412335.1. Classification (NCBI taxonomy): domain Eukaryota; kingdom Metazoa; phylum Chordata; class Ascidiacea; order Stolidobranchia; family Styelidae; genus Botrylloides; species Botrylloides violaceus. The sequence goes on along the minus strand of JASFYC010000643.1, from coordinate 468,224 downwards.
AAATTCAGGGTGTCGTTGCGAAGCAGTGGATCTACGGGCGCAGAGCCGTAGGATTAGAGTATTTCTTGCAGAGTATCAAAACAGGCCGCTTCCCAACTGATTACTTCGTATTGAAAACGATCAGCTCCGTGTCAACGCTCTCTTTATTGCAGTAATCAGACAGATTGCAGAAACTATCGCTAATGCTAAGTAACCGTTAAAGAATCGCTGGCAATATTCTAGAATAATAGTGAAAAACACGGAATAATAACACCAACAAACGACAGACAGAAGGATGACGCAACCCTCCTTACAACGTGACGACCGCCGGCGCATTGAAGAGAATCTTCGAGAAGCGCCAGGTGCGTGACGAGCAAACCATTGAGGTTGAATGCGCACTTCTTTGAAACCACCGTGACACAGGGTTTACCAAGAGATGATTGTAAGCCTATGCAATCGTTGACCCGGTGGTTACATAGAGGATTACACAAAATGATCTTTACCTGTTCTTAACATGTTTGATGTCACAATAGCACTTTCACCTTTTTCATATACGGCTATTACTTCTCCGCGATACTCGCAATTTAGCTGCAGATCGGAAAATACATGATGGCATTCCTGTGATTTATATTCATGAAGGTAGTTTTTCCGTTCGTTATCACGCCAGTATAGTCGACATATGTACTCTTTGCATGGTACGACGGTAGGGTCAAAGCTCAGTTGCAATGATTGTACCGGTACTGACTCTTCTGTTGTACAGTACTCAAGCTTGACATTTCTAGGCATTTCTGGTTCTAAAATAAATCTGTATATAATTTATCTGTAATTAGAATAATTCAAAGTCATCATATTACCAGTGTCGAAGGGACAGATTTCTGAAGGTATCCCCCATCCTTCTGAATATGCCGCTACCGTAACGGAGAAATGTGTACCTGGTGGCAATCCAGTCATACACTGCCAATTATTTCTAATGCCGGTCTTTTTCAGTGTGTAGAGGGTGCTTTTTAATTGTACTTCATATATTATTTTTTCTTCTGTTCTTGGTTCGACTTTCGTCCAATTTATCTCAATGCTGGTGGTGGGATCATTGCCAGGCCGTACCCAAACACCTTTCACCTGCATTGGCACTGTGACAATGTGGAGTTGATTTATTAGCATTGGAGTAAATAGCTTTGCTGGGTGTTGTTTGGGACTTACGACATTTTCAATAACTAGGGTTTTATACGCCAGGTCAATGTGTAATATGTGTGTCGACACCTCCGGTTTATAGCCCGGATCACTATCAGAACCTCAACGGTCTATACTGACTGCCAAGCAGGAAGAAACGGATCTTCTAAAATCTTTGGTTTGACTCGGTTTGGGGAACAAACCCGGAACCTCCTAATCAGAAAGCAGACAGTCAAACCAATCGGCCAACTTGGTTTGAATTTTTCCAATGATGTAAAGGCTGATTGGCTCAGAGCGAGGTTGATCCAGGATAAAATCTACCACTTTAGCATTGCGCCATCATACCGTATTAACGCCTGTCCTGACGTTTCTTGAATTACCCACACTTACTCTCCAAGAGCAGATAAGTTGGTGCAGAGTGGATTCGATAATATTGGATTATTATTAATATGGCAGAACAGAACGCAGAACGATAATATTGGAAAAAATGCAAGAAAATATCATACAACACCAGAGTAAATAGTGGATACTAACAGAGATAATAATTATTAGAAAAAATATCGGATCTGATAATTGATAGCTATGCGCGGCTAGTAAATCATAAGATGAAATGAGATTTCACCTACGTTTGGAAGTTGTTTCTTTGTTGGACAAGCATCCAAATTGTTTCATATCATTGTGGATTGCTATAACTGTGAAGTAATAATCTGTACCACCCCTCAAGTCGCCAAACAAGAATGGATTCGTTTTGACATTGTCTTGTTCAATCACTTGACCGTCTTCTGACTGCGCTTTAATGGCAAATGACAAAGGGGGGGATTTTGGCTGGGTCCAGGATACTAAGATCTGACTAGCTGTATCAGAACCATCTTTTATCTTAGCAGTCACATTTGTCGGAACATGGTCTCCTCCTGAAATTCAAACCAAGTTAGAGATGCACACTAGGGATGGGGAAGAAAGGTGGGAAACAATAACTCCGGAGTTATATAATCCGTAGTTTGTCATCACTTTAATATCGGTTGCAAAAGTCGGGTTTTTGTTGGAGGTCTGCCGATTAAATAACTCTCGAAGTTGTATTGTAGGACGTTTACTCATTCTATGAGTAATCGCAGACACATATATGGGAAGTTAACAGATCAGCTTACATGCAGAAACAAAATTGGCAATTGCAGTAGACAGTTGTGGTGAGACAGGGTATTTATTGAAAAATCTACATTTAATTCAGTGCATGACATTACAAGCGCTTGTCTTTTGGGGGTAAACATATCACAGAATGAGTTAACGATCATGACTAGGTAAAACAGAACCTGATGTGAAGTGACCCGTGAAGGTTATCGCTGTAGCAGATTGAGATGGGTGAGCGCAGAGTTGACGACAAGAAACGACGTACGTAGTCATTACAGCAGCCAACACATTGCTCATAATAGCACAGTGCTATAAAAATTATGCAGCCATGACATAACAGTCTTCTAACTCTCGATAACCCCATTTGTCACGCTACCGCAATCGCGCAATGATACCCCTCGAACGAACAGTGACGTTTAGTTAGATAAGCCTGCTCCGTAGCAGGGTTCTTTTAGCGAGAATATCTACCCGGAATAATCTATCAATCAGGAGGTTTCAAAATAACTAGACCTTTTGCAACCAAAATAACCCCACCGACACGGATAACTCGCGGCTTACAGAACAATCCACTTTAGTGATCTCAACCTTGAGAATCTGCCCTATTTTTAGAAGCAGAGTTTCGAATCATTGTCTATACAGGCTTGCGACAGGTTCAGTATAACTCATCACCAATAACTTTAGTTCTGAGCCGTTTTAATACATGATTCCTTTCTATGGTCAGGTTTGTAACCGGTTCACCCATAAACACCATACGAACATGTATCCAAGTAATATGGAAGGAGTAAAGTAAACTTGTTTATTTTTGTCATTATTTGATTTTGCTGCATTTACACAGACTTGTATGATACAGGCACACACTACTGACACATGCATATGTATATAATGCGAGCATGGTTGGCACTATCGTCAATGCATTGGCTGCCTAGCGAGGAAGCTACGGAGACGTTTTTAACATCTTTGGTGTGATGAAGTCTCAAGATTTGAACCTGGGACCTACCAGTTATGTTGCCGTTGATTACAATTAGAATAAATTGAAATAAATAGCCTGTGCGAGATAAACTCTAATCTTATAGTGACACATGCTGGTTGATGATATGATAGCGCGATCAGTAACAGCGCTCGAGTGTGTGAGATTGTATCACCATATTTCAGATAGCTGAGTAGCCAACTGTAATCAGTGGTGACTGGTAATGTTTTTAAACGTCAATATGTACAGTATATTCCTTAAGTGATGCAGTGCTGGAGTCTTCTCCTTCATATCACAATACAATATGTACCGAAACGTAGGAAAGCTGAATTTAGACTTACTCAGCGGGTGGTTATTAATCAAATTATTACCCAAAAAAAAAGATTCTAGGCTACTGGTATTCCAGTGGGTGTCATGAGAACCATATTGTAACTTGTAATAAGTCCATATGTGTCAGGAATTACGTATAACCACTAGCCGTTAGTGAATATGATAATTGTCATGACTGGCACATTGTTATAAGCACCCAAAGTATCTAATTTTCACTAGGTGACCGCCATACAGATACCAGAGTGTGTCTGTTTACAGCGGATGAAAAGTCATGTTTGAGTTTTTACACTCTACAGACGATGAATACTTTACCATAGCTTCGGCTATTACTGACGATGAATAGAATTTGTTTTAATTTGTGTGTTTGTTTCAGAGGATGTTCCATACAAATAGTTCAGATCTCAATCGGGTTTCAATTCAGTTAAGTCGAGATGATAAGCTAACCCAACACTTGAGTTAAGTACCAAAGAATATTTTACTGTACCTATGAGTTTTTTGTTCGTCTTGGAGGAATTTGTGACACCATCTCCATCTCCGCTGTATGCAATAACCTTGGCAATGTAGAACTTTCCATTTCCCAGTATGGTATCATAAATTCTTTCATAGTAAGGACGTTCGACTTTTTCTCCTATATCCGCTTTTTTTGATTCATTGACAAATATCTCTACCCTGTAGCTTTTTGCTCCCAAAGAATCATTCCATTTCAAAACGAGCTTGTCAGGTCTTGGGTCATTAATTGTTATCTCTGGTGTTGTCGGCCCTATTGGTATATAATATAACATATATATGTCACATTAGAGATATCAGTGTGGCCAATCAATAGATAGCGTGAAAAGGATTCACCGCAGATTTAACGTCCAGACGTTGTTGATTGAGAACTGTAACATTCACAAACTTTCTGAGCTCTGCTCCTTCATCAGGTGAAGATGGAATGAATCGTACCAGCACGATTTGAATTAAAACAATATCATACATATTGTGACATCATAGAATAGATGGATGAATAAACCAAAATGTGAGAATAGGCTTATCATAGGCGCAGTGAACACAGAAGAGAGAGCAGGAGAGTTGATTGGCATAGGTGATGGATGATGATAATGAAGGAGAGGTGCTCCAACAGCTAGTGAATGTTGTAATTTTCAACAAACCAAGGCTGTACGTTAAATCTGTGGTCAATCTAGCTACAATATTTGATTAAAAATTTATTCTGGTGTGAGAGATGATGAGAGCTGGACGAAAAGTCTTTTAAACGTTAATATTGATATGAATAAACTATTTCAAGCAATCTTCTTTATGTGGAAAATAGAAGAAATGAAAATGACATACTTGTACAAACTGTGCGAATTTCTGATTCTTTCCGCTCTTCTTTTTTATCATCAATATTCCAGAAAAATGTTTCCAACCAGATGTTGAATTTGCGTCCAAGATTGAGCTTTATTTTTTTCGAGAAATCGATTTCACCACCACGAGAAGGTACCTGGATTGATGGTATTTTCGAATTCATTTGTTCAACATGTATCTCGTAATGTTCAACATAATAGTTGGAATGATTTTTGCCGAACGAGGGTGGAGCCCATGTAACAATTACGATGTCATTTTCCCCATCTGGCTTGTTATCAGTACGGAAATTCACTTTACCTGGGAGAATAACACAAATTTTGAAATCTCTGGTTTATTCGACATCATAGGCCACCAATTGTGTTGAAATCCTGTTACACACACCACGTTTATTCCACCATTCAACAAAAGCGAGCTAGTGAGTAGACAGAACGCATTTAACCGCACACCGCATTCAACATAAAGAGAAAAAGGTAGTCACGTGATATCGACGTGTTACCACATGATTAGTGCACACAACACACAAGTAATAATCACAACAGATTTACGATCACATTTACAACACTCCCGCTTGATCGTAATTCTACACTAGTCCCAACTTAATCCTAAGGTTATCAAAGCGAGGTCTTGGGAGAGCCTTGGTTAATATGTCGGCCAACATATGCTCTGTGGGGCAATATTTCAAATCGATTACATTCTTTAATACGGCATCCCGAACAAAATGATGCCGTATGTCAATATGTTTGGTTCTACTATGGGAAACGGGGTTTTTAGCGATAGCCAAGGTACCTTGGTTGTCTTCCCATAACAGAGTGGGACAATTCTGTGGATAATGCATTTCGGTAAGCAGCCTTCTCAGCCACATAATCTCCTGAGTGGCAGAGCTAACAGCTACGTATTCGGCCTCTGCAGTAGAGAGGGCAACCACGGATTGCTTTTTGCTTAGCCAGCTAATAGGGGCCCCTGATAAAAAGAAAAGGTTTCCTGTAGTGGAGCGTCGATCATCATGATCTCCAGCCCAATCAGCATCAGAGTAACATTCAAGTCCTCTTCCGGACTTCTCGAATTTTAGCTTTAAGGTCATGGTGTACTTGAGATATTTAAGGATCCTCTTGGCAGCAGTTAAATGGGATTCATTAGGGCAAGAACAAAATTTTGAGAGAAAACTTACTGCAAAGGCTATGTCAATACGGGTAGCCATTGCTGCGTATAGCAAGCTACCCACGATTGATTGAAATTGCACAATATCAACTGAATCATAATTTGAACCATCATTTTTTGTTAATTTTACATTTGTATCACAAGGGGTGGCAAACATTTTGGCGTCGCTAAGTCCATACTTTTCTAACATCATACGAATATACTGATGTTGATGCAAATACATACAATTGTTGGACGGGTCTTGCTCAACACTGACACCCAAGCAATAGTGCAATTCACCCATATCTGTCATTGAAAATCTGGAGGATAGACGGTCCTTTACTTCTGTCATTTGATTCGAGTTGGACGATGAGAGGATCAAGTCATCAACGTAAACGGCAATTAGGAATAACCCGCAATCAGTATTCCGAACATAAATACAATTATCAGCATCGCAACGAGTAAAACCTATTGACAGCAGGTAGTCATTGAGGACAATGTTCCAGCACCGCGGGGACTGCTTAAGGCCATACAAGGACTTGTTCAATTTGCACAGAAGGTTTTCACTTCCAAGCTGGATGTACCCAGGGGGTTGTTCCATGTAAATGTCTTCTTCAAGCACACCATTAAGAAAAGCCGTTTCGACATCCATTTGATGCACGATCATTTCCTTTTCAAGTGAGACAGCAAGAAGAGCACGGATCGATGCAAATCTAGCAACGGGTGAAAAAGTCTCATTGTAGTCGATGCCTGGCCGCTGAGTGAATCCTTTCGCCACAAGTCGTGCTTTGAACCTGTCGACTTCACCATCACTCTTGTGTTTCACCTTGAACACCCAACGACATCCAACAGCTTTCACTCCATCTGGTAGTTTTGCAAGTTTCCACGTATTGTTCTTAATCAATGAGGCATACTCTCTGTCGGTAGCTAATTTCCAGTCCGCGGCTTGACTTGATGCAATTGCTTCAGAAATGGAGTTAGGCTCCTTAACTTCTATTGCTGAGAGTACCGCGTGGTTGGTTTGGGCCATCACGTCTGCATATTCATCAATTCCAAACCTAACCGGCCGCTTGATGGTACGTCTAGGGCGGGATGCCTTTTCTGGTTGCTGTTGCTCCTGACCTCCTACCACATCATCCACGTTATCTCCCACTTGATCAATATCAAGGTTGCTTTCGAACTGAGAGTTAGGGTTTGGTGGGGTGTTACATACACTATTCTGATATTTGAAGGAAGATTCATCAAAGGCCACATCCCGTCGTATGACTATTTTCTTGGTTAGATCATCCAGGAGTCGGTATCCTTTCGAATTGAGGCTGTAACCCACAAATCGGTATTTTTGAGTCTTCTTATCCAATTTCTTTCTATCGCTATCAAAGGATAAGGCATAAGCAATACAGCCGAAAACACGGAGGTGTTTCACGCTTGGCTTTGTCCCATACCATCTCTCATGTGGTGTCAGACTTCCAGGAATAGCTGATGTTGGCATTCTGTTTCGTGTGTATACAGTTGTGTAAAGGGCCTCTGCCCAGAAACTTTTTGGGAGTCCAGCATGATGAATCATGGCCCGAGCCGATTCTACCAGAGTTCGGTTCATTCTCTCCGCAACTCCATTTTGTTGTGGTGAGTTCGCAACAGTTAGTTGATGCTTTATGCCAAGATCTCGTAAATACTCTGTGAACTCGCATGACATGTACTCACCACCTCGATCAGTCCTCAGGACAGCAATGCGGCATCCCGTGATGTTTGTCACCATCTTCTCAAACTTCTTGAACATGTCCAGGGCCTCTGCCTTAGTTCTCATTGGGTACGTGCAGCACCATCTTGAATTATCATCAATAAAGGTAATGAAATACCTCTTTCTACCCATACTTTCAGTCGACATTGGACCACACACGTCGCTATGAACCAGCTGCAATATTCGAGTAGATGTAATCTTCCCAACCGGTTTAAAGGGTTTCCGATGCAATTTACCTTCTGTACACCCAGTGCAGAACGACAGTTTATTTCCTTTGAATGGTCTTATTCCGGTGACAAGGTCATTGTATAGAGCCTGCTTCATCTGCTGCAAGTTCAAATGGCCCATCCTTTGATGCCAGAGGTTGATATCAGCAACACTACTTGCAACAGCGGCCTCTTCGGGGAACATCGACTTACATGTCAATTTATACAATTTCCCGTATATACAACCTGTGCCACACAATTTTCCAGCCTTGTTATAAATATGGCATTTATCGCGAATGAATCGAATCTCACCGCCAAATCGATTTGCTGATCTCACCGAGAACAAGTTATATGCTAGATCGGGTACATAGAGCACATCTTTCAACACGATAATGAAAGATTTTCTGCCGGAAACAAAGGTCTGTAGTCTCACGGTGCCAGATCCTTTTGCTTCCACCTTATGTCCATCACCCAGGCCAACTGCTTCAGGAACATCAAACATCTTGAAATGTGTGAGCAATCCTTGATCATTAGTCATGTGACGTGAGGCACCACTATCGATAATCCAAGGCGATTGAGCTGTATGGGTACCATCACTGCCAGCAGAAAATGTGTATTCGCCACTGGACTCATCAGTATCAACATGTTCCTCAACCGTCTTAGCCCTATGTTTCGGTGACTTTTGTACGACTTCATTCCGCATAGGACACTCACTACGAATGTGTCCATGCTGTTTGCATAAGTAACATTTCTTCCTTGATACCATTGCAGAATCCTCAAGGTCATTACTAGACTTGAACCTTCGTATGTTTCCTCGTAATTTTTCTTCCTCGTTCAAGATAGCTCTTTGTACGAATCCGAGGCTCAACCCTTGATCACTGCGTGTTTCCAGTGCTGTTACGAGAGTCGCATAGGATTGAGGTAAGCTACCCAGTAATGTCGCAACTTGGTCTTCCTCGCCCACTGGTGCTCCAAGTGCGGCTAACTTATCGGCTATTTCCTTCATATGTTTTAAATGGCATTCGACGGATGTTGTCTCGGTCATCTCCGATCGGAAATACGACTTTTTTAAAAGTAACTTGTTTCCTACAGTATTTCGTTCAAAGTGATTTTTCAGTGCGTTCCACGCATCGATCGGCTTATCGCACGACGTTACCAGATACAGCTGCGACGTATTCATCGCCATAGTAATCATTGCCAGCGCCTTATCAGACTTCGATTCGAACGTATTCGTTTGCGCTACCGTTGCCTCGCCAGGCAACATTTCCGACCCATCAACGTATTTGAACAATCCCTTCGCCTTCAGTACCCGTGTCAATTGGTATTTCCAAGTCAGCCAGTTCTCGCCATCAAGCTTATCCGCCATAAACTTTTCAATGTCTTCGGCAGCCATGATCGAACTCAACTTCAACTATACCAACACATTTATGATACAGACGAATTGTTCACCAATACGTTCCTCACTTTTCACTTGGCGCAGCGGAAGCGTGCTGGGCCCATAACCTGTTGAAGTCCTGTTACACACACCACGTTTATTCCACCATTCAACAAAAGCGAGCTAGTGAGTAGACAGAACGCATTTAACCGCACACCGCATTCAACATAAAGAGAAAAAGGTAGTCACGTGATATCGACGTGTTACCACATGATTAGTGCACACAACACACAAGTAATAATCACAACAGATTTACGATCACATTTACAACAAATTGTTGCCGCTCCTTGACACGTACAGCAGTGCCGGACCAACGACAAGTGGAGGTCGGAGTGGGAGCAGAAGAACACAACCGGTGAATCTTAATCTGATGAAGGAGAGGAGCTCCGAAAGCTTGTGAATTATATTCCAATAAACAGGACTGGTTGTTAAATCTGTGATGACTTACTATATCTATTACTATTTGGACCGTCCGCAATCGGCTCCACTATTTTTCGTGCTTCCACTAACATTTATGGCCAAATACCCTGTTCCCAATAGTTGGTTGCTGGCATTGTACACGATTTACTGATCTACTGCAGACAAATGCATTAAATACCGAAAGAATACAGGTCGGTACAGATTTACCGAAATATCACCAGCACCAACACTAGTCCCAATACTCACCCAAATCCGGCATATGTTGATATGGACTCCCTGCGCTCACATTGTTGGTTTGTTGAATGTGTGCATGAGATATATTATATGATGCAGTTTTGCCACTAGATGATATGACTGGCGGCATGTTGACGATGGCGTGAGGATCTGAATTATTAAATCCAGTAGTGTTAAGAATATTGGGGATTTTGGTGCTTTCACAAATATTCACTTGGTTCTGTACAGATGGGGTTGGATTTGCTCGTCTTGCTCCATGTTTTACCCCATTTTGCCAAAACTTCAAATGTATATTCAGTGTTACTCTGCAATCTATCACATATATATGGCGTTGCTTGTGTTGTATAGGTTTTTCTATATCCATCACTAGCCACAGCAATTATCTTGTACTCATCAGGGATTCCTTGACTGGGTTCACCAAAACTTATACTAGCACGTCTGACCTTGTCACTTTGGTGAAGGACGGCTGTAACATTTTTAGGTTGATTCTTATCACCTGAAAAATATCAAAGGTTGCGTAAAGCGTTTGTCATAATTTTGTTGTATGCACTAGGGATGGGCTTTTTCATATATTTTCAAGTTCGGAAACGATTCAGATTATTTTTTCGGGTCATATTGAAAATTGAACAGTGACTTTTGGTATTCGCATCGAATAATTATCTATCTATCAAATTGTGTATTTAACGTGTGATTCGGGTTAAATCGGATAGAATATTTCAAAATTACAAACTAAAAACCGGATAACTTATTTCTTGCATCGACGTCACAATGTGTTAGGTAGTCTGCAATTTCAAGTCATTGACGGAAATGACCCATTTTGAATATTATACTACTGATGACTATATAGGAAAAGTTTGTGTCTCGTTAAAAGTGAGACAAACACACTCTGCGTAAAGATACGTTCTTGGCCTGATGCATTACGCTGCCAATGTCTATACAGGAAAAGTTGAGTTCTATCTGTTCAAAAGTGAGGCAAATGAGCTTTGTGCAAATATTTGGATTGGCTAGCGGAAATAGCGTGTTTGCATTATACGATCGATGTCAATAAAGCAATGTTAAGTTGTATCTCACCAAAAATGGTGTTACTAATGTGCTTTGAGCAAGTAGTAAGTCCATGTAAATTTGTATCCTGATTGAATCAAGTAAGAGCCTCTCAGCTGGAGGGATGATTCGAACCACCCTTACCGAGAAAGAAAAGTTTGATTTCTGAATAACTCTTCAAGTCATTCCCTGCAAGTGACGTCACCTTCACGTTACAATATATCCCGCTTCTAATTTTATTGCTCATTGAAACAGTCGCAAAAATTTTTTTCTCTTTTTGGGTAGATGCTTCGATTTTTTGATTATGCCACAATTCCTTCCTGTTTTCGTCCCACACTGTGAACTCGTAATACGCAGCACCGCGTACAGAATTCCAATGAAAAGTAACGTCGTTATTTGCACATTCAAAACTATCAGATAGCTTCACTTCTCCCAACACTAAAAATAAATCATTGACAACAAAATACATATGTATGTATAATTTTCATTCATTAAATTACCAGTAGTTTGAGAGATGCTGTTGTCATATTTGGTATCTTCCAGAGAGTCGAAATCTCTTAGCCACGTTGTTACAACGATAATATATTTATTTCCTGGGAGAATATTATGCACTTTGACTTCAGACTCTTCATTCGATACATTTTCAGAAAATATTTCCCTGTTTTTCATTGTTGTGATATGCAGGTCCCAGCCAACAAGGAACACTTTCACTGAGTACTTAATAACTTGATAGTTTTCCCCAGGGCATGCAGGAAACCAAAATATGTTCATTTCTGTATTACAATCTGTATCTTCTCTAACGTTTGCTGTGATACGACCAGCTTTACCTGCAAATGAATCATGACCTGATTTATATTGCTACAGCAAACGTTTTTGCGAATAAAAATCGTAGCGTTGCCTCACCGAAGTTTTTCTTCTTTTCAATGGCCTGTTCTCTTCCTGCACAGAAAAATATCCCAAGGTGAATTCATCGATATGAAAAGCAAGCCAGCGATAAAAAACCCCCATTATGATGGATAGGAAAGTGTATGAGAATATGCTGTACTTTTGCAGCGGTCAATTCCAACAGAAATTCATACTTGAACATGTGGTAATAGTTTAAATGAACACAAATGTATCGGATGCATCTGCTATATCACAGAAATCAAGTCCCGTACAGGACTTTTTTGGATTGAACAGCATGCAGCATTGGAGATGGCATATTTTCAATTTATAGTAGGCCTACCTATATCAGATGGATACTTGTGGAGCTGAAGGCAGACAATTAATACAGTATAGTAAGAAGTACCACAAATTTAAACGCCCCTGCCTTAATTATTGTAAAAGTTAATTCATAGGCTTTTGGAGCACAGCTCCTTCATTAGGTGAAGATGGCAAATAGAAGACGGAGTACACCTTCCCCTGATGAAAGAAAGAAGCTGAGAAAATAACCGAGGCAGAACTTTAAATTCCTGGTATTTCTTACTCTCCAACATATGAATGATATTTCACAATTTCTGCTTATTTCACAGACAACGTATCTTCCCCATGGGGTCTGCAATGAATAAACCATGCTTCTGCATAAATTATTCACATTGGTTCTGCAAGTAGGCTACTGAACCCGCATCTGTATCACCTCTACCTTTGTTGTGAATGAGGTGCTTCAAATACACAGAGCACGTCTGACCACATAGACTCATTGATTCAAAGAAAACTTCAGCTATGCGTCATGATGGACTCCGTGGCATCATAAAATGCCCAAAGTCACACAAAAGACATATTAGAAACTGCTACCACATGCCAAGCATAATTTTCTGTGGAAAATGATGACTGCCTAGTTTATTATCTACTTCCATTTTATATTTACGGTAACGTCATATTTTCACCGCAAGCCCCATTTTAATTGATATGTCTTACTCTTTTCAGTGTAAACACATTGCGATTTTGCAGTCTTTACTCCAACATCTGTTCCATAAACGGGAAGCACTTGACAATAATACAAATGATTGCATTTGACGCTCTTGAATTTGCTTAAGCATTCCGTTGGATTGTCTTTGGCAATATTCACCCATTCACTATTTCGAGTTGACTTTTCAAATAGCTGTACAGAGTATGAAATAGGGGGGTCGTGTGGAGGTTGCCAACGTACTGAAAGTTGCCTGTAGCCATCCTTTTCCAATTTCACATTTTGCACCGCAATATTTGAGCGACCTGGAATACACATGGTTGACGTTATCATTACCGTATATTTTTTTGTTGTTACACCATGTTTCAATAATGGGCAACCACAACAGATTGAAAGGATCATGATTTGTCAGTGATAGTAAGGTGAGTGTCCTTCCATTTTTGTTGTTGGATTTATTGTGTTTTTCAGTGACTAAGTGAATATATATATATGCCAGGTCAGTTTTCAGTACCTACATGTTTCAATACTTCAACTTCATAGCGTAGATCGCTATCACTACTACAATAGAAGCCCTCCGAAGTCCCCTGATACTGAATGTCAAGCATAGAAGGAACAGACACCATTTTTAAAGTCTTTGGTTTGACTCGGTCCGGGATCGAACCCGGAAGGCCCCGATCAGAAGGAGTACTGACTGTCTACACAACCAACTGAGCGGTGTCCTTCCTTTTGTCGCCGCCCCATTTCCTAGGCTCCAGAATGGCTGTGTAGATGGGGAACTTTGAGGTCTTGCCGCCACTGTACTAGGGGTCGGCCGATTATCGCTCTGGCTGATATGTATTTTTGAGATTATCAGTATCGCCAGTTAGTCAAGTAAGGAAGTAAATATTGGATATTGGCCTCAATAATCAGACGATAATGGGACTTTTGGTCGATATTCATGATTTTTGGATTATCGATATCGGCTATCAGTCATCATCAATATTGGTCAATCTCTACACTGTACATCCGCAGCCCATTCCAGCACAACATGTGAGTACGTAGACTTGGGCAAGAAGGAGAGCTCTGAACATCACTGTGTTGCATCCCCTCTTTGCACTATCCCTATGAATCTATGATGCTGGATTATCTGAAAGAGAAGCAACCGAGCTACACATGCATGGCTTAATGGCTAGCAAAGTAACAGCACATCTTAACATTACAGATCTAGAATTAATTCATGAAAGACAAACTCACCAAAATCCTCCGAGACTGCAGAATTTCCTGCATCCTCTATTGCTGGCTCAACAGATTTTGGGTCAGTCTGAAGTCTAAAATTATATTCCATACCATTACTAATGAACTGCAATATTTTTCCATTACACAAAATTGTTGTGACCAAGTGATTGATTTCGACTCGTAAGTCAAGTCAAATCATCAGACTTTCAACTTCATATTAAGTCAGAGGCTTCAACATTTTTAAATTCAAAGTCATAAGTCCAAGTCACCTTCAAGTTCAAGCCTAGACATGCAACAGTTTGAAATTTGGAGTCATAAGTCCAGGGGTTATCAAATCCAAGTCGAGTTATGCAACATTTTTAAATTCCTAGTCGTAGGCCTAGTCAAGGTGGCATTCAAGTCCAGGTTGAGTCTTTCAACATTTTTTAATAATCATAGCCAAAAGTCAAATTCAGCGCTGCTTCATTTTCACACAAGCACATTGCATATCCTTACTAGGGATGGGAAGAGTATCGGTATCGCAGTATCGGCTGTGATATATGTGATTAGTAGGCCTAATCATCATTGATTGGTTTGTCTCCATGTTCCTATATAAGCACGCTTACGTGCCGCAATCAATCAGTCACATTTTCTGCATCGTATAATATAGACTCTCAAATTTACCTGCACTGTCGTACTTACGAGGTGCGCCTCCTACAAGCGGTATTCGATATATTACATCGGCCAATATTTTGAGTATCGGTATCGGAATCGGCTGGAATTCAACCGATACTTCCGATACCATGCTACGTTTGATCACGTCATTGCTATGATGCGCAAACTGCACTGCATTCAATATTATAATCACACCAGTCACACAGTAAGACTATTAACATTACCTGGTGTGCATGTTACAGTCCAACCCCCACGGTGGATAAATGTATCTTAGCACTGTGGGCTCGACAATACAACATTGAAAAATGTATTTGGCATGTCTTTTATATCAGAATATATGTGGAATTTTGGGTGTAATCAGTAAATATGTCATATATTTGTTTACAATCAATGTATACATAAATAAGCAAGTGATTTATTTCTGAAACTCTATGTTTCACAAGTATGGGAGTATCGGTATCAATCAAATTTTTGGGTATCGTAATCAGTATTGGCAAAAATATTGGTATCGTCTCATTTCTAATCCTTACTCTGATGTTCTCATTGACTCTGGATTCGGGATTGCATCTACCGAAGACATCCCTGTGGCTGGGCGATCAGATTTCGAATACGTATGTGGTCTAAAAAAATGCAATTCTTTAAAAAATATATACCAAAATGTTGTCCCTGTGATCAGGTAACAAGAAAATTCAGCTGGCAGATGAGAGATTTTCGAAATTAGTTTTGCTATAGATGAGAGATGGGGGAACTCAGTTGGTTGGGATCCTGGCATTCGCCAACGATGTTCGAGATTTGATTTCCACAACTCCATCAAGCCTAAGATGTATTCACGATGATCTCTGCAAGTATACTGACTGGAAACACCAAGCGATGAAATTCAACTACATTTCTCGCTTTTGATGCCGCGTGCTGGGTATACTGTTCAGTCAGCGGAAGTATGGAAGAGCAAAAAACTGAGAGTTCACGCTGTCTGTTGCGACAACGACACTGAGAAAGTTGTGGCAAACTATTTCCCTGTCACATTGGATGGAAAAATCACTAGTGGCGACGTCATGCCAGAGCAACATCGAAAGTGGCACGCCCATTAGCAGTGACAATATCTGAACATAATGCTGTGATGTTATTCTCCCCCTTTGAATATTCTGTTGGATCTGCCCCTAACTTGTCCTTAGCCAATCTAAAGAAATAGCCAGCTTTGTGGTGTAATGGTATAGGTCGTCGGCCACAAAACCGAGGTCTCGGGTTCGAATCCCGGGACTGCATCAGACCAAAGATGCTAAAAAAATGGTATCTGCAGCTTCTTCGCTAGAAGGCCAGCACATGGAGGATAGTGCAGAGGGAAGCGCTTGAATTCGATAGCCTTCCGGCTCGTTCGGTGCCTTCTTTCATCCAGCCTGCATATGCAACAGTAGTGTGTGTGTATATCATGTGAGTCTGTGTAAATGCAGCACAAATCAAACACGAAAAAAAATTAACTGTGCCGTTTCCTTTCCTTAAACATCCTGCTGCAAGTCTGGATCCTTCTTCTATGAATGAATGAATTGCAAAGGGTCTAATTGTACCTACCTGTCATCATTGTCACGCTTTACCTTGTCACACTGTTTGTTTGTCGACATTTCTGAAATTGTAGAATTTGAGTAATAAACAAAGCGAGCTGGCACAAAAATCTTTATGCGGCTCGACGCGCTGTGGCCACCTAATAATGGATGTGTGGCGAAAGATGATGAATAAATAGCAGTAGAAAAATCATCCCGCGAATTATCATTTTTTTGCTAAATAATTCCACTTACCAGTAGCATTAAGAGAATCTGTCTTTAAGACAGACAAAATGAGCTTGATAAAACAACTTGGGATTCCAGATTCAGATATCTTAGTCAAACTTAATATATTGCGATAAAAGTATAAAAATCTGAAATTTAAACAAAACCGGTCGATTTCAGTTTAGTAGAGTAAAATAGACATTCCTATTTTGAAAAGACTCAAACTAAAACACCACCCAAAAATTTCTGAATTAATGATCAAAAGATATAAGCTATGCGAATAGTTGCAGTTAGTAACATGTGTTTCGAATGGAATATTCACATTACTGGCTAATTTTATTTGAACCGAATCCGATATCGGTGATTTGAATCATACCGCCAAGAGAGACGGCTACTTGGTTCGTTTCGGATACAAATTTAACTGCACTGAATATTCGTGTAGAGCTCAATTGGCTTCGTGTTGGCAAGATACGTCAGAACTTTTGGCGTACACACATCAATAGTATGATGCAAGAGGTCGATTTCACTGGACAACGGCTAAATCGCATGCAGTAGGGCAATGGGCTGAAGTGGCAGTCTAGCATATACATTGTGACACAGGAGAAATGAAAAAATGAGCACGGTTTTTCATTGGTAATTTTGATAGAGTATTCGATTCTTGCAAAATTTTCCATCATACGAAAAATCCGAAAGCTTGTGAATTATATTTCAAAAAACTGGACTGGAGGTTAAATCTGTGGCGTCTTATTATATTCATTAAAAATTATCCAGATGTACAATTATACGATATGAATATGTAAAATTACTACTTAATATTTGAAAAATTATTCAAATTGTATATGAAAATGCTCATCCCAAGTTGTAGTACACCTACTACGTAGCAAAGCTGATCACAAATGATCAGTGCGTCATCATTTCATTCATCCTAACATTTTGAGTCTTAATCCTTGTTGGCTGGGAATTCAATTGGAGACACAAAACATGCCTTACATATCAAAATCACAGATAAGAAACATACAATACAGAAAAATAAACAAAATTAAATTCAGATAATGCTAGGCAAAAGATCAAGTCAGCAAGTAGCAGTGTTGTGTAGGGATGGGCGTTTCGAATCGAATATTCGGAATCAATTCGAATCACAAAAGATTCAAAAGTAATTACTAATCTAGCTCCATGACACCATCTGGTGATTGGGAACTTTCCCTTCTGATCAAGCTCATCCACTGCAAAAGTCTAATACGTCCTACGTGCCAGGCCCGCAATAAGGGAGACACCAGGACCTAATGTCACACACCTCAGTGGCTGATATTTCACCATTTTTGCAAATAATGACAACGATAACGTTATGCAGAACATTATAGTGTAAAACTGGAGAGGGAGTCATTTGATGATTTGAATCAATCCGGAAAAATTAGTCGACTCATATTCGGAATCATAAATGATTTGGTTTGGCCATCCCTAGCGTTGTGACAACTCAAGTCAGATCAATCAAGATGAAGGATTTCTGACTTAAATATAAATTTTCAAAGTTATAAATCAAGTCAGTATCAAATCTGCCCCAGTTGTGAGAGATGATTCAGTCGGGGGTGGGGGGTGGGTCACTGAAATTTTATTCAGCGTCTTCATCGACTCCCGATTACCGCATCAATCAAAAATTTGGAATCTAGGTGAAAAATTCCATCAGGTTTCCTTCAAATTCTGTACTTGGTGTCATAAAAGTGTATTCCCTTCCTATGGAATATCCCATGTAGTAAATATTAGGATAATAGGCAGCCATAAATCATTGTCACTGTCAGGTTTGCATGACCAGACCCCTGAAAATTAAACATTGCCAAATGAAGACGGAGTAGATGCTGTTATGCTGGGCATGGTTGATGATCAAACACATTTTATAATAAATAATGACTATGAACAGGTATATCAAAAGATGCGGAATATCCTGATCACTTCTATAAAATCAAAATATCAATATAAATATCAATATCAAATCCTACACTACTGATTTTTGCTACATGTTCAACACACAAGAACAATTGAACATGAGGTATGGCGGTAGTAACGTCTTCTACCTTAAACCAGGGTGTCGAACTGGATCCAAAAAACGGGTACGGTTTTTGCCGAGACGAAATTTTCGGTTTTGTTCCGGTTTCGTTCCTGCTTGCCCATAGAGAGCGGTTACCGGTTTACGCCCACGGATGAACTGGTTCTGGAGCGGTTCAAATACTGGAAATCGTTAGTTCGTTGCGGATGCGCGGACAAATAACCACGTTTATCGTCATATATACCCGTCACTTTATAGTGTACGCAAGAGGAAGTTTTAAATCAAAATTCTTACGATAAAAATAAACATTCATCTATTCATCTCTGAGAATTTGTGTGTAATGATAACTTGCGATACTTTCAAGCAACGAGTCTGATCATCAGTCGAGATGTAAGCGTGCTGCTAGCAGTGATTGAAATTGCCTCTCCATATTGGCAGCATGTTTTCCGGACAATGACTTTGCGCAATTTGCGATTTGACACACCAACTTATTCGTGGAGTTATCGTACGGTACTTAAAGAATTTAATAGCAGGCTTTGAATTCGCCCTGTTCATTTCCGTTGACGCGTTGCTCGTGTGCCGAGCTGACATGTTGAGACCTGCCGTTCAATCCCAAGTGCGACAGGGCTGAATGGACAGGTGAAACTTTTTAAAGAGTGAGATAATTCAACCGATTGCCGAAACATGTTGATGTTAGTGGATAGTTCACAAAGATAAACCGTTGGCACCTCCATTTAGAAAAACGGTAACCGTTTGCTAAAAGAGCGGTAACTAGGAAATGCCACAACGGTTTCGCTCCGTGAATTGGGAAAATTTAAAACAAACGGTTAGGTTACGGTTTCGATTCACAAAAATCAAGCGGTACACGTTCTTTTTCGTTCCGGTTCAGTTCGACACCCTGCCTTTAACTGTTGCGATGAGTTCAATTCCATTGCAATAATTGTCATACTGTACAATGGTACATATCGTATTCAAGGCCGTCATTTCTCTTGCATAGCTTTTCACTTCTAATCTCCTAGAGAGCTGAAATCATATAAATGCAGTGCATTTTTACTTAGCTAAGATTCAAGATTTACTTCTCATTTATAAATCCAAAATGTGGCAAGCACAGAATCAATATTTATATATACATAATGGCACAAGGTGGTTCCTGAAAGCCAAGTCCGAAGTGATGACGTCAAAAATACTTATACAATGTATATGCACACGTATTCAGGAGTTACGTGCCAGTATACCAGAGATATATCACATTATCACGGTGGTTACTGCCAATTACGATCTAGCTACAGTGATGAAAGACCGTGAATATTATTCGCACAACATATATCATAATGTGATACCCTTTCTTCTTGCTAGTACAGGCACATTTCGAGGGTTCTGTCCGATCGCAAACCGAACCAAATAGGCAAAATTCATTCCCGAGTCAAACTCGAGCACTGAGTTCGTACCGTAATAGTAAATAGCTGAATATCACACATACCCTTGAAGTGTAGAAGAGTCTTCACTGTAATTGCTATTCTGTTCTACGGCCCTAAAAGAAAAATAAACGATAAATAAAGTGGAGCTGATGACGGACGTTCAATAGATAGATCGTAAAGATGATTCAGCAAAGATTTTTAACACCCAGCCTTGGTTTATTGAGGTTCTATCGAGTTCGGAGGTTCGCTCCTTCATGAAGTGAAGATGAAGCCTGGGGTGGATGTTAAATCTGCGGAGAATCTTCTTCACAATAAGAAAAATACCACAAAACAACAATAAACTGGACTCACAGCTACAAGATTACAAGACTTCCAGTAAGTCTATGTTGTCAAAACTGTGTCGACATCTCGTTTTGCGATTGCATTGGTTATATACATTTTGGTATGCATATTTTAGAAGTGTATCTGTATATAACACATCGTCATATTTATGATTTGTTACGGAGTGAATTCCTACGAACTGATTGATACTTTAATCATTGAGTATTTCTCATTATGCCCTCTGTGCACTTGCTGTGCACGATGCTTCGCATCGGCGAATACTTTTTGTCTTGTGTGTTAAGAATTAAGATCGCCTTGCATGTAACAATCGTATGAGTAAACCTATTGGATTGACGTGTACTTGAGGTCTCTGATATTGGGGTATTGGAATATCTGTGGGGCTGTAGCCTAGGAATACAACACGATTTCAAATAAATTTCCCTCAACATCAACAATTTTTTGACTTATCTGTTCAATTTATCATGTCAATCATAGCAAATTTTTTGTTAGTCATATCAGCTAATAATCTATCTCTAATTAGCTGATGCGATTACCTGCTCGGGCTCGGTTGTTGGATGGTAGTGCTTGTCCGAGATGGCAACTTTGAAGACGGTGACTTTTTCCGTAGATCGGTAACCCGAATCTATGATGACAAAAACCATCCATCTCTTAGGACATTGCACAAACTACAAATACACGGTAGGCCTAAACAAATCTTGTATTATACAGTGTTATGAATACTGATACAAACAATAGCCGCAATGACTACTACAGTTCCTGTGCTTAGACCAGAAGTGGAAAAATTTTTGGCGCATTGGGTAAGTTGTGTAAGAATATTAGAGAAAAGGGCTGGACTAGGAGCAAAGGAATGCTTTATAACCCTCTCTCATTGAAGAGCGGAGGCTGTACTGGCGACAAGTGGAGGTCAGAGTGGGAGCAGTAGAACATGTGACTCCACCTCTACATCCACACCCTGACACACAATACCTCAGGTGACCTTTCACACGAGGCCCCCAGTGCAGCATGCACGTGTGGTGCAGAAGAAATAACTCTAGACCATGTGATCCATTCCTTTAAAATACGCCAACCAGCTAATGGATTGACTTGTTTGAAGAATCTGGATGAGGCCACCAGGCAGTGGCTGCTTCCTGACTGCCCTGAGATCTAGTCTTTAGAAAGGGAAGAAAGCCATACGAAATAATGCAACTATGAAAATACGGTTCAAGAAATACTCGTCTATAGTCAACTAGCACAAGGTTGCCAAACCCTAATATAGATCACGCCCAAGCGATCTGAAAGAGCAACGTGATTGGTGGAGATGATGATAAGCAAAGAGGAATACAAATTCACTGAAACTAACCATTTTGTGATATCGATTTTTTCCTATTCCAAGGTCAACGAACATGAAGCAGTCATCACGCAAGTCTTTTGCATAGGTAACATGTATATAAGGAAAGAACATCTTTGGTAACTTTCCTAAAAATTCTCCAACTTCAGAAGCGACGTGGTTCTCTGTTTCTTTCTTGATAACAATATCTTGCTTAGTCGCTTTCATCAAATCTTTATCATTCAACTCGGCAACAACATCCAGCCAATGCAATGTGATTTTATGTTTCGAATACAATTTTTTCATGTAGTCTTTCAGGTGTTTTTTAATGTGCTTCTTCAGCTTGTTGCGTTTTTTCTCAGCGTCAGTAGGTTGCCGGTCAACAAGTTCGAAGAGCTTGGCAAGTTGTTCGATACATTTTTCTTTAAGTAAGCCCGACAAAATTATCTGCACTGTTTTTTCTTCTTCTATCAATGCTCGTCCTTTAAACATTTTATCACGACAAAAGTAGCTGTAAAATAATGCTCTCTCGATATTTCGCTGCAATTTCTTACATGTATGTTCTTCCGAATTTCGTTGCCTATGAATATCAATCAGTGATGTCAAATCAGTTGCGATGGACAAAGTTTCGGATTCAGCAACAGAATCGTTTTGCTGAATCGCAGATGAGATTCTTGAAGGCGTTTCAACAATAGGTATGGTTTCACCGTGTCTTTCAATTTTCCTCGCTAAAATTCTCAATTTTTCTGTTTTCTCTCTAACTGAGTACCGTTCCATGCTTTGCCGTAATATCTCCACCAACAATGATGAGTAAGACTCCAAATCAATAGAAGAACCGCTTTTCCAAAGTTGTAAAATCTCTTTGCAATACGACGGATTAACACAGAAATACTTCATGTTCTCGGGAAGCTTTTCATTCAAATTGAAATCTTCAAAGTAAGCGCTTATCATGTCTTTGATATGGCTGTTACCAAATCCAATTATCTCGAAACATTTTGTTGCATTTATGATAGACTTTGTATGCTCAAAAGTCGATGTGCAAAATACTTTCGAATCTTTAAAACAAACAAGTCGATTAGATATCAGTTGGTAAAGAATATTCTGCGGTTCCAATGCCTTCCCATCTTCTACAGCAGTACTTTCGAAATCGCATGAAAAATTTGCGTTATCAATGATAAAGATCACCAAATGAGAGCGCTTCTTCATGCAATCTAAGACAGATTGTTGTAGCTCCGAGTTTACACCCATCATGATATATTTACGTAAAAATTGATCGACTGTGAGTTGCTCCGTTGGAAATTTTGAACAATCTAGGTACACTCCGAGTTTTGCATCCGGAAGATTTTTCATGTAATAATAACACGCTGAAGTCTTTCCCGTCGAATGATCTCCAAGAATTAAGCAAGTCTCGCCTTCATGTATATCAAAATCACCATTTTCGAAACTTTCCATCTTCTTAGAGTCTACGTTTTTGAAGCCTGGTGGGATGTATATGGCGTTGCTGCTTGCGATTCTCTGAAACCTTTTTTTCAAGCTAAGCATTGCTGTAAAAGATTTCATGTAGTTCCTAAATTATGAATTATTGATTGTCTGAGGTAGTGTGCTGTTATGATGTAACAGTTTGGTCAGTTGTGCAGCGGACCAGATCCATGACAAATAGAGGTTCAGAGTGGGAACAGAAGAACACGCAACTCCAACTCTACTTTGCCAGCACTGACATGTACCCAAGCAGCTTTAAACTTCCGCGTCTGGCGTGGATGGGTCTTAAAACTTAAAACAGGGATGGGGTGTCTAAGGTCGTCCCTTCACAAGTCGGTTCTTGCGACCGGTGTGCCATGCGAGTGCGGTGCACAGGAGCACACCGCATACCATGTCATTTATTCTTGTGCAATGTGTAAACCACTCAATTGAATGACTGCTCTAAAGACCAGAACAACGCCACCAAGAACCCTGCTGTGCAGTGTGGCAGTGTGCAGCTGCCTTGATGTCTAGTCAAAAGAAAGAAAGAGCCGAATGGAAGAAGTTTGGTCATAGGTTATTGGCTATAATACACATTCGTGATCGTCACAGGTTTAGGTTCCCCTATGTCATACAAAAGACGTTAAAAATAGTATCCGTGACTTCACTGTTAGACAGACATTGGAGAGGGTGTGGATGCCTCCATCTAACCTAGATCTACCCAACTCTGTTTGTCCTATAGATATACACTATTTAATGCAACGCATTATCGATCCGGATATTGTCTGATTCGATCCAATTTAAAATGCTAGATATCGGATATGCAATAAACATGATGTGCATATGCTCGCTGGACAATTATAAACAACAATTATCTTAACGAATTCACTCACTTTGTTCAAAAAGCAATATCTCTGACCATGAACTATGCTTGTCAGCACGAACTGCCTGTACCGATATGGACAAAATTTCTCTTCCTGTGCCATTATCAACTGTATGCTCCAGTTGCTCGGTAGTGAATGTTTTATCATCAATCTTGAACACATATTTCTCAGCTCCTGCCACTTTGTCACACCATATCCTCACTTGTACTGGTGATAAGAATTCTGCATGTGGTTTATTTGGAGGATCAGGAACTGAAATGGGAATGTCAATGAATAAAGTATTGGCAGTTTATTATAATGAACAATCAATGAAGCACCCATGCACAGTGCGGGACACACGCACTTGGTTCTGACAAACCATAATCATGCCCCCACCACCTATGCTCAGCTCATTGGACATTTAGTGCTGAGTCATTAACAAGAGGCCCATTTTCTGGGTGACTTGGTTTTGACAAACTGCGGTCATTCGAATCCCGCACCATGCTCAGCATATTTAACATTTAGTGCTGAGTCATCAACACGAGGCACTTTTTCTGGGTGACTTGGTTTTGACAAATTGCGGTCACCTCATTGAACATTCACTGCCTAGTCATCAACACAAGGCACATTTTCTGGATAGACTTGGTTTTGACTAAATGCGGCAATTCAAATAAGTCCCCCATCCCACCAGCATTATCATCAGCTCATTGAACATTCAGTGCAGTCTAGGAATTGAGGCTCACTCTCTAGATGACTTGATTACAGTAACTCAGATGAATGACTTGAGTTGAGACGTGAAAGAAAAGATTTCACTCAAAACTTGACATAATTGTTACAAGTTATAAATCAATTCAGTAATTTATTGCTTTGTTCACATTTGTACATATACAAAGTCAAGGTGTACATGCAGCACAGTGATAAATCACCTGGGCATCTTTACAAACGCAATACGACAAACCTGTTGTATGATCCAGCAAGTTAGAATCTTGGCCTTCACCCGCATGGTTTACTGCGGTGACTTTGAATTCATACTTGGTTGCGGGTTGGAGATCAGAAAAGGATGCTTCATGACCATGGGCTACCTGTGAAATCCACTTTGTGTGTTCGATTCTGCTGTAAACCTTGTAGTGACGAACAGCATCCAGAGACTTCCAATTGATTTTGACACCATTGCCTTCAATCTCCACAAGGTTTATTTCCAGGGCTGGCATACCTGAAAGAAAAAATGATGTGGAAGAATTGTGGATAGAGTTATACAAAGACTGCCAATTAGCTTTACAATACCCAACGTCTTCTCATTTTCTTGGGTAGATGTGTGCCTGCGTCGCAACTAGGGCTGGGCACTCAAATTTGAATACTCCAAATCGAATCGAATAACTAGATATTCGGACAGAATCGAGTAGCAATTCGTTCTCTTTTTGAATTACTTATGAAAGCTCTATACTCGTTTCAACGTGGACATAGCGGCCATGACAGGTTTAGCTTGAAGCACTCCTTTACTCTGGTGCCACAGTGTTGAACTGGACTTTTTTGCATTTTGCTATTACCCTGACAGCACGCCACGAAGTCGTAGACAAGACATCACATTTGTCTAGTTGCATCTATGCATGTTCCTGACCATTGATAACACAGTATATTACCTCAATCAAATTTTATCGAATTAGGTTAATAATTAGGTCAGTCGTGTCTATTCGGTATTCGATTGAAATGATTCGACCCGATGTTTCATACTTTACGATGTTGCCCAGCCCTAGTCACGACATGCAACATGCTCTAGATTGCTGTCGTGGGCACTATCCTCGCATAGTGATTATGTGCATGTCACCGATTTCGATGTGTATAATATTAATAAATTTGTAATGCGAGCATGATGTGCATATGCAGGGTGGACATCTGGACAATGAGGCACTGAAGGAGCTGGTATATGCTATCAAAGTCAAGCGTCAAATATCCGCACTATCCTCAATGCACTAGCGATCGGGCTAGGAATCTACAGATACCATTTTAAACATCTTCGGAATGATGGTAACAGTGTCGAGATTTGAACCCGGGACCTACTGATTTCATGGCCAGCGACGTACCACTACTCCTTGAAACCGGCTAAGCAAATCTAGGAACCACATAAACAACTCCGTGGTTTTTTAATTGTTTGGCAAATTTTACAAAAATCGAGATTCATCATGCAAAATAACATATTTCAAAAAAATTACATCCTCGCGTGATGAAGGAGCAGAGCTCCGAAAGCTTGTGAAATATATTCCAATAAACTGGACTAGACGTTAAATCTGTGGTGACTTATTACATGTATTACTATTTAGATCGTCTACCAACGGCTCCCCTATTTTTCGTATATATCTTTTGTATATTTCTAACTTTAATTACAGTCCACATTGTAAGTAGAGTCAGTGTCCCTTTAACGTTTTCGATAGAACATTCACCACATATTTAACGTCCATCCTTGAATTATTTAGAATGAGAACATTCACAATATCAATATACATCTAGAATAATCTAAGGCAGGACGTTAATTAAATCTGTGATAAATTTTCTTTACGATATGTATTGATTGTTCGCCATCGGCTCATAAATTGGCAGACCATATAGTGTGAGCATGTAGACTTTGGCCAAGGAGGTACTTGACTTGATAATGTTGAGCAGCAAATGCAGAACAAATACCTAATCTCACATACATTTGTTGCGGCCAATGGTAATCGAACCAACAAATTTTATAAACTAGTTATGGTAAAGAATATTCACCACATATTTAACGTCCAGCGGTGGTTTATTGAGAAATAAATTGTCAATGTTTTAATTCTCAATAAACCAAGCCTGTGGTGAATCTTCTTTACCAAAACTTATTAATAAAATTCGTTGGTTCGATTGTCGTGGTGAATCTTGTATACGATGGTAGCTATTAGAGGAAACATTAGTAAGATCTTACATGTTCGAATAATCTTTGATAACTCTTCATCGCTATTGAGTTCTTGGATATGGTGCAAAGAGCGAATCGCTACCTGATAAACACCACCAGGCTCAAGTCCTGTTATCGTGATTGGCCTCAAAGTTTTTGAACGATCCATGATAATCTTTTCAGGGCTTGCACCATGCAAACTGATCGGTCTTATCTGATAATGCTGTGCTGGTATCTCCGGTTCGTCAAAACGCAATGTGAAAGATGTGTTTGAGATGTCATCGAATCGTATGTTTTTAGGACGGTCCAGAGCTAAAAGTAATGCAATTGCCATAAGTATATTGTGCCGACATTAAATTTGAGCATTCCTAGTCTTATTGTGTTTAAAGATTGCGTCTGGTCAAAATAGGATGATGGACCAAATGAAATATGAAACGGTTGTTATGCAGAACCTGAAGTCAGCTTTCTGCAATACATTCATCCAGCACGGGTCTCACACCAATGCCGTAAATTTTTGTGGGAAATCACTACTATCGGTACCAAGAAACAATGTGCATTTCTATTGTTACACGGTAATGTAGACATAGTAATGTGAGAAGACGCCAGCCAGCAATGATGCAGCGGGTCACTTACAGCATAGAAACGATAGCGGCCATGTTTTTAACCAGAGTATTGCCTCAGAAGAAGATTCACCAAAGACTTAATGCTCATCCTTGGTTTATTGACAATTTTGGAACTCTGTTCCTTCATCTGGTGAAGATGGAATTGGAATGGAATAAAAACAGAATAATTCTGGATGTTAAATCTACAGCGAATCTTCTTTACAAACTCTACTGATCGTCCACCATCCACTTCTTGAATGGACTGAATTTACGCAAATTCATTCACTCTCGCATGAAATTTTGTCATAACTCGTATTCGGGAACACATTCCATTGGACTTGTCCATCCCTGCTCATGACCAATTGTTTTCATAGCCAATGACCTTACCACGACACCATTGAACGAGCGATACAGATGAATGAGCATGAGACATATGTGACAATTATGTAAAGCATCAAGTTCAATACACAGGTCGTCGATCATGAAACCAGTAGGTACCATATTCAAATCCTGAGACTGCATCATACAAAAGATGTAAAAATAGTATATGTAGCTTCATTGCTATACAGTCAGTGTATTGAGAATAGTGCGCAGATACAAAGGGCTGGCGTTTGACTTTGTTAGCCTACTGGCTTATTTGCTGCTATCTTGTCCAACTTGCATATACCCCAGTAGTGTGTGGGAATATCATGTGAGTTTGTGTAAATGCATCATAAAGAAAAATATATATATACAAAATATCCTATGGCACGTTCTTATCATACCTGTCTGGAATTGTTTCCTTTCCGATTCTTTGCCTGCAATATCCTGTATTTTTGCAGTTACAGAGACAATGTATGTTGAATTGTGATGGAGATTATTCAGATAGAATTCATTTTGTTTTGTCTCAAAAAGAGCAGGTGCATCACCCACTCTTTGAACCCTCGCTGTGTAAGTTGCTTGATAGATGTTACGCCATGTTACCATCCGAGAGGTTGATGTATCAAACAAAATGTTGACGTCTGTAACTTGTGGGGGACCTAAATGCAGAGAAAAATTTGGTAATATCGAATAGGCACTGTAATCCAACCCTGTGATTCAAGAATGTGTGCCAAAGCAACCTGAAAGTCAGTGGCTTCAACCTGTCTGAACTTAAGGAAACTGCCCTGGAGCGTATCAGGTGGCAAGTGCGTCCCGCTCCATCCTCGATGAGGCACAGGGTCTCTCGGATTCTCACTGGATGGAGAAATATCAACGGAAAGAGCAGCAAAACGAGCAGCTGACTTGGCTCTCCCCCAAAACAAGCAAGAGGCCATGCAGATCACGTATTGGCCTCTATAGTAACACCAGACGCTGCTTTAAATTGAATTGAGCCTCGGCACAGCTATGATTCCACGAGATTGACAGTGCCAACAGTAATTGCACTCTAAACGCAGTGCAATGACGGTTGAAATCAGAAGTTCTCAACATTTTTACTTCAGCAGATCAGCCAATTCTTTATTATACTTATGCGGACTGGTTTTCAGAGAAAGCAATCATCGAAGGTAACTTAATGCTACCATTTTGACGCATCACAATAGCCTACAACGACACTTGCAAACCTCTAAAAATACCTCAACCCATCACAAAGTTGTAACGAAGAAGTTACTTTGGTCGCACGAAAACACTGCAAAGCCAATGCGAGTGGTCCAGTTGGTGCACCCGCTTGTTTTGTGTATTCGAGAGATTTGATTTCAATAGGCCCTAGCTGCTGTATTTCTCGCACCTGCAGGCTGCAGTCTATTTTTTTCAATTTCGTTAGACTCTTTTCACTTTTCTTCATTTTCACTTTTTTAGGCAGAAGTGAAACTGTGTGTGTCAGAATAGCAATACGCAACATGCTCTAGATTCAATTCATGGGTAGGCTACATTCCTCCCATATTGAGTTCTTAATTGCCACATTTCAAATTTGTAAAACATTGATAAACTGAAACTCACGAGTCCATATTGTCTTGGACAAAACAAAACCGCTGCTCCGAGACGGCAAGTGCGAAATTGCCTGAACCTTGCAATAGTACTCTGATCCATACTCCAGATCAACAAATTCATGGGAAGTGTTGCGTGTAGTTGTCCTTGACTTGGTGTCATCATTATTTCGTACGTTTATTAGAATAATATTGTACTCTTTACAACCTTCACATGATTCCCAATATGTATAAAATCGTAGTCCATTGCTAGTACTTATGTCCTCAATATGCAAGTAGCTTGGAGACGCAATAGCTGAAACCAAATTGTAAACTATAAATCTTTCTCACATTTATATAATATTGGGGAGTTCCAAATACGTCTGGATGGCGATCCGTTGGCACAATTTTTGAGAAACATGGTAGCGATGTAGAGTCGGCTATAATACATACGGCCAAGGGGTGTTTGCGGCACATTAATGAACTCCACTTACAGTGCATGAAGGCAAAAAATTTGGGTATGTATGGCACGACACCACTGCTGCATATATTACTGTAAGTAATGCGAAGGAAAATATAGTAACTGTTTACCTGTGTTGAAAAACACTCTTTTAGATTTGTTCCCACTGCCAGCACAGTTGAGTGCAGATACCTCAACAAAGTATGTAACACAAGGTCGGAGGTCGGTGATAAGAAACTCGCATCCTTGACAATTTTCAACCTTTGTTTGTGATGCGTCACAGCCGTAAAGAACATCATATGATTCTGCCCCATTAACCAGGTTCCATTTGACGTTTTGCACAGTTTTTGATTCGGCATATGTACGAACAGACCCAACTTTGGCAGGCCCTGTGTAGTGAAGTAGAGAAAATAGGTTGTACTGTACATATGAGAATGAGAACTTGTTAATCTTATACAAACTGAAAATGTGGCATGCACAGGGTCAATAAGCAAGGAATATAACCACGAAAGGAATCTAGAGAAAGAAAAGGACACTGTTTATTTTTGGTAATATTTGAATTTTGTTGCTGACTCTGGTAACCTCTCTTGAGGATCACCTAAACACTTCTGATTACGTCCCAGCAGTTCACGTAATCATGACTGTTGCAACTCCTAACACCAAGTTCCATACACATTTGCTCGTTTTCGACCTCTTTATCTAAATTTGGGTGCATTAACATCACCCATTTCTATTGTTTGCCTTTTCAATATTTCGACCAGGTGGATTTTTAGTGCTTCCGGTGTATATTTTGTAAGTTATATGCCCATTTCAGCTATTGCCACGTTTCAATATGCCGAAATTAGAGATGCACTTTTTAAATTGCTTCTGCCCTCTAGCGGAATAATTTCTTCGCCACTTCTGAGCGCCTCAGGTAGCCTGGCTACAAAGCTCTACTTACGTACTGTCCTTCAGTTCGGCGTGTTTGAAATATTTCACACGGGTTTAGATAATGCATATGAGAAGTGAATCGGGGAGCCATTTTCCTTCGTCAAGAGAAGAGAAAGAAGCATCTCACGCATTTTTCACGTAGGCCAACACTGTCTTACGTTGAATCGCCCAAGTGAAATTGGGATAGCCAGCTAGTGATACAATAAAATTTGTAATATACAACTTACTTGTCCAGAAAGGCACACCAAAAGACCTCATGCTCTTTGACCCTTGCACTGTTTCAGCCACAACAGATGAAATGTACTTCGTACCAAATTCACCATTCGGAAATATAACAACGGGCTCATCAACAGAAAGTTCGGTGGAGCAGTCGCCCTGAGACAATGTCACATGATATTGGGCAATTTCTTGACCAACCATTGAATCAAATTCAATCTGCACCGATGGTTTATCACCTTTGTAGATGATTTCGTGGTGGACGTTTTGTGGACCACGAAAATCTAAATATGAAAAATGCCCTATGTCAAACTTGAGCCGAGAAAACCATTATTTGGTACAACTATTCATTTTTGATTAAGCAGACGTGACAAAAGTAATGGAGCCAATGTCGGACAGACCAAATAGAATAAGTCACCACAGGTTTAACGCCCAGTCTACTTTTGTGGAATACAATTGAGGACCTATCGGAGCTTCACTCCTTCATCAGGTGAAGATGGAGCTTTGTAGTGACTTATTCTATCCCAACTTTTTATGAAATTCACTGACAATTTATTATTAATTTAATGTAGTGGTCGATACAAGTAGAGCTTGTATGGGTCGCTATGGCGTATTCACAGTATCTCTCAACGCACACAGTCGCGATCTATTTTGCTGAAGTCCTCCATAGTAATCCCGACCACAAATAGATCCCAGGAAAGTTCTGTATACTTCAGAAAAGTCACCAACGCATGAAACGTATTTACCAAAGTATGTTCACGAAAGTATGGTCAAAAACATGTGAAATTACCAGTCTAAAATGTACTAAAGATGAGAAAGATTACGAAGTATAAGATTATAAATGAGGAATAAAGGAGCGCATATGACTAGAACTGTGTCCAGCTTGGCGAGAGATAGTCTCGCAGCAGACATTCTCACATACGATAGGACTCAGTGGTTGGGAACCAGATACAATTAATCTGTTACATTTAATGGTTCTTATCTTTCATGTTTTAGCATGGGAGTTGCCAACCTGAATTCGACCTGGTGAGCAGTGGATTAAGGATTGCCACAACTCAGTGGGTCTACAGTCACTCCCTCCGCGAATATAATACATATCATCTCATTTCCCGCAGAACTACACTTTCAGTCGTAACCTTATCAGTAACTCTGGGCAAGATTCTTGAATGACAAATTTACCAAATATCGAAGTTACCAGCTATTGCCGGGAGACTGGCAGGGATCTGAGAATACAGTTCTGAGAATTCAACATCCTGGATTGAATCAACAACGTTACAGCCGAGTGCTGCACTCTCAGCCAACTCAGCTAACTCATCCACCGAGGTAGTTGACTAGAGTGAGTTACAATATTATCGATTCATATCAATGGATTTTGTACCTGTACAGAATTTTGCCGAATTTGAAAACACTCCCAATCCAGCTCGATTTTTGGCTGCAACGCTACACAAGAACGTAGCATTTTCTGGTAAATTTGTCAAAATCTCTTTAGTATTTGCAGTTGCTATCTCTTGATTTTGACAGCCTCTCCACTTTACAACGTAGCTGTCTGCCCCAGTGACTCGATCCCAACTTACAAGACAGGATGTCAGCGAATTTTTCGTGGTCTTCACATTCTTCACCTGTCCAGGTGCTGCAAAATTAAGTTGAGCATTTGAGAGAGAGAGAGAGAGAAAACTCAAATTCACAGTACATGTGTGCAGCAATGCGGAAATAATTGTGCTCATAAAGCAAATGGAAAAATGAATACGGTACATATTATGACAGAGGTTCTCTACCGCCGGTCCAGGAAAATATTTTACCGGTCCGCAGAACGCTTGGGTATTTCAGAATCGTCTTCGGAGTCTCGTTTAAGTCAAATTTTAGTGAATAGGCAACAGGAAATTTCTCAATAATTATCCATTTCCTGAACCTGTAAATATGTTCCAGTTTGGTTTTGCATGAATATAGTGACACGTCATCGAAACAACATTGCTTCTGATGTATTCATAGGGTCGTGATAACGTCACAATAGGCTATACAACAAAATGGTAGCATTTCTTGAGAAATGACCTGTTTCGGCGCCAATCTGCAGGGACTTATGTATGAATTTACCGGTTTGCTGTAGCGAAAAACTTGAGAACCACTGTATTATATGATCCGTCGTCACTAGTGATGGCAGATGGCGATGTGACTACAATTGATCATTGTGTCGAGTCATCACTCAGATTTACAGTGGTAACAAAAGTCATGTGGAATACCAAAGTTAGCAAGTCATGAGTTCAACCATAGCAAAGAAGTTAAAATCGGTATCCGTTACTTTCCCACTACAAGGACAGTTCTTTGGAAAGAATATAGAGGGGGGTCTACAACTACATCATGAACAAGCAAGCTACAGTCGGCAGGTCACATGTGGCCATGCAATCGTATTACTCCACTCATCCGACATTACACATTGCACTCACCGGTTTCAAAATGCAACAACTCAGAAACAGCACGAAACATGTTTTCTTCAATCGATACTTGAACAGTGTATTTCGAACCATGCCACAGTGGTTTGATTAAAGATACTGGCTCCGGTGTTTCCGTGCTTACTGGTTCTGCTCCATCGATAGTAAGTTTCACTTTAAAATTACGTGGTGCATAATCTGGTTGATCCCAAACTACAGTAGCAAATTGATCAGTTGGTGATAGCTCCAATAAGCGCAGACCTGTGAGTTTCAGAGGAGCTGGAAAGGAAAAGAGGCTGTTCATTTTTGATCATATTTGTGTTAGCTGCATTTACACAGACACACATGACAAACACACACACATTACTGCTGCATATGCGGTATTGTGAAATGTTCACCTAATCCCATTTATTCCGACTCAAATAAACGATACGAAGCAAAATGACATCAGTTTCAAACAGACATGCAGATAAGATAAATGAAAACAAATTTGAAACAATTGGTTAACCACCGATTTCTCTTTTCAAATGAGACTGTGTGCTAACGAAAAAGCCTCTCCCTTGTATCCGTGCGGAGGTGCACGTCGATTGGGTAATCAAGCCAAAGTATTAATCGTAATAAATTAGTCATCGTCGAGCAGCATTTTCGTCAGCCTGTAGAATGCGCGGCCAGATTGAGTACGCTTTACAACAATGCATATTATGGGAACATGATGCAGGCTGGACAAGGAGGCACCGAAGAAGGCCGTACGCTAACGAAATCAAGCGTCACTACTCTGCACTATCCTCAATGCGTTGGACATCTAGAGAGGAAGCTGCGGATACAATTTTTAACATCTTTGGTATGATGAAGCGTCAAGATTGAAACTCGGGACCTATCGGTTTTGTGGTCCCAAGAAGTCGGAACAGTGTGTCGGAGGCTGATATAGAAAGGGTGCTAAAAGTAATTTATCTCTCCTGAAATCTTGAAGAATATAGTGGAGCTGATAAAGGACGATCAATAGATATCGTAAAGGATATTACCACAGATTTAATCTCCAACCTTGGTTTACTGAGACTTAAAACATTCACCATTGTTGGTTTTATGTCCAAAGATTTCAAGACATCACAGTTACGGATGGGCAAATCGAATCAATCTTGATTCCACTGAAGAGTCGAATTATCGAGTCACGGCCTCTCCAATTTCACCGCATTTAAAGTTCATGCACAAAACAATCGGCACATTATTTTTCCTCGTCATCATTTGCAATCTTGTCGACTCAGCATATAGAGATTAATACATAGTATGTGAGTATGCATCACAGGATCATTAGTCTGTGGTGTAAAAGCAGTAAGGAATAAAATATGGCCAAAAAAAAGTCCACCCAGCAAGGATGAGACATTCCTAAAAGATGCAGAAAACAAAGGACAAATAAATTGTTCTTTTATCTTCTTATCCATATATAGAGAAAAGACGATTCACCACAGATTCAATGTCCAGCCTTGATATATTTGGAATTAAAACATTCACAGCTTTCGGAACCCCGCTCCCTCATCGGGTGAAGATTAAACGAATCGTAATAGTAAAATTTGAATTATTATTATCGATATCATAGTACAGACAGTTACCTGTTCGAAAATCAATAGTATTGGAAAATCGAGGTAGGATATTCTCTCCGTCCACGACTGCAACATGCGCAGAATACATTTCATCTGGTTTTAAACCTTTTATTGTGTAGTTGCTACAATGAGTCTCAACATGCTTTTTATCAGTTTCCTCTGACCAGTAGTAAATGCGATACTTTTTTTGTCCTTGTAATCTGCAAATCGACAGAATAGGATATAAATTTAGGTATATTACAATTGAAACATCTTATGTTCCTTTTTTAACCCAAAATCATTCAGCATGCGATATATATATATAAGGCCCGCCAGCAGCCATTGTTTAGAATGAAGTACATTTCGACAGTACAGTTGCATAAAAATTGTTACGCCAGACTCCGATGACGGGAAAATACCACGAAAGTGTCTGGCTCACAGGTTCATATTATGACTTGGCAATAGGGCGCCACAAACAGAGGATGCAAATGCTTAGATTGCTGAGAGAGAGAGAGGGAGAGAAGATTAATAACTTTGAGAAAGTTCACAAAATAACTCGAAAGTTCAAACAGCGATACGACCATCAAGCCATCCAGTTAGCTGTTTGAGGTGGAAGAACGGTTGCGACAATATGAGGGAACATAAATGTGGAGTAACTACAGTAGGTATTCATGGCGATATAGAGGTAGATAAATTCGAAATTACAACAAAAATTACATAGATAACGAACATCATTGAAAAATGCTGGAATAAGGTATCAATCAGTTTGTAGGAATTCACTCCGTAACACTTACAATGTACTGGTATCTGCGTTGTCCCACGTTAATGACCAATTGAGTTTTACCGTAGAATTGGAAATATCCAATGCTTGAGATAATACCAGAAGAAAATGACCTAAAAATTGCGCAGAGACTAACTGACCGAGAAATTTAAATATTAGATTAAATTAAATTAAAAGAACAAATACAAGAACAATCAGCATTCCGCTTCATGTAGATCAACTCGGAGTAGTCAAGCTGGCAACCCAGGGTGGTCACAGTCAAGTACAAAGTCTATTTTTGTCCATTGTTCTTTTTTGCTGCATTTACACAGGCTTGCATTACACACACACACACAAAGACATGTGCGTGGACATACTACTGGTGCATATACCATGTGCATATTGCAGGCTCAATGGCACCAATGGAGCTGCTGACTATAGAAGTCAAGCGCCATCCGTCCAGCGAAAAAGCTACAGATACCATTTATATATAACATCTTTGGAATGATGTGACATCTTGATTTGAACACGGGGCCATTGCCGACGACAAGTAGATGTCGGAGTGGGAACAGAAGAACACGCGAATTCACTTCTGCTTCCCTACCCCTTAGGCGTCCCTAACCGGATTCAATCTAGCGCATATTAATCGACTCAGTACAGTGATGGGATGCTCCAGGTTGTCCCTTTATAAGTGAGGTCACATTCTCAGTGGCATGGTAGTGTGGTGCAGAGGAGAAAACAGCACAGTGTTATCCATCCCAATAAAATATACAAACCACCCAATGAAATGATTGATGTCAAGCCTGAAGAAGGAGACAGTCAAACCAACCTGTGTAAAACTCTAGTGTACTTGAAGGCAAAGAAGCTTTCGTGTCACCATTCATCACAATCACGTATGCAAAATATCTTGTAGCCAGTTTGAGTTGAGATAGCGGCTGCTCCATGGAATCAGCATGATGTAATTGTCTGTCTTTGTCATTAGACCAGCAGTGAACTTGAAATTTCTGATCAGGACCAAATCTAAACACCCAAAGCCGATAATGTCAAAACTCGAGGATTAGGTTTTGCATCTCTTGGGTATTATAATCACACAATTACTGATTGACCACATCAGAAAAATGCATATGTATTGGGTGTGGTACGTATAGCCTGTAGAGTTGTTTTACTACGAGATCATGAATGCCAGGTCAATACTTATGGTTCACACGTCAATATTTTCAGTTTATAGCCCGGATATTCTGTCGGGGTCTGTCCTGCAACACCTACAGCGGTGCAGTAGACTGAATCGGCGACAAGTGAAGGTTGGAATGGGAACAGAAGAACTCCATCTCTAATTCTCCACCCCTGACGTATCCCTACCGGCTTCAAATTGCCACGTGTGGCATGGACGCGTCTTAGATGTCTGAGGTAAGGGGTGGGATGCTCCCAGTGCCACATGCGAGTGTAGTGCAGAGGAGCAAAATGTCACCCATTCTCGTACAATGGATAAGCTACGTAATGGAGTGACTAGTCTGAAGAACGCGGATGATCCCGCCTAGCAGTGGCTGATGTGAGGACGGTCTGAAGTCTAGTCCGAAGAAAGAAAAAAAGCCAACGAAGAAGATAGCTCAGATCGCTATCACAACCACAGGAACATGAGTAAATTTATAACTCTCATGGGAAGTCACAAAATAACAGAGTTCAACAGTCACTTTACAGAAATCGTGATCAATCATCGATCATACCCATCAGGCATTTCCCATTTAAGACACACACAATCAACAGCAACTCTCCTTGATATGTGTAGGTTGCAAGGAGGTGTGAAATCTGAAAAGAAAATGTTCTATTGTATCAATCAAAGATATATATATAAGATATAAGAGTATGCTTTTTCAAAACTGACTGCACGAGTACATGTGTAAAAAGTGCACAACTCTACAGACTTGTCTTTGGAGAATTGTAAAGGACCAGGTTTGACTTAGTAGTGGATATTCTATAACAGACATCCCATGACTGGCACTTGTTTTAGAAACGTGGTTTTCAAATAACAAATGCAGCTTTTGCCCACTCCCCAAAACAAGTTTATAGTGCGCTCACTTGGACTTTAGCATACAATACATAGCCTGGTCGCTTTAAATAGGCACTATATCTGAAATGCAATGGTGCCACAAAACAATGACATGTTGATAATAGCCTACATGGTGTGGTAACATTACTTTCGCGCAAATCGGTTGAATATTCAAGATTTCGGCTAAAATAAATGCCGACTAAAAGGGTTACTTTTCAGTGGTTCCCCATTTTGTGTCTGTCGACTTCACTCAAGATTTTTGCTTGACTACTGCAGCAGATGCAGTGCAGAACTCATAGGTGACAGTCATTTCAAGTTGTGGTCGTGGTCGGTCGACCATCGCGTTCGAGCTCTGCACTGAATCTGCTTCACTGTCTAGCAATAATCATGAGCGAAATCACAATACAAAAAAAAACGGGAAACCAGTGAAAAATTGCCCTCAGCAACTATTATTTTCACCAAAAGCTCAGATACAGAACCGATTTGAGTGAAACCGCCACAACATATTATAATCAAAATGTTTCTTTATTTTGAGCCGTCATTGTATTTAGGGTTTATTGCCCTAAATTTGCTGAAACTAAACTTGGACGACAAACTGACAAGGCAATAAATCTGCAAATCCAGCAAAAGAGATATTATGAAAGAGTACACCATTTTACACTCCCATCATATTACAATTTCCACGTCAGGGCCCGTTTCATAGAATATGGTGCCGATATTTAGGCAACCATCATTAGGGGATACGATCTACATTAGTAACCTATTTAACATCACAATGAGAGATTACCTGTCCAGGCAGTCCTGTCCTGTCCAATGTCACTGGGACATTGCATACTCATTGGTTACGTTACCGTATGATCAAAGAATCTGCTAGTACACTATATATATCTGAAACGAAGAATAAAATAACATTTTACATACTCAGTCATACAATAGTCAGTAAACCTGTAGTACGATTCATTCGGCATGTATATATCCACCTATTCAAAAGTCAATGGCGGACGATTAAAATAGCAATAGATAGAAAAAGTCACCAAAGATCTAACGCCCTTTCCTTCCCTTCCTTCACTAAGACAATTATAATGAGGCAGGGTCTAATGCAAGTAAAATAACAATGGAATGAAAGTACAAAAAAGCAGAAGTTTGGCCTAATGTTAAATTTTCAATTGGTATACTAAAGAAGATTCCTTCAAACTTAGCGTTCAGCTTTGGTTTATTGTTACGATACCTATTAGCTCTACTACATTCTCCATTTGAAAGTGTGGTATGCACAGAGTTCAAATGTTAGGAAAAGTAGCCATGGTGAGAATCTGTAATAGCATGCTGTACCCACGAATGGGATCTGTAATATCATGTTGTATCTACAAAGGGAATCTGTAACAGTATGTTGCGTATTGCCACACAAAACAGAGGCTACTATAACACATCATGAGAAAATGAAAGTACCAATGAAACAGAAATTAGGCCTAAAAATGACCAAATTTGCGGTAAGCAATTTATGGCCTAGGGCAATGGCTCCAGAGCCGCATGTGGCACTTTGTTCTCGGTGCTCGGCTCCCATGACTCAAAATCACAGAGCAAATTTAGGAAAACTATCCAACATGTTCTTTTAATTTTAGCAACTCATGTATAACGGTATTGATTAATCAAAATAACGGCTCAATGCAAGAGAGAGGTTTCTGACGAGTTAAACTTAGTTTGATCAGGGATATCTAGATATCCCTGAGTTTGATGTGGCCATGAGTAGGTTTGGGTTTTATGGAAACGATACCAAATGGCTCTTTCAATGCTAAAGGTTGCCTAGTTGCCTAGTGGCCTAGGGCATACAATAGAGGAAGGCTTATGATCATAGCCAATCCCAGCTACCATAGGCTACAAATCAGTTCAAAAGTTTAATCCCCTGGTTTTCGGCTCAGATAACGCAGAAGACAGAGTAACTGAGTTAGAAATGGCATAGGCGATGAATATGGTGAAAGTGTGTGAATAGGACCCAATGGATCTTGAAATCCGGTTTCGTGAATGTTCCTGGGATGACATCTATTGATCATACACATTTGGCTCTACTATATTCTTCAAACTATATAATACAAGATAACAATCCAAGGTCTGATATAACTTGGAAATTTACTGAAGCTTCACAAGTTCTTAGCGATGATCTCTTCACTTTCTTCACCACAAAAGAGTGTTTTGACGTACACTAAATATGGAGTTCCGGGTTTCAACTGGTCAACAACTGCACTTAACTCTTGTGTATCAATGGTCCTCTCGTGGGGATCTCTTTTGTACTGTGAATGTACTCGAATTTTGTAGGTTTTCAAATCGTCTCTTTCATCTTGAAATTGGACCAGAAAATGTGGCTTTTGTAAACCAGGAATTTTTGATATTCTAGGATTGTGTGGAGGTTTTGGTTCTGCAACAAAAATGCATGGTTACTATTCCCTCTTCACATGATGGAGAAGCGGAGCTCTGAAAGCTTGTGAAGATTATAATTCTCAATAAACCAAGGCTGAATGTTCAATCCGTGTATTGATCATCTGCAATTGCCTCCACTTTATTCTTTGATATGGTTACTATGGTAATAGATAGAATAAGTCACCACAGATTTAACATCCAGTCCAGTACTCTAGTTTATAATTCTGCAATAAACTAGATTGAACGTTAAATCTGTGTTGACTTATTCTATCTATTACTATTTGCATCGTCCTCCATTGGATCCACTATTTTTTTGCATCATGGTTATTATGATGATAACTAATTAAGCAGATAGGGCACATTAGCAGTTTTGTTGTGACTTGACTCAAATCGACTTGGACTAGTGAAGATTGGAGACTTGACTTGAGAGTTTTCCAGTCACAAAACAAGCCAACAATAAATTTTTGCCATAAAATTTCTCAATTCTGGCAATAATCACGGTGTACAGACTGAGTTATCATTGATCTAATTTGGTGGCCTGTGATTTGTGAGGTTATTTTGACAAAATTATTCACACACATGTCATTTAAAGCCATGTGCAAGTAGTGTGTGGCCGTGCAGTGTGCACTGTATAAGTTTATACCAAAGTGTTTCTAGTCCATAAATGAAAAATACTGGAGCCGATGTCGGACGATCCAAATAGTAATAAATATAATATTATATTTAATCCATAAATGCTGATAATACCATTTGCGGATAAATTATAATATGTTCCTATCTGATATCATGACCTTGCTCACTTGTGATATGTGTTTTCCATTCAGATATCCGTCCACATCCAGAGCTGTTAATAGCCCAGACACGAAAACTGTAACGGGTCGCCGGTTTTACAAAATCGACGGTGTAGCAATTATCAACTGCACGATCATCCGTTACACCGCCAATATTGATTTTCCACTGTACCCCATATTCCTTTGGAGGTATATCCAATGCATCCCATACAAATAACACCCTTCCATCTTTCTCCTCTGGTCTTAAATTTTGAATGAATCCAGGCACTGAAATTTATTGATGTTGGTAAGAACTCAAGATCGACTCGATAGTTCAATCTCAAGGTTTATATTAAAAATGTGAGTGATAGTTATGATTATAATCATCATTATGATGGAAGCTCAGGAGCAACTTTAGCATTGAGTGGGGGCACTCGGTGGAGGCAGTGTGATGGTGTGTAGACATACTCACAGAGGGTAGGCCCAACCACTGAGGCCGCCATATTTTCGATCTAGTACTTTGCATGGCAAATTGTTAGCATATCATTATCGACATAGCTTTGGCGATCATAGAAATATTCTGCTATTGTTGTTAATTCGACATGACTTATATCAGCCAAGAATTCCTCTCTGATCACCTTTTCAAGTCTATTACATGCACCACAGATGTCAACACACACTTGACCCTTTGATATAGCATTCAGGAATGATAACTGATGATGGTTATAAATATAATAAGTCACCACAGATTTAACGTCCAGTCCAGTTTATTGGTATTGGTAAGATGGAATTCCATCTTCACCTGATGAAGGAGCAGAGCTCCGAAAGCTTGTGTATTATATTCCAATAAACTGGACTGGACATTAAATCTGTGGTGACTTATTATATTTATTACTGATCTCAATCGGAAGAGTGCTCTTCCTTGACATCGGTTTGAGGCGTGAGGAAGTCTTATTATATTTATTACTATTTGAATCGTCCGCCATCGGCTCCACCATTTTTCTGATAATGGTTAGGAGACACGGTTATTTACCTCACAAAAATTGCTATATTTCCCCAAATATTTTAGGTAGGTAGGTAGGTAGGTAGGTAGGAACAATGTTGTCAAGTTTCATTCTTCTGCGTTTGTCTTCTGGGATGCGCACAAAGGGAACAGAAAACATAATTTAAAAAAATACTAATAAGTAACGTGGGTAAAAGCTAAAAACATCCCTCAAGGTAAGTATCAATAATGAATGGTGTGCCATCAAACTGAATTATAAAAATCCCTTACAAGTCTCAACATTGACTACAGATGATGCAGATG
Organism: Botrylloides violaceus; assembly: GCA_030412335.1. Taxonomy (NCBI): domain Eukaryota; kingdom Metazoa; phylum Chordata; class Ascidiacea; order Stolidobranchia; family Styelidae; genus Botrylloides; species Botrylloides violaceus. Next base: position 425,823 of record JASFYC010000643.1, on the reverse strand, counting down.
GACTTTCCACTTCTCCCACAACAGCGACAACTTCAACAGAGTACAGTGCACCAGGATTCAGTCCATGCAATATAACATGCATTTTGCTTGTATTTATCGTATCAGATTGATCTATGCCTTGAGTCAAACATCCAAATTTAATCAAATAGTGTTTACGAAATGATGGCTTATCAGTAAAATTCACAACTAGTCTGGTAGCATCCTTGTCAGCAGTTACCATGACTTGAGTAGGTGCAACAGGTCCTGAAATACATTTTCATTTAGATTAGTATGAATGCTGGTTAATAGTAAGGATGAGCATGTCAAACACAATAGGCACTACGGATCCCTATTCGAAGTTGGTTTCAAATTGATATGAATCCCTGTGATTCGAATTGATTCCTAATATTGGATTGGAAATTTTGCCCAGTTTTAAGCCCACTTTTACACTCCATCCGCCACAACAGTCTGCTACACATCATCAGGGAACAATAACAGCTAAGGCCATATAACTCAGTGCTTGTTATTTCAGCAATATTTGCAATTGATGACAGCGTCATAATGTGGGGATAACACTATGCATGACTTTTAAGAAGGTAAAACTAGAAAGACGATGACTTGATGATTCCAAAAATTTATTTGATTCGTATTTGGAATCACAAAAGATTCGATTTGCCTGTCCTTAGTTAACGACAGAAATCGCTTTACTCACTCATGACCATTTGGCACTGCACAAACTTTTTGCTGAAGATATTGTCATAGCCACAGTACAGACGGACGGTATAAGTGTGCCCAGGTACTCCACTTTCAAATTTATGATATTTGCTCTTCAATCTCACAGAAATTATGTGCCCTGTCTGATTATTCTCAATTTTCAACTCGAAACAATTGGTGCCCGAGGGCTGTTCCCATTTAATAGTTGCTCTTTGATGTGGATACTCTTCATCCACAATGACGTCAGGTTGCTTTGGCAACTCCCATGCTAAAACAAGAATGTGGTAATTAGAAAACATTAAATTAAAGATGACTTGAATAAAAAAGATGATGGTGGTAAATTTCACAAAAGTCTTGGAAAATAATTTTCATATCCATTTCATTAGGCCATACTTCACAAGTGGGGTGTTGTGCCTAATGCAGCATGCGAGTGTGGTGCAGAGGAGCAAACCGCAGACCATGTCATCCTTTCATGTCCAATGAAAAAGCCACCCGATGGAGTGATTGGTTTGAAGAACCACAGAGGCAGCTGCCCTGACGTCTAGTCCGAAGAAAGAAAGAAATCCAAATGAAAGAGGAGGAATGTTTCATTTTCATAGACAGAGGTGGTACTCTGTGTGTTTGCTTCTGCATGACAACACGCAACATTCTCTACATTCCTATCGTTGGTACTTTCCTGACTTATTGATTTTGTGCATGCCACATTTTCATTGTGTAAAATATGAATAAATCGATTGAAACAGCGGCGAGGAATTTGCTGACTGTGATACCTTCAACATGGAGCTGCGGGATGTTGCCCGAAGCACCGCCAATCCTACTTGCTTGGTCATTTGCCTGAGAAGAGCAGTTTGGAGGTTGGCACATTCCGCAAACACTTCGTGCGTCTATATCTTTTGCCTTTTTGGCAGATTTCATTCAACACTGCGTCTCAACATGGTGGGCCTTGCACCCTAAACGGCACACCGCGGACCATGTCATCCATTCCCCCGCAATGTACCACCCAATGGAGGTGCTAGTCTGAAAAACCGGGGCGAGGCCATCAAGCAGTGGCTGTCCTGACGTCTAGTCCGAAGAAAAGAAAAGCGATACGAAAGAAGTAGAAAGAAATTTCAACACACACAAATTGTACACCTTATAGTTCAGGATTTCTCACTCTGTCAATCCTTAACCACAAACTGCCCACATGATGGCTTACCTATTACATATTTCTTTGAAGTGACAGCTCTGCCACAACCCTCTTTATTGTAAGCGTAGACTTTGCAGAAATATGGCAATCCTGGATGAACCCATTGCCTGGAGAATGAGAGTTGTCTCATTTGATATCCTACGTCACGCTTCAACACAAATTCTGTTCCACGGTAGAGTTCCAGTTTGTATCCATCGGGCTGAACTTTCAGAGCTTTCCATTTGAAGCAGAGACTCTCTAAGGGTTCGGTAACATCATCATCTAACAACTCCACTTCACCTGGCACTGCAAAGTAGGTCTAACTTAAAGGTGTTCGTAAAGAAATCAAGTCAAGGGAAGTTGTATGGTCTGCCAATATAGTAATTCTTGAAATCACTTTTAGGGCTATGGTGAAACTGGCAATGAGTAGCTCAGATAGTTGGGGGTAGGGGTAGATGTTTCAAATCAACTATTCTGATCGATCTATACATTGATTGATCTGATGTGCATCGCTATGCCGCTTATGTATGACTCGGTCTAGATACTAATTTATCTAAACCAAATATTTGCGCACAATTCACTTGGCTTTTTTAAGTATTGGCATCACCAATATAGCCCAGATGGTCAATCCCACAGCAGAAATGGCAGTCATTTTGTAAACATTGTGGTTTTTGGTTCGCAATCTGGATAGAACATTTGATTCAATTCAACCCGTATCATGCGTAAAATATCCCAATACACAATTATCTGATACATAAACATAAAAGTAGGAAATACTGAATTCAACCAGAAAAATTATTAAATAAAAAAACTTAATTAAAACTAGTTGAAGATAACACCAATTCAATTTACCAAGCGTTATAGTTGCTTTCTTCTGAGACCACTCGCCGTGTGTAGTTCCAGCCACTCCACGAACCACAATTTCATATGTAGTACCAGGACTGTGGCATCTGTACAATGTTGAAGTGCCAACACATCTCACAAAGGTTTCCACGCAGTTTTCATCTCTTACAATTTGGCATATTTTCAGTTCGTATCTGTCGCATCGGGCTAATTCAGACCATGAAATTTCAATATCAGTGGTGATGGAGTCGGTCACTGCTTTAGCAACTTTTATTGTTGGTGCCGCAGGCTCTTGAAACAAAAGCACAGGTAAATGCACATATGTAAAATTGTTAAATCACTAAGAGTTTATATCTAAAAGTCATCATAAGTTATGCGCGGCTTACGCCTTAAACCTGGTTCCAATCCGGAACCATTAAAAGGCGACAAAAGACTCATCCGAGCGTGTTTCTCTTTTTCCATAACCCGCGCAGACTAAATAATCGCTCTAGTTAAGCTATCTCCGTAGATGGAATAACTCTGGAGGAAAACTTTATTCCCTCAACTGGGTTTTCCGATTTCTATTTTTTCTTTCACTCGGTTAGAAGTTTTAATCGGACGTAAAATTCATGCCATTTAACGAGCTACACCACCTTTTTGATCCCCACTCTAAAGATCAGATCATAACAATGTTACTTGAAATGACTTCATTCGATCTTGTTATCTCTCCTTTCCTCCCCTTGTTATCCTGAGCCCACAAATAAAAGGTATATTTCTGTGCATGATGTTCAGGAAGGTACTCCCACTTCACCAATTGTGAAGTCACATCGGTTGATTTTATATGCTTCTCAGCGGCCTTTTCATCACCACAAATCGGCAACATGTAATACGACGGAGAGTGTGTCGTCGCTGGTTGGCATGAGACCAAAATTTTGCCATCTTCTTGAAGCTCCGTGTGGACCCCATGTAGCTTGGATGGGACTAAAATGTACGGAAACGCCATGAACATTGTCCTGATCTATCGCCATGCAAGAATACAAGGGTTGACAACCTTTTGCCAATCACAGACCAAATGTTAAATGCATAGATTTTTGGAAGGGGGAGTTTTAAATAACACTATGATTTGTATCAGATTCAGTTTAGTACTCACTACGTAATAAGCAGCTTAGTTTGTACGTCACCAATCGATAGCCCTAAAGCACCCGCCACTTTGCTCATAGCATAGGCGTGATTTTGTCACGCATCGCTAACGACAAGCAATAGCCATGCACCCCCGGTCTGTGCCTTCTTAAAATGGTCAAGTTGGATGAACTTGTGACCCTGACAATATCATCTCTCATGGTTTTCTACCATTTTCGGAGTCTGACATAACAATTTTCATAAACCGAGCGACGTCCGAGAAGTTCTTTCTACACAAAAGCGGTCAGCAAGTTATAATGCTGTAATACCTAATTGACTTCGTTGCCGGATGATTTTGCGAGCCGTAGGTTGCCAACCCTTGCACTAATGCATCATGGCAAGGTCATTCAGCATACTGTATCACTAGTATCTATTACCTAAATTTATTATCTTTCTTTCCGAGGGATCACCAAATCCAGCTTCATTGTGGGCTCGTACCTCAATAGAATACTCAATTGCTTCGTAGTGACAACTGTAGATTACTTTACATTCTTTTCCGACATAAACAATGTTTTCAACTTGTATTGGTTGTCCCCTCATAAATTTTACTTCATAATAATCAATGCCAGGCTCTCTGTTCCAACTGGCATATATCTGTCTACATCCATTTCGTTCATTAATGCCAGAGTCTTCATTAATAATGACCTTCGATGGGCCTATGAAAGAAAATAGTTTACAAATCGGAAATGTGGCATGCGCACAATCAAAACGAAAGTAGTTACAATAGGAATCAAAAGCTTGCCGTGCGTGGTCACATCATCACAGACACTGACAGAAAATGAAAAATGAAGTAGGGCCTAACGAATCAAATATAATTGGCACTCAAGTACCAGAAAGGCAGAAGCTAGGAAAGGCTATTCACACAGACTGACATGATATACACACACACACACACACACACACACACACACTACTTACTGGTGCATACGCATATCATGCATGCATCCATGCACGCTCCACATCCCTAGTTATCTCATGATGTTAATTGCTTACCTGTTTTAATCTTGTCAGAAATCACATTTTCTCCTTCAACTTCAGAGTCATCACTGTCAAACACAGCACAGATTTTCACCGAATAGAAGTGATTCGGTTTCAAATTGTCGAAGGTGTAGGATGTTTCACTCTTGCTTAGATGAATTGATTTCCCGATTTCTTTATTTTCAATAAACAAATTACAGACATGATACAAGTACTCCATTTTGGGAGGATCGAATTTGAGATGCAGCGATGTGCTTAGTTTTTTTTCGTTTTTAGAAAGTCTCACACTCCTTGGCTTATCAAGTTCTAAATATAAAATGAATTGGGGTCATATATGGTTAATTACATAGTGTTTAATGATAATTTCAGGCATTTACTTGTGTCTATGGAACAGGCTTCTGACCACCGACCGTAACCATCTGCATTTCCTGCACGCACTTCGACTTTATAATTTGTTGCAGGCCGAAGTGATGTCACCAAGAGTTTATTTTCAACGACGACATCCTCTCGTTTAATGGAAGAATCTTGACTTTCAAGAGAAACCTGATACGTTATAATTTCTTTCTTTTCACCAATAACTTCTTCCCAGCAGATAGAAATGCTAGTACTTGGATCAGGACCGCACTTCAAGGCCACATTCTTGACACGAGTAGGTGCTTAAAACATTAAGTAATCATCAATTATTATCAAACATCACTGCCAAATGTTTCATACGACCGGTGGGTGGTCATGCGTGTGTCTTCTTACGTACACTACTAATGTTTATGGTGACTGTAATATCTACCATTAGACTTAATTTAATCAAATAACAACGGCATAAAAGTACCAGTAATGCCAAAGACTGTCCGGTGAGCTGTGCAGGTCTGGATCTATACTTATTTTTACACCAAATGTTTGATATTGATGTGGCCGGTGGGAATGAAACTAACAACCTCACACTTGATCACCAGGCTCCCAACCAAGCAAAGACGCTCGTGAATACTGTACTAACAAATTCAAGATCAGTTGAAGACCACGATGATGTTGTTGATGTTGGAACCGTCGGGTCAGCGACAACATAGTCACTCAATATTTACGGTATCCCACGACTATGCACTATGCAGTCTATATAGTCTGTGGTTACCAGTAGCCAAATATCAGTAGCAACTCCTAAAGCTTGGAAAGGATGGAATGACAATTTTAGGGCATATAGCGTTATATATATATGGCATTCACTTGCAGTAGTCTCTACTTTTTTTGATGAGCACCCTCCAGTGATTCTCTCTTTGCCTACATCCTGATGCACGGCTTTAACTTTGAACATATATTCAGTGCCTGCTTTCAAGTTTTCAAATAGGTAAAATGTTTTTTCAACTCTGGGCACATCAAAAACCAAGCTGTTGTGACGGTAGACTTCGAGTTGATATGACTTGGGCAGAATCTGTGATGGTGTCCAGCTCACATAAACTTGCGTACTAGGATCTTTGACCATCTCATTGTCAATGGATGCGTGAACTGTAGTCGGCACATATTCTCCACCTTGAAAACAGCAAAAAACAGTTAATATTGCGTAGAATGGGGGATCAAAAAGGTGGTTAAACCTGGTATGAATTTTGTGCCGGGTTTAAAAACTTTGAATGTGGGATAGAAATTTAGAATAGATGGCAAATCCAGCATATGAGTAGAAATTTATCGTCGGACATATTTCGTCAATGAAGGTGATTATAACCAAAGCGATTGCGTAGTCGGCGCTAATTTTGGGAAGGGGAAAAACGCTCAAGTGAGACTTTATTCACCTTTTAATGGTCACAGATGAGAACCAGAACCAGGTTAAGGCTTCAGCCAGGCATATCTTACGACGCCCTTTGATCCCCACGCTTAATGACAGTCTATTACCTATCACTTTCTCGTATCTTATGTATTTTCAACCAGGTCACATTAAGTGGGAGCCAGGTCACCATCGCATGGATTTTGGGGCACACTGAGGGGTTCCTGGGAACGATCTGGCAGACACGATAACAAAGCAGACGGCTACCGGCCCGCCCATCAATTCGGACGCTGTTGCTCTTCCTAAGAGATATGCCAAAAGTCTAATCCAAACACACATCATCAATGATTGGGTCGAAACCTACAAATCCAGCGGAAAAGGAGAGTACTACATGTAGTTTCATCCGTCGATCCTCTCAAGACTTCCTCACGCCTCAAACCGATGTCAAGGAAGCGCACTCTTCCGATTGAGATCAGTAATAAATATAATAAGTCACCACAGATTTAACGTCCAGTCCAGTCAATTGGAATATAATACACAAGCTTTCGGAGCTCTGCTCTTTCATCAGGTGAAGATGGAATCATGATATTTATTACTATTTGAATCGTCCGCCATCAGCTTCACTATTTTTCGTATGATTGAGATCAGGCCACTGCTGGTTGAACTGCTCCAATACCGCAATCTGTATGACGTGTAAATGCCCCGAGACAGTTCTAATTCTAATTTCTAATGCAGTGTTGTCAATTCACCCGTCATAGGCAAATATTGACTAGAGCTTACACTGAGGTTAATGTCGAGTTTTCATTGAATAATTTGCTAATACTACCTGAGTTCATTGCGGTTCTTTGTAATTATGTTACAGAATCCGCGAAAATACTATAGGGCCTATCTTTTATGTTCTATTGTCCCCATATCCCAGCTATTACAAAACCAGTTGCAAAAATTAATTAATTTTCTTCCAATTACTATTTCTATTACTATCGAATACTATGTTCATCTAACTGCTCCAGACTATCTTGTTCATGGTGCAAAACACCGTCCGGTGATAAGTGCCACTGAAAATAATAAATACATACATACATACATACCTATCAACTCTTGGTCTGTCTCCTCATGATTACACCTCCCATCTTTGCCATAGGCAATTACTTTTGCATGATATAATACGCCATACCCAAAAAACTCATTGAATTTCTTAGTGAAGGATGTGAGTGATCCATTCCCATACTTGTAAGGAGTCTTTGAGACGTTCGTATATAGCAAAACGTCATAGTGCTCTGCCCCATCCGCTTTGTTCCATTCAAATTTAATTTCATCTATTCCTGGTGACTTTGTCAAGTTCGATGGCTTACATGGCCCTGTCAAAAGAGTGTGTCATGATTTGGATTTTCTGCATAATTATGATGCGTTTAGGTGATTACTTGAGTATACTGTCATTTTTTCCTCCTCACTCATTACTATTCTTACAGCATCTATAATTTCAAAGCGGGTTTTTATAGTTATCGAATATCGATGTCCGAGTGTCAGTGTAAATCTATATTGCGTTTTGTCTCTTGCACAAATCACAAATTTTGGTTCAGTAGAACTCATTTGCAGTCCGATGGTATAATCTTCCACCCTGTAATCCCGATCGTTGTTCCCAAAGGATGGTTTATCCCATGTTATAATCAGAGTGTCGTATGTTTCACTTTCCTCCCTAAAATGATGCTTTAGGTTTCGAATTTTACCTAAAAATTAGACAGTTATTAAAACAAGTCAAATCGATGACAAAAGAGCAATGGTTCCCAAAGTATCTGCAATAAGGCTACAATTAGCTGCCCGTAACTGTTTGACTTTTATTTTTTACTTGTACTACAATGGTTGCGACCCTTTGTAAACTTAATGAAAACAAGGGTCGCTGGGAAAAAAGTTTGGGAACCACTGCATAAAGCAACAGTCACTACGTCACAGCCGATTTGCCATTGGTACCCACACTAGCAAACATGGATTGTGCAATGCAGAATACTTTGGAGTTTGCAACAGAGATCAGCTAGACAGCTAGATAGATTACCCAGTGTGACTCAGATACACTAAGCCAGGAGAAATTTCTGGCTGGCACTCTAGTTATAAATGATAGCTTGCCTGAGAACACCACTCATGAAGCACGTATGTCATAGGTTAACAGCCTTTCAGCATAGTAGTGCAAGGGTTCAAGGTACAAACATGGTGAGTGCTTGATCTGAACACGACCCAAAAAATTTAGGTGAAGTTCGTTACCGAGTTGAACTCGAGCACGGAGTTCATCTGCAAGGTGTACTGACAGCAAAGCGAAAAATAGAAACTAGTCGAATTCAAAATCGCCAAAACCACCTGGCCGTGCCTGTCCCATCAATAGCAAATTATCTAATAGGGAACTGTGGAATGTGAATGTGATTGATAATGCAGACATACAAAAGACGTCAGCAGATTTGGAAGTGGGAAGGTGGAGATAGACTAGACAGTTGACTCCATGGTGTAATGGTAGATTATCGGACACGAAACCGGTAGGTACCAAGTTCAAATCCTGAGACTGCATCATACCAAAGATGCTAAAATTTGTATCCACAACTTCCTCGCTAGATAGCAAGAGTACTGAGGATAGTGCGGAGGGATGGTGCTTGACTTTGATACCCTACCGACTCCTTTGGTACCTCCTTCTTCAGCCAGAGAGCATGATGCGAATATGCATGAGTTGTGTGTGTGTGTGTGTATCATGTGAGTCTGTGTAAATGCAGAAGAAATCGAATAAGGACAAAAATAAATAGAGTCCTTTACTAGTGACAACTGAAATAACTTTGGGTCTTCCCGTCATCAGACTAGTAGTAAAATGAACGCCTTGAATAAATCAGTGATGCTTACACATCCGGTCACAATGAACAAATCTGCGTGTTGCATCAATTTAGGTATTTGTAAAAAGATGCAAGATCTCACCGAAATCTTTATCTATGTTGTCAACACCTGCTTGAGCAACTTGAATAATGTTAGAATTATTCTGTTCCAAAGTAACGTGTTCATTTCCAATGAATTGTGTCGCAGGTACACCGCCACGATGTACTGAAATATCCATGCAATTCAACGATCATGCTTCCAAATATTATATTCTGTACTCACTTGGATTCGTTGCTATTTCACTTGATTGACTGGCTGCATACCAAGTATCACCCCATCTTGATGAGATCTCAAAATGATATTGTGTGGAGCTTCTTAAATAGTCAAATGTATAACGATTCAAATTTGTAAGACGTTGTTTCTGGCCCTTGTTATCTTTCGGTATGGCATCAATTCTGTATTCGTCGGCATTGCCTTTATTTGGTCGATCAAATGTGATGTCAATTGATCTTATCGGGTCTTGCGGATTTTGCTCTGCCACAACATTTCTTGGGCTAGTATCTTCTCCTACAACATTGTCGAACACACGAATATGTCATCAACTATCAAAATGATTGTGCCAATATTAAATTCATACCGATAAATAATGATTTCCAGTCAGATTCACAAGCTTCCTTGTTTCCTATGCAAGCAATAACTTTTGCAGTAAATGCTTGACCGACCCTCAACTCCTTCCCCATTGCCACCTCGCCAACAAATCGAATCCCTTTTTGTTCGCTTGCAACAAAGGTCTTACTTTCTAACTGTTTGTATTGCATTGTATCTTTTAGAATCAATTGATACAAGTCCGCTCCCGGTACATGTCTCCAGCCAATGGACAGAACACCATTGTCCCATAGAAAATGATCTATCACCGGTTTTTCTGGGTCTATAACACATTGCTTCATATGCCGGTGTCCCTATAACTGTTCTAGGTATGTTCTCAAGGTTACCTGGTGAATAGATATGGATATACTTGATGTCTTTTCTTTTCAGTGTGTCCAGATCCTTTAGACTCGTAGTTATTTCGATTTTGTATTTTTGACCAGCCTCAATGTCTACCACTATCCGAGGGACATCTGGATTGGTTTCTTGAGTACGAATGGAGTTGTAAAGACGACCAACACTCACCACCTTAACATTGTATTGCACAACTACAAAATTCTCTCCTGGGTAGACTGTGCTCCATTTAATTTCAATTTTGTGACTGCCATCATCTTTTTCTACAGCGACCAAAACTGTTTCTGGTTTTCCTGATGAAGAAATTCTACAATTAGAACAATGCGGTGCTATGATCTTTGGCTTTGGGTCCCCTAACAAAGAGTTAATAGCATCTGAGGACGCGGTATTTTTGGTATTACAATGCACTTGCTCTTTTGCCACTGGTTTTCACGGAGCACCTCAATCAATACCAATTGCCTCAGTCTACTCAACAATTAGATTTTTTATGGAAATGAAGACATATTTCATCATATTTAGCCGTTAGTTAAATAAGCCATGAATTATGAAATTTCAATTTTGATCAGTGCAATGAGCTGAAATGTGGAACAGCAATAGAACAAAATTGCTTGTCAGCCATTTGTGGGTCAAATTTCAGCAAATTATACAACTTCTCTGACATCACAATAAGTCTATTTCACCTACAGCAGATCAAAAGTCTATATATATATTATTTGACTATTTATTAATTAGGAAGAAATGAAGAATTCTTCCCTGTGCATTATGTTTACCGCCGATGTCAAAACACGATTTATTACTCATAACGTCATAAGGCATGGAGGCTCCATAACTGGAAGCAATGGTTAGGAGATAACCTCTTTACCTCACAAAAACGACTATTTTTCCAAATACTTTACTTAGGCAGGCTACGTGATTTCTACACCAATGATGTGTAGGTAATTAAAGATGAACAACTGTATCAAGCTTTATTCTTTTGCGTTGTGTCGTCTGGGATACGCACAAAGGGAAGTTGGGAACAGACAATAGAATTTAGTAAAACAATAATAAAGTACGGCAGCAAAAGCTTAAAACTTCTCACACAGGAAGTCTAATAATGAGCAATCAGTGACTCAATCAAACGTAAGGCACATCTCTGTATTACAGCATCTATATGCTGATACAATGGAAACATTACCAACAATTGTGTAACCTTGACCAAACTTACCGAAACTTTCTTGGAGTTCAACAGGATTATCAATCCCTGGAAATATAAATGCTTAAGCACACACTTGGCTAATACTCTCAAAGTCGAAAAGGACTTACTCCTTGGAGTGGTGACTGATCCTGATTCAGTGTATTTCCCAAATTTACCGGCATATTGAGGATATACAAAACAGCAGTATTTGGTGTCACATTTCAAGTTTTTGAAAATATGAGAAGTTTGATAATGCTCCACCTTATCAATTTTATTTTTTGCCACTTCGTCATTCATCTCATAGATTTCAACCTTGTACTTGGACGGATTCTCTTTGGGTCGCTTCCACTTCACTAAAATCTCTCGCCTACCTTGTATATCAGTGGAGACATCAGTCACCACTTGATCCCCTCCTAAAAACGGCATTGTGAATACAATGGCTTGTGATAAGAAATGAAACAAACAGTCAAACCTAATAACATTTTCTTTTTATCAAATTTCATTTGTTCATTCTTCCCATGAGCTTCAATAATGCAGGTACATGTATTGCCAAACCTGCATGATCTTCTCATTTCCAACTTCACTGGGCTGAACTTCACAGGCTTATTGTGAACTGAATTTTCTTTATCATCAAGCAGTTGAATAATATGACGCTCAGCTCCGTCTGCCTTTTCCCATTCTATGATCACCTCTTCTTTGTCCCCGCAGTATATAGAATTTATCATTGGGGACTTTATCTCTAAGAAAAAAAATTATGACAAGGCATCTATTGTAAACCAAACTACAGTGGTGCAGCAGACTGGATCGAGTGGAAACAGAAAAACACGCGATTCCACCTCTACTTCCCCACCCCTGACGTCTTTAACCGGCTTTAACCTGCCGCGTCTGATGTTGACACGTCTAAATTGACTTAGGAGTGTTAAGACAGGGGTGGGTTGCTTCAGGTTGTCAAGTCAGTGGGGTCTCACGCCGAATGTGTGTGTGTAGTGAAAAGGAGCAAACCGCAGACCATGTCATCCAATCCTGTGAATTGTATAAGTTACCCAAAGGGGTGATTGGTCTGAAGAATCTTGACGAGGCCAACAAGCAACCACTGCTGTGTGGCTGTCCTGACGTCGAGTCCGAAGAAAAGAAAAGCCGTAGGAAAGATGAAGAATACAGATTTAACATCCAAACTTTGTTAATAATAATACTACAATGCTCAATAAACCAAGGCTACGTGTTAAATCTGTGATGAATCTACTTTACTATCTGCACTATATTCTTCTATTTGAGATTGGGAATACCTATTTTGAAACATACCTATACCAAGCAAGATGATATTACCGGTAATAATTTCCCTCGAGTCAGAAACAGAGTGAGTCTTTTCATTGTCATATTCATAGTATTTACATGTGACTGTAAATATGTAGCTCTTTCCAGCTTGCAAATGTGTGGTCTCAATGAACCTGTTGTTGGAGGTTTTTAGAGAGACATGCTTTTTAGAGCCTTTCTCCATGTAAAACGCACAAATATCCGAATCATAATTTAATCTCTCACTGCCAATTTCTGGCAACTTCCAATGAAGATTGAAATTGTATCCGATTTGTGCTGGCGTTAGTTGGCAAGTTTGTATATCTGGCTTGCCTGTAAGAAAAAATGGATTTAAAGTTGTTAGAGTTTGGCATGCGCATTGCCAGGGGTGGATTAAGGACGGGGCCTACTTTTTGGCAGCCCCAATATTTAGTGAAGCTGTTTGTATTGTAAACATCTACACCATGCTTTAATTGTTGTATCGACGTTTTCACAGACACCATGATATCAATTCTCAACGTTGTTGCACGGGTACGGAAGAATCAAGTCGGGCTGATGACAGGATGACATCACCAATTGAAATACCACTTATAATATATTCTGCCATCATAAAAGTCTGTTCCCCCGGGCCCCTTTGACTTCAATCCGGCCCGCATATTGCACATGAAACACATCCTACCGTGTAAATATATATCAAATCCTGGAGTCTTTGTGGCTGCAAAGAAAATACGAATATAAGCTTATGCCATCACGATAGGGTAACAATATAAATACCTGATCCAGTTACTAAAGCATCTGAAAATTCTTCTGTACTTTTGGAAAATTTAACAGAGTTCGCTTTATGTGTTACAACGCAGGCCCTATATTTAGTACTTGATTTCAACTTGGAAAACACCACCTCCCTTTCCATGTAACTTTCGATTTTCAATTTATTCACGGTCTTGCTTGCTGTAAAGTTCCAGAGATATACTTCATAGTAAGAGATTTTCACTTTTTTCTTGGGTTGCTTCCATTTCACGATGATCTGACGAGCGGGATTCTCTGGATTCAAACTTGCCATTATCTGTTGCGCTGCAAAACGGTCCGAGGGCACTGTAACAAAATATGATATCAATAGATGATACTTGGCAGTGGCATACTTGGTGTAGATTGCTTCCATGTAGTTACATTCAAACCATCGTTCATCTTTCTTTCATTAAAGGAGCACTAAAACCAAGGCCACGAAAACCAATTTTTACATCTTTGATTTGACATCTTTGATTTGAAATCCGACTCGGGTTCTTCCGATCAGGAGGGCAACCACAACAATCAGCCAGGTGACCGGCACCTCACCTTCTTTGTCACTCAACTGGCAATGCTGCTGTTTTGGGTGGCCACAGCACATCAAACTGGATATATTTAGGATCGTAGATGGCTTCTGAAGTAATGAACCTTCGATTTTGCTATCCTTGTACATGGGAAGGCGATGCAGTGATAGTGTGTAGGCATTGGCTAGGAGGTGCTGAACTCAGTCGAATCGAAACAACAAACATCATAAATAAGTTGACCGGAAATTTAGCGTTCAGCCTTGGTTTATTGAGAATTAGAACATTCAAAAGATTTTAAAGCTCCGATCCTTCATCAGGTGAACGTTATAATAAAGACTGGACGATAATCTGTAGTGAATCTTCTTTACGATATCTATATCTATTGATCCATACGCCATCGGCTCCACTATATTCTTCTATTAATAAGTCAAACTGACTATTAGACTTTGAAACTACTGTGTGTTACTTGATATATATTATATATATCCATGCTTGTTACTCACGTTCATCTGTTTTAACAGTGTTTGATTCCACTTCCTTTCCGCTAGATCCATCGGAAAATTTAGCAACAATCGAACAATAGTATAATGTCAGTTGTTCTAAGCTATCCACAACTTTTTCATTTTCATTACATTTTGCTTCAATGGAGTATATCTTTTTTGAATCCTGTGCTGTCTCACCAACTTTGTGGACATATATCTCGTACGTGTCAGGTCGGAGTTCGGGGCGGCACCATTGCAGACGGAGAGATTGATATGAATATTCTTCATGCAAATAGAGGTTAACTTCACTAGCTACCTTGTCCCCACCTGTAACATGAGTCATGAATACATGGCAATTACAAAGCAAGAATTAAAGGAATTCTCAATGATGGTACTTTGCTAATGTAATGAAGAAGAAAGCTAAGAGTCGACAAAATCGTAATCGATTGTTAGCTTGGTTTCATAATGTTTTGAGACAACTCTTGCCGTAATCACAAAGCAAACAACGGTACTGCATTTTAGAGATTAGAACGCTACGCCTGGAACTCTCTCCATCATCTGTGAAAAGCCGTCAGGAACCCCAGGTTCATGGCCAACGACCTACTACTAGAGCACAAAGCCAGGGTGGCTGCTGCAATCAATGGTCCATCACAGAACAAATGTCTGTAGTAGAGGTGGATGTTTTCGAATATTTTCATTTTATATGCGACTCGGTGGGTTTATACGGAACGAGACGGGATGTCAGTTAACTTACCAATCACATAAGACTTGTCTTGGCATAAATGCACATGCATATTGTCTTCAATCTCAGCATTGATTGATAATTCCAATTTCTCTCCGAATTTCCAATCATACACGCTTTTTGGTAGAGTCAAGGTTGTGTCTTGTTCTAAACGTTTCGTTATTGTCTCAACACGCCCGATTCTAGTAACGAAAACTTCGTAACATTTAACTTGCTGGAAAGGTGCCCACTGAATGAACAGGTGCATATCGACTTCGATGAATCTGCATCTAACATCTGCGAATATCAACATTCTACGTGAAACAAATCACGATCCCAATAAATCAAAGTACCTACTTACCAGGACGATATTGCGGATCGATTCTAAAATGAATGCGTCACAAGTTACAAAATTATCGGTTCAATCAAATTCACAACTATTGGAGAAGAAATGACCTATTTTGAAGTTAACAAGCAAAACCGAAACAAAGAGAAACTCCATGAAAGATGCACGTCTCAATTGCATCCACGTATTTCTATTTTATCTGTCTTTTATTGTCTTGCATAGTCTCTAACCGTACGCTCCCCTGTTTCACTCAATCACAGTCGTACTCCTATTGCACTTGATATGGTGGCTTCGTGGTGTAAGGATAGGTCGTCGGCCATGAGGCCGGTAAGTCCCGGGCTCCAATCCCGAAACCGAATAATACCAAAGATGATAGAGAGCGTTCTGGCTCCTTCAGTGCTTCCTTGTCAAACCTGCATATGCACCACCACCACCAGTGTATGTATAGGTATCTCATGTGGGTTTGGCATAGGTAATTGCAGAAAAAAAGAACAAAGGAAAAAGTAAACTGCATCCACAATTTTATCCAACCTGTCACGCTCTCGGGCCACCGTCGGGCTCTCAACCAAGCAAATTCGTCTAACAACCTCAGAAAAACAAAACAAAATGAATTCTAGTACATACTTGAACAGGTCTTCATAAACTCTGGCTCCTTCCACACTAAGAGAGAAAGATGAAAATATATGTAACCACCCAAGCCAACATACAGTACAACCAATAGCAGACCAAAATTCACTTTATATAACCATGCTTCATTATTGTTGTAGTTGGCCACATTGACATATCCTCCATTTTTTCATAAATTACAAAGGGGCATTTCTGGGCGAGTATCTTGAATATCACAATAGTTTGGGAATTGTCTATTTCAATTTCGTGTTCAGTGTGTTCAGTAATGAAACATGAAGTAGTTTTACTAGAGTGGGTATTGCTGAAGTAAAATAATACTACAAAGAACATTCATGTGGCCTACTTCAAACTTTCTACGGCGCAACAGTGTAATCATGCACGATCGTTGCAAAATGAGGATCAAAGGGCCCAGTGAATGCAGTTTTATCCTGCAGGATATGCACCTGGAACAGACTCGACGACTCTCTCATATTTTTGCTGCACTATTGTACATACATATGTGTTTCTCTCAAGTTTTAATTCTTGTGATTCCAGGGTAACAAATCCAAGGTGGGCAAATCCCTATCCAAGTTGCTAGGAAAGAGATCTATTTTGTTGATTTAGTATCCAAACGACCAGATGATATTGACACTCACTAAACCTATTTTGTTTGTGCAGTATGTACAACCCAAATGCAATCTATAAAACAATGTTTAGAGAAGTTGTTTGACATCTCCTTCGTAATTTCTTGTGTTCCATCTAGTTTATAGCATAGGCCTATGTTCTTGCATTAAAACCAAGTTACTGTGTAACAGCCTTCGGAGTAAGAAAACGTTTCAACAAAATCCTTATAGGCCTAGTGGCTCAAAGTCATCCACAAGGCAAATAGTTCCGTGCTAACAAACTAATGATGTAGCCTATATACCCAGAAGCTCTAAGAAGTCATTAGATATTCCAACATGATGATTTATCCAGAAATCTTATAATTTTCTTGCCATCAGAAACACTCTATAAAAAAGCTAAGCAAATATATATACTCGCAGATTGCAGCAAACTCTGCTGGATCAGATTCTAAACTACCGTATGTCAATGATTAATTCAAGCAAGACTTAATGGAAATAGACAAAGTTTAAGTCTGGATTGACACAAGGATAGAAAGAAACAACGGGTAATCATATCGTACCCATCGGTTTACACGTTCATCTTCCACAGCGCCAGTAACCCCTCTTATACAAGGTCTGACAGCGCGTTGTGAAACTGGCTAAGTTAGCAATCAAGTAATGCCCTATTTGTGGAATTGATTGGGACACCTATTCATGAATTCGTTGAGTTCTTGAAGGTTTCGCACATTGATCAGAACAAGTTTGTCTTTTTTAAGGAATTTTATGTTCATTTCAAAACAGCACTTCAGGCGTTTTGGAAATAAATATTTATGGATAAGGATAAGAACGTATTGTTTCTTTTTGTCTTTCGTCCTTTTTGCTGCATTTACACTGACTGACATGATACACACACACACATTATTTGTGCATATACATTGACCTATCATGAGTGAATGATGCAAAACATGGAGATCATATCTCTTGTCCACTGGAAGTGCGGCAGCACAGCATTCATACCTTATTGAACCCGGTAACGAATTTCATAATGAAACGTTGAAAAGCGTGGCATTGAGGCAGGTAGAGCATTTATTATCAGGTAGAAAGTTGACTGGGGAAGTGTAGAATATTTGTCTGCAATCCTTCGAAGTTTCTGCAAGCTCAGATCGACTCGGGTTTTTAACAGATGCCGATCGAAGCCTTGCGCTTGAGCGACGTGTTTTTGTAATAATAGAGAGGCGAATGAACAACCTCACGCCAAAGTGATTATTTGCGGTGACCTCTCGTAACATTGTAAACTTCATGCACAGGAAATGGTGCTGGAAGCTCAGGAAATCGCTATACCGGTAGGCCCTATACGCTGGAAGTGAGAACGTGTACCGGATATACTTTGATAGGTCACACAGACACAGACACAGTTTGGTATAAGTATAGAGACTGTGTAGAGACTGTAGACTGTGTCTCTATAGTATAAGTAGGAGTTATTTCCGGTTGCTATTACCGAAACGACGCACCGGTATTTCGAATTTTCGATAGAAATCTGAAGTTTGTACGCTGTGAGCCTGTGTGCAACAGTCATAACCATTCTTCAACCTTCAAGCCCTGGCGGTATGGTGCAGATCTATACAAATCTACCCTTTAATGGCGCGATATAGTTCTGAAAATGCCAGACTCGATTACACCAAGTCACAAATCTACGAGTTCACAACAAATTATTTATTTTATCACCAAGGCATGGCGGAAGATCGCATGCGATAGTGCAATAGAGGATGGATTAGATAGTCGTAGTAAGAAGATCGTCACCACTGTATCGTAACACTGTAAAATCTATTGGAATCACAAGCTTTTGCTCTTTTACATATCGAAAAATGCGGCATGCACAGAATCAATGGGGTGATTACTTCGCGCAGTAGAAAAGCAGCTGGTACCGATTCTCACATCTATGGCGTGACAATGCGACATGCCCAGGGCTCGAGCCCACAGCATACGCATCACTACATCATGAAGACAGTCCACGCGGGAAGAACGGGATAGAAATAGGGTTACTATCAGGGAATCCAAGCCTCCCGAGGCGCGGCGAATTCGGCGTATTTTTTCGCAGTGATCCCCGGGGAATGGTTTAATCAAAATCCCGCGGATGCTTGGGCGACCAACTGCATGGAAAAGTCGATTGCCTCGTCACTATTACAACACTGACAAATGTCCATACCACAGTGAACTGCAAGATATCTAACAGAAGAAGAGATTCACAAGGCCGTGATAGCACTCCAGTCATAGCCTACAAAAACTTCGAAGAACCATTGCAACTGCATCTATGTGGGCATATACACCCGAAAATGAGCCGTCTTCACTTACTAAAAGCCGAAATAGCCTAGTAATAACAATACGTTAGTGATATATATATATCGTGTGAATGTTACCTTGAATTTTCGAATGACACCCAGTCGTTTTTCAAGTCCGTATGTAATTGCGAATCCTCCATCGCTGATGATTATAATCGTGTAAATCGATTCGACCGAACCTTCGCCGACTATCGTAAAACGCAAATGACAACGTGACTACTTCGCCGAAAAACTGGTGACAGACACCTTGGTAATACACACGGGGAATTCCTTACGCTGGAACGATGGCTTTTTTTGCTACGACCAATGCCGCATCTCTTCTTTTTTATCTGCAGCCGTTAATCGCTGACATTTTGGATTCCAACTACAGCACATGTGTAGGATTAAGAAGGAAAACGGATCTCGATCTCTATCACGGCATTTGCAAACCCAGGGTCTGTCTTTCGTTTTGACCAGCAAGGCTATGAGTAAGAAGATTACTATTTCAAATTCCAAATATTACCAATGTGAGGAAATCAACAGTCTGGTTGAAGTAATGTATGTATAAGTCGCTGTAAACTCCCACGTTCCAGTCCTAGTCTGTGTCCGGCCTCAACAAAAAGAGTTGCCAATTTCGAGTAGGCCTACACAATATCCGTTACACAGTTCACCGGAGTGGGTTATGCAGGCCTATATACGTGAAATTGTTACTAAATCAGTAACCAAGCCAAACTCAGGGGCTAACGCGTAGGCCTAACCAATAGCCTACTCGTCGTGTAGTCTGGTCATCTTTTTGACCTGGCAGGTATAGTGCATATTCAAAAACTGAACGAAGCTGATCATGTGACAAGGGGGTGTGAGCATTTGGCTAAGGACTTCTACCGGAAGTTCAAATTCAATGTAAAAAGTTAGATGGACCATGGCCTACTACATTCACGGCCTTCCAGGTCGGTCACAATGCAAAAAATTAGTGGGCACAGAATTGCTCACTTGACAGCGGGCGAGAGAACCATCGCTGAATTCAACATTCAGAACTAGTCGAGCCGTCGAGGGAAACGGCTGTTTCAGGGAAGGTAGCGACGGGTTTTCGTTAGGATAACAGCGAGGAGTTCAGGCCAGTTTAGGCAGTCAGATCAAAAATATCGTATTGTAGGCTATATCTTGTAATTTGCGACCATAATGTAAGTTACAACGGCGGAGCGCGTCACAGTGCAGTTAACCGAGTTTGTTAGTGTACCGGTACCGCTCGTGCATAAGGTACCGTCATCCATCGATCGTACTGTACTGTATTATGACTTATAACGGTGAATCGCATCACGGTGCCGTTCAACAAGTTCACTGGTTTACCAGTACAGACACCTTGTACAGCCGTAACAGGTATAGGCCTTTACCGCACGTCTGCTCTTGTCAGTAGCTCAGGACATAGCATTAGGTATTTATTTTCCAAATTTTGTTGAATAGTTTTTGTTAGGCCTGTATTTTTTTATTAATATGGTTCACAAGTGCTGTGTATTTGGCTGTAGAACTGGTTATCGCGAGAAGGCATCTGAAAAGATTGCAGTCTTTCATTTCCCTCTGAAAAAGGAAAGACTTTGCCTAGAATGGATACGCTTTGTCAATAGAAGAAACTGGGAGCCATCCAAAACATCAGTCATTTGTGAAAAGCACTTTGAAGATCATTATATTAGGCATGGAAAGCGGACGACCTTAAATTGGGTTAGCAATCCATTGCCAACCGCTTTAACCAAAGCTCAGGCAGAACATCATTCGACCATTCCAACTAAATTGACTTCACGTCCACCACCAAAGAACCGTTCGTTGCTACCTGATGAGTTGAATAACTTTAATACACTGGACAAAATCACTGGATTTGAATGTCTTGATGAAAGCCTTGCTTCTCGAAATTACTCCTTTCATCAATCAGAGGAACAGTATGTTGTGTACTACGAATTGTGTTTTGAAGAGTTTCCAAAGATCAGAAATGCCATCAAAATTGATAATCACATGAAAGTAAAGTTGCAGCACAATGGTTTAAATGTTCCTTTGCCCAAGTGGTTTACATCACAGAGGACACTACAACTGACAAAAAAGAGCATGTTGCTTAATTTTCCATCTTACATGAATGGTTTTGACGATAATGACAATAATGAGTTGGACCTCTTGGAAGAACTGCGTAGTATCAAGTACTACAAAGCTGCAGGTCACCCTGCCTTTTCTGCTAAAATGATTAGGTTCTGTTTGCTTCTTCGCTTTACATCTACACAAGCATACAGAACCCTTGTGAAAACGTTTCCGATGCCTTCATTAAGTATGTTACACTCTGTAACCTGTGGCACCATTCAATCTTTAAAAGCCATAAAACTCGTGAAGGATAAAGGTGAAATTTGTGATGACGTGGTAGTTATGGTTGATGAAATGTACCTCCAGAAAAGTGTACAGTATCATGGTGGATCGTATTATGGTGCAGATGAAGATGGAAATTTATTTAAAGGCGTGGTGGCAATAATGATAAAAGGTTTAAAGAAATCTGTGCCTTTGGTGTTACGAGTTTTGCCAGAAACGGAAATCAAAGGCTCTTGGCTGGCTGAAATACTCTCTCAAAGCATCTCTGATCTCTGTGAAATTGGATTTAATGTCCGAGCTATTGTTTGTGATAATCACACATCTAATGTTAGTGCATTTAGCATCCTCTCTTCAAAATTTGGAACTGGTTCTGAACTGTTCATTTCACATCCGAGCTCAAAGACAAAAACTTACTTGTTTTATGATAATGTCCACTTGCTGAAGAACATCCGATATGCTCTTATTATATGAGCATCTATTTTATACTGTGCCACAGTCATTTTCAGTTCCTCGTTTTACTGTGCTGATGTCCTATATATTCTCTGATATGCTCTCATTATATGAGTATCTTTTTTAAAATACTGTGCCACAGTCATTTTCAGTTCCTTCGTTTACTGTGCTGATGTCCTATAATTATATTCTCTGATATGTTCTTATTATATGAGCATCTATTTTATACTGTGCGACAGTCATTTTCAGTTCCTTGGTTTACTGTGCTGGTATCTAATATATTCTCATTTTTTTTTGTTGCAATAAAAATTGTATTGCGCTGTGCTTCCATATGTAAAATGGACTGATGCTTATCGCCGCGCCAGACGAAAAAACGTGTGACAGGGCGTACCTGCATAGAGGGACCCGAGTGCGAACTGCAGGGAACGTAAAATTAGGTACAACACAACTACCGTACAAGAAAAGAAGCCTATAGTCGGTGACGTAACAGTGAGGCTAAATTGGCATTTGGGCCCACTAATTTTTTGCATTGTGACCGACCTGGAAGGCCGTGAATGTAGTAGGCCATGGATGGACCTATAATTTTCAACGCGGGTTTCTGGGAATTCTGTAAAAGAACCAAAGCAATGTATTTAGCGATCCGCTTAACCCGACGGTAACCTGTAATATATACAGTATTCTGATCTGTGTGACAACTGAACAATGAATGGTCCTGGTACACAAAACATGATTCACGCGCGGCGACACGGGAAACAATTCAGTCTTTGGCATATCAGAAACGATGTTGTTGTCGAATCAAAGTAACAAATTGAGGAAGCTTTCACATTCTCAATTTCGTTAATTTATCAGTTCGCCGGTTCTTCCACAACACGCCCATACGTTGATATTGTGGATGCAAAAGATCCAGACAGCAGACCTCGAAGCGCCGCGGGGGGCGAAGGACGATATTTTTCAAGGACATTATTGGACACTCGTCTATAACATGATAATGATTCCTGACCTTCTGGCGAAATATAGATAAAATACTGTTCATTACCGGGATGACGAAAAGTATAGCGTCGATGTTGCGTCAACCTCATCAACCCTCAATCGAACTTTGACGGATTGTAACCTACTGTAGCATTGCGTTCTATGGATATCGGCTACTGATTTTTCAAAGACGAAACGATAGCCTAATTATTATCGATCAATGGGCCTCTGCAACTGTCTGGCGGTCGATTTGTACGTGCTCTAAATTGGTGGAAATACGGCAGAACCATGGAGAACTGACGTTTTTCCGTAGTTTTAGGCTATTTTGTTGTTTGATTCACTGGAGGGGTCTTCATATTCATTTTCTTAGGCAGAGTTGGTACGCCGTGTGTCTGAATGGCAACACGCACCCTACTATAAATTATACTATCATGGCCCGTGGGTATAGGCTTTTTCCTCGCATGTTGATTCTGTGCATGCCATATTTTCGATTTGCGAACGAGAAATAAACGTATAAACTCCCAAATAGTGCATCGCATTCGCTGCATGTCAGATGTCGCCCAATGCGTCTGCTGGGTTGGTCTTGGTCCTTGGTTCTGTAGGTTGTATGTAGCGGCTACATTGTAGCCTACTTTGCGTATGTCTACCCTCAATCGAACTTCGATGGATATAGCCTACTGTGATTGTGTAGTCGTGCACCCGCACGCACCAGGCAGTTGCTTATCGGAAACAAGAAATCACATTGCCTCCGGCGTATTGTCGAGTGGAGACATAACACGGGACTTTCCCCGGTAGGTTATTGCTAAATTTGCAGTCGTTGCCAGACGCGCCATTTGCCATATTCCTTCATAGTATTCGATTTTCTTACGTTCGAAATTGCTACATGATAGCTTGTGATGTAGCCGTAGCCTACTGAAGTTCATTTAGGTAAAATGCGTTAGAGCAAATGGTCGTCCATACTGTACCGTTTGCCCGTTTCTATCTCCACCTCAACTCCCGAAATCGAGCTGCCGCAGCCACAAGTGAAAGGGCATTGATATCAAGGGACCCACAAATGATGACAATTTACACTACATCAGCATATTAGATGCGCCAATGTGCCAGGTGCCCCATATCAGAGTGTTACGAGGCATGCCCCTATCAGAATTTTTCATAGTAGGCCTATATTGAAAAAAAACAGCTAAACATCTGGCAAGACCATTCTCAGAAAATATCCAATGTGTGTTTCGCGCCCTTGCGCCAGGAGTATTTCCCATGAGCATCGAATTCCAAAGGAATCACACTGGTGTCCTTTGGCGTTGAATGAGAAAAACGCTAGCTATCATGATTTGCAACTTCACAGTTTCCTTATCGGCTTAAGCGGCTGCATGTTTCCTGTTGAATCGATCTACCCAGAATAGCGATTTCCACCAGTAGACTATATGCCATGTGTGCTCGCTGCACTGCAGTCTTAAAGAGAGGTTAGTAGTATTGGAAACTCTCACTGCACATATCTGAATTATCCAATACTACTGTAATTCGCCTGACTGTATATACAACTGAGTGTAGGCCTACTACAATGGAGAATAGGTTCGGACTACTTGTGACAAGCCTTTGGGTTTTGGCAACATTGAGTTCAAGTGGGGAGGCGAATTTCAATGTTATTCGTGAGCTAATTGCGGAAGGTATGCACGATTACGGTCTCAGTTATTTTATATCGCTATTGGGTGTATGGCGGTCGGAGCTACTTAAGAGTGTCTCAAGGAGTTTTGTGCAGCAATGTCAAAAAGACAATTGTTACTTTCTAGAAATGAGTGTTATTTACGGAAATGCGAGGATTTATGGCGTGCTTTGCCACTTGGCCGCGTTCTCAATGTCCGCGGACTTGCAGAATAAGACGAACTGAAGACTAATTGCCGTTATAGACTTTAATATATGAAAATATGATAGCAGATCAAACTACGCAAGTTCGACAAGGTGCTGCTCGCTCGACAGATAAAACGGAATGCCTTAAACCTACAACACACGCCAGGTCTATACTTTGGTGCTAGGGTGGAGTGGTCATCATTGGTTGTACCAAAGTATAATTATTGAGTAACAATCATTAGAAGCGAGGTTGCGTGTTCTCTACAGCTTTGCATATGGCAATATCGAACGATCATACACGATAAGAGTGTCGCACAATAGCAGATGATGCCTAGAAACAGCACTCCTCCGATTGAGAACAGGCCAACGGCGGTTGAACAATCACCTATATCGCAATAAATGCTCCGATACCCCGTTATGCCCGATCTGCAAATGCGCCAAGACAGTCCCACATTTTCTAATGCAGTGCCATCGAGCGGGCAGAGCGGGCTACCTACGGCCCTGGGTAGACCTTTCAGAAATATGAGGTGCGATGCGATTTTCTCCGAAGTCTTTGACTTGAGCGAGATGAGACTATATCGAGCAGTGTCTACACCTTACTTGAACTATACAATGAATACGTTCTCTTTGGCTTGGATTCTCTACTTTGGGAATAAAGTCCGATATTTTGGTAATCCTTAATAATGCGATTTTCTCCAAAGTCTTTGTCTTGAGCGAGATGACACTACATCGAGCAGTGCTGTCTATCTCTTATTTGAGCGTTAAGAGGTAGCCTACGTGCGTGACCGGTGTAGTTGCGCGGCCTGATTATAACCACCATTAGACAAAATGTTTTGTATGCTTGTATGCCAACATCCTATTTTCATGATAGACATAGCGAATTATAAATGCTCATTTTATGGCGACATGTTTTAGAATTACAAAACATTAGATTTTAATTTTACAGAAGCCCGCAAAGAGTTGGATGCGTTTTTGTCTGATACGATAAAGGACATTCATGAGGTACTAATCGGCGATAAATATCACCGGTCCCATGATTTCAGGGTTGATTTGTTCCCGAATCAACACCAATGTTATTACCAGGAAGCCGATGACGAAACATTTATCGCAGTCAATTTCGAGGTAGGTGACTTGATAAGAGATAATTTTGACCGTTGTTTTGTCACTTCATAATGCAGCATAGGCCTACTCGCAGCACCAAGATAAATTCTACAACACAACTAGCGGGCTAGCACTTAGCCCGTGTCATGCGTGCATGGTCGATGGTCTGTATACATATAGGCCTACTAGACCTCTTAGGTTAGACAAGGAGGTGATGAAGGTGCACGTTTGCTATCCGATGTGACGCGTCTGACCTATAGGCCCACAGTATTTCCAAACGCGCTGGGTCCATAATTCTTGTAGCAGAAGGAAGCTTTATAGATGTAATAGTCTTTTCAGTAGGCCTATATAAGGTTGTCGGGACTCGAACCTCCGTCGCCCTATCACTTATTAGGCTATACTTGTTATGTCGGCCATCCCAGAGCAAAAATAATCAATCAGCAAGGGGAAAATCAGTCGACTATTTATTGAGGTCAGGGATATCTAAATCTAGATCTCTAGATATCCCTGATTGAGGTCAACATTTATGAACTTTCTATTATCGGCATCGGTCACTATTATTATTATGATTATTATTATAAAGAAGATTTTCAATGGTGCTTATCACCGGGCGCTTTGAAACATCAATATCCGTCAACCCGTCAATATCCGTCAACCCCAAATTGCCAAATCGATATGTTTGTGAAAGCTATATGCAACGATGCGTATAACGTCGGCTAAAGCAATACTGTATTTAGTGTTTGGATCCACCAACCTTTCGATCAAAAGGAGGATTAACCGCAACAGCGTTTATGGCTGAGAATGGGCAGAACCAATTAGTATCAATTGACGGGAAAAGAACAGGAGAGTTCGAAATAGAAGCCGAAAAGGAAGGTAAAAACACAACCGACGGCATCTATTCTACGAGGCAACTTACAGTAGATAAAGGGATGCCTAGGGATCAAATCCTATTCAGCGAAGACAATGAATTACAGGCACTTTCGTATAGTTATCTCCTACGTCAGCGCACTCCTCGCAGCCAATCACCATGCCAGAATGTCCAAGTCGTTGTTGCTGGTTTGGATTTAGAGCGTTTTCAACTACTAAGGTCATGCACGCCAAGTCAATGCTTAGTACGCGTCTCGATACTTCCGGTTTGTAGCCCGGATCGCTATCACAACCACAACACTTGATATCTTTCCCCCGATACTGACTGCCATGAAGTCAAGGAACGGATACCTATTTTATTACAGTCTTTAGTCTGACTCGGTCAGGAATCTAGTACCTTCCGATCAGAAGGCACACAGTCAAACCACTCGGCCAACTGAGTAGTGACTTTTCAAGTGTTCATAGGCTCAATTTTGAGACACAGTTTTCTATTAGCTGTGATATGATAGTTGATAGTTTTTCCTCTTGTCGTAGGCGTCTATGCAATATGCTTTGGGAATAAACATGGCAGCTCATCTTTGAAGGTTCAAATCGTGATAGATATTTGGAGAGGACAGGAAGTCGGAAAATTCCATGCGGAACGCATTGGTACCAATAACACCGTATACGAGACTTTCGTGAGTTGTTATTATTATTATTATTATTATTATTATATAGAAGATTTTCAGTGGCGCTTATCACCGGGCGGCGTTTTGCACCACGAACAAGACAGAGGCTGGAGCAGATACATGAATTTAGTAATCGTGATACATGATACATGAATATAGTACTCGTGACACATGATACATGAATATAGTACTCGTGAAACATGATACATGAATACCTCCGGCTTATAGCCCGGATCACTATTACAATCACGACTCTCCGCACTTTCCCGATACCGACTGCCAGGCAGGTAAGGAACGGATACTAATTTTAAAGTCTTCGATTTGACTCGGTCAGGAATCGAACCCGGAACCTCCCGATCAGAAGGCGGACAGTCTACACCACTCGGCCAACTGAACGGTGTGCGTTGTTGTTCTGTCGCTGAGTTAACCTTGCCCTCGTAATTATTGACATATTGCGGATATCGCAACATGGAAAATGATCATCAACAGACCAATCATTGAATGATATTCAATCACCCACACCACAACCATCAAGCGATCTCATTATTTGAGAGGGACATCAGACTGTCCCCCGTTCTGTTAAAAAAACATCACGGTAACTGATGTAAACACGGGGAACGCATGCAGCCCTACGCCTACTTGTGGGAAATTATTTGCTGTCTTTGTACATGAACTCACACACGTGCTCTGTCCTGCAGGCATTTTAGCAGGCAAAATATTGTTAGCCTACTACTCTAGCTCCAAGCTCCAGAAACTTGCAGCTTTTCACCAATTCCGGCTACACGCTGATTGTGACTCCAAAGTGCCTGTGCTGACTCAGAGATCCAGTCGTAGTTGTAAGGTCCTAAATCCCTAGGTGCCGCTATGTCCGAAACTGAGGTAGTCGCCTATTCATGGGAATTGATCATGATTCATGAGATTCCAGGGAATTAACGCTCATTCAAGACCTTATCACAAATTATATGGTCTATAGGCCTAATATCAATTTTTTCAGGGCCTATTATTCTCAGTGCTCAGATCTGTCGCTGTCGTTCGGAGCGCCATTACCCACACCACCACTCAATTACGCTACGATTATTTGACAAGGATTTCCAGCCTGTCCCGCATAAACAACTTTTCGGTGTTATCGGTCGTACTCATCGTAACTGTATGCTTTCTTCAGGTAAGTCTTTCCAAATCGCATCTAATATTCTACCGAAAAAGGATATACAGGGTGGGGATCGAATGGGTGGCGTAAATCATTAAAACCTGTTTTGAATTATATTTCGGGTTTCAGAACAACCGCACCACAAAAACCGAGACAAATCGATTTGCGATAACAAATTAATCCTCGAGCTTATTCCGGTGTATGGAGGGAGTTTATACACTTTTTATGTTTTTCTTGTTAATCACTGATTCAAAAAAATGGTGATCGATTTAACATTGCGACCGAGCCCAACAAGACCCAACAGCTATAGCCTACTCTTTCCTTGCAGCTTCGGATTGTGAAGAAAATGTTTGGAGCCCGGGACATCATTGTGTGACAACAAGTTTCAGCAACCAAAATTTAGTCTGGCGACCGCCCATGCGTCCGACACGTATATAATGCGATACTGCGGTCTGGAGTAGGCCTACGACAACTCAAACTCACACGCATACTAGGCTATAGGCCTACACTATGCCTTTACGAAATACGAATACAATATTTTGTTGTCTGACGTATTATATTGGTTCTCTTATGACTTTTCTGAATTTATACAGACACAACGGTATAGGCCTACATCTGGGGTCCCCTTTTCTGATGGGGCCCGGCGTCCAGTTTGTAACAGAAAAAGGTTTGACGATTGAAACATATTGTTCTTGTATGTATGTATGTATATTTATTCACCAGTCGAAGAGGAAAGAAGATCAAAGCGAGAGACTAATACTATTCTACAAAAACTGACTGGCAAGGAGGAGATGAGCCAAACAAGGCTACTAATAACACTACCCCTTGATAAATTAAGCGAGATAAATTTACTTCAACTAATCTTCTTGCGTCATTGCCTAGCCTATATGGTTGCCGAAGTGACGGATCCATGACATGATCCAGTCGCACATTTTCAAAATGTAGGCCTATACCTACTCGAGTTCAGCGAGTGCTTAGAGAAAATGCAGTCGAGCGTATTAATTGTGGAAATCGGCCACACCTTGGAAGTATGCGACTCGGTGCAGCGTTTTATAGACTACAGATACAAATAGGCCTACACATTTCTAAATCATTTAAAATGATCCCTGGTATTACCCTGGGGACCGGACCAAATGCAGAGTCGGGCCTAGCCTACTCGCGCGCGCTGGATATAGCCGCGTTGAAGGAGCTGGTATGCTATCAAGCATAGGCTATATGTGATTGGGCCTATTAAGATCTACAATATAGAACTCCCCGAGCATTGACGCGGACTTTGATGACGTCCTTGCGTATTGTCATCTCACTTGGGCACTTATAAGTACGGGTCGATCGATTTATTGATATACTAGCTGGTTTTCCCGGTTTCACTCGGGGGATACAGCATAAGACGTTGTAGCCCAACGCGACATATGCTACCTCCATTTAATCGTGGGTGAGAAGCTTCCCTCTGTTCTATAAACGAAAGGAAATGGCTCCTCGATTCAATTCAATTCAATTCAATTCTGATATGCATTATCTAGACCTGTATGAAATATATCTAAGACGCCGAACCGAAGGACAGTAGGCCTACATAAGCCGAACGTTGTAGCCAGGCTAGCGTACGCGACCGAAGGTAAGAAAATGTTCCGCTAGATGACAGAAGCGATCTAAAAAGTGCATCTCTCATTTCCGCGTGGCGAAAAATTGGAAATAGCAGCATTGGGCGATGTATAACTAAGGAAATACATGTCGGAAGCGCTGAAAAACCACCTGGTCGCACGCATAATGTCCGTCCCTACATCTCTGTAAAATCTTATGGCGGTAGCTTCCGTAATAAAGAAGTTGATTCGTGCACAGACATAGGCCTACTTACAGACCGACAGACAAAACAGGCTCTTTTATTTATATAGATCTGTTTTTTTCGATTATCTATCGGCTGTTAATCAATTGAGTGAGGAAAGCAGTGATTGTAATAGTGATCCGGGCTATAAACTGGAAGTATTGACACATACAACGTGAGCATCGACCTGATGTAAATGACCTTAGTAGATGAAAAACGCCATAATAAATTCTAAATAAAAAAAATTCAAGAAGTCATTGTTGGATATCAGCCTCAACTCAGCCGATTATTGGCTAAAAGACGATAATCAAAGCCGATATTGTTGAATTTTCGACTATCGATATTGACCATTTAGCTAGGCGAGAGCCGATTATAATCATCGTATCGGCCTTGAAAATACAATATTGTCTCGACTTAGAAGTTCGTTTACGGTGGCTTCAGTAGGACTACGCTATTCATCGGTCAGAGAGGGAACAGTAAAACACAATGCCCCAGACCATGTCATCCATTCCTGTACAATATACAAACCACCCAGTAGAGTGACCGGTTTGAAGTGCCTGGATGAGGCCAACAAGCAATGGCTGCGCTCATGTTTAGTCCGAAGAAAGGCATACGAAAGAAGGAATTTTTCACCGAAAGGCACGTCGCTATCATTTTACACTGATTGTAGACACACCATTTGCTATTGAAGGACAACAAATCACGATGCCTGTTGTTTAAAACAGTTTCATTTACTGGCATAAAGGCGCATAGACTGAATTTCACAGAATTTTGTATATTGCTATAAAATATTTCGCAGAGCTTTTCCAGTTCAACTGAAGCGGAGTTCTCAAACTACTAGAAAATCGTTCACTATGGTTCACGATTGTTGCGTTGCAAAGACCGACGCCAGCCAGGTCACTGCTTTGTAGTGCTCGACTGGAAAGAGAAAAATAATTAGTCAATATACAGAAACTACGATAGCTTGGTTGACGTACCACTTGTCGATTCCATTGCTTTTTGCGTAGTAACCTTTCTTCATCAGTAATTGGCAAGTCTCCAATATATGGTAGCAGCCTTCAGTGGATGAAAAAATATATGTAAGCATGGTGAATCATACACAAACACGAGAATGGGTCAGAGAGAGAGAGAGAGAGAGCGCGCGTAGGCAACCTAATGTTTTGAGTTGGAGGTGTTTTCAATTGCTGGTGGTTGCCAGATCAATGCTTATATTATTATTATTATATAGAAGATTATAGTGGCGCTTATCACCGGGCGGCGTTTTTGCACCACGAACAAGACAGGCTGGAGGTGGAGCAGATACATTGATATTGTAATCGTGATGCATGATAATATGCATATAGTAATTGTGAAACATGATAGATGAATACAGTAATTGTGAATATAGTAATCGTGTCATTACTTTGTTTTAGTAATCGTGTCATTACTTCCGGCTTATAGCCCGGATCACTATTACAATCACTGTTCTCCGCACTTCCCCGATACCGACTGCCAGGCAGTTTCTGGTTTATGGCTTAGATCACTGTCACACACCACAATTTCCGTCTATAGTGACTGAAAGGCAGGGTAAAAACGGATGCCAATTTTGAAGTCTTTGATTCGACTCAGTCGGCAACCGATCCCGGTACTTCACGATCAGAAGGCAGACAGCCAAACATGTTGGCCACCTCAGCACACTGTCTAATATCAATTGTTCATGCTTTCACTGTCTTTCTGATCAAAGTCACCACAATAATTGGTACTCAGCTTAAGCAGATAGCTTTACAGCCAAAGTTACACTTTATCCAGTAATCCCACCGCTTGTGCTAGCCAGCAACCAGGACCTTTGGTATGTCAACCACGATTTCTCACGTTAGATAGGCCTACGTGAGAACACCTACTGATTTCAAAATGTTGTACCTTGATGATGTTGGTAAGGAAGGAATGCTTGGGGTTGCTCCAATATTTTCATCACTTGGACTATAATTGTCATCATCCTGGTTGAAACAAAAACCTTGAGATTTTACGCTGTCACCTCTCAGGCAAATGATATGAAATTATACGCAAGAAGGTCGAGTTGATGTCCAAGGACATAGGAAAACAGCCAATGGAAGTAACCCTAAGTCATGAACCAACAACTATATCGTCACAACTCCGGCAGAGGAAAAAGGTGGATGGCTTGCGACGACTTCGGAGCTTTGTTGTAAATTAAATCAGTGATTACCCAAAACCAATCACCTACAGCGAATCAAATCTAATTATTTAGCTTACAGTATCTTCAAAGCTGGTGAAAAGTTCTTTGCATTGAGTCACTTCATGCACTTCAAAATCCTCCTCAATTTGATGAACTTGAACGTCAACTTGTTGCAAACTACGTGAATGGATGGATAACGTATCTAAACCAGTATGCATGCATTTATGTGTTGTATCTATTGAAGATTTACCACCGTAGATTAAACATCCAGCTTTGGTTTAATGATAATAATAATTATAACAATCACAAGCTTTCGAAGATCCGCTCCTTCATCAGGTGAAGATGGAATCCATTGGACATTAAATCTGTGGTGAATCTAGATTACGATATCTGTTGATCGTCGCTCGTTATCGGCTACACTATATATTCTTCGGTATCTATTGAACTAACTGTGTAGGCTAGCATAGTAGCAAGAAATGTTTTTGTACACACTGTTCTTACTGCTAGAGCGGATTAGCACCAGTGATTGCTCCTGCAGTTGGTGTTGCGATCTCCATCAGCTGCATCAAGCCTGACTCAAGCATAAATTGTAGGGATGGCTACGAACCCGGATGAGGTTAGTTTTCGGATGAACACAAACCTTTGGTACAAGCTCCTTACTGAACGCTGAATTCGAATTGGTGACTGGTCGAATTTCATCACATGGCTTTACTGTTCAGGATGCTTTCAAAAATTATTGGATCTCCATTTACAGCTATTGGATAAACAATTTTCCAATACTTACCGGTATAATATACAATACAACATATTAATACAACTGCGCTAAACTTATTATTTTCACTCTAAAGATCTGTGGTGTTTCTGTAATCATAATGTATCACGATTGGTGTACCGTTATTATTAGTTATTTGTGTTTTCACGTCAAACTTTTATAATCAGTTGTATTGTTGTCGCGTGCTCGGTAAGCCAATAAAACGGTCTTAAAAACGTGAAATCAAAAATGGATGCTACAAGATTCCAGTACAAAACGACCTGTCTCGCACTGCATCAAATGGGACTACGAACAACAGCTTGCCAGCATGTTCTGCTCCAGTGACTAGTGCAAAAGGTCCTTTGAACAAATTGTACTGTGCGTGCCTATCCACAGTATCCAGTACCTCGATTGATATTTTCGCCGTATTGTAAGAATATTTATGTTATGTACCTTCTTCATCAATCGCTTCAAACGCAATACTAGAATGTCCTCTTGATTCTAGCGATGGTGATCGTGAAGTACGGATGCCTTCATCAGCAAAATCTTCGTCAGAAGTTGAAGCAGTTGCATATGCTCCAGGCAATGCATCAGAATCAGTATCACAATATCCACTGCATGCGTCCTGACCGAATATAACAGTGGGCTGAGAGTATCTGTCCAGTTGTTCTCAGCATTAGGGATGGGCCATTTTGAATATTTTCATGTTTGAATACAATTCAGAAAGGTTCTTTGGGTCGAATCAAATACTGAGTAGCTATTTTATCTTTTCACATTAAATACTTCTATATTTGGACAATTTTCCGTATGATTTGATATACATTGAATCAAATACTTCATCAAATTTACCACCGACGTCACAAAGCATATAATAGACCGAGTCTTCAGCTCATTGTCTTACCGAGTGGGATTTAACCACTTTCTGGTGGAAATCAACCTCTTACAATTTACATCCCACTGCTGATGGCCATAAGTCAAATGTTTCGTCAAATCATGTCAAAACAACTCCAAATAAGCTGTGTGGAAATCTTCCATTCAGATAAATTTGTATCCAAAACGAATCAAATGAGAAGTCTCTGTTTCGGTGGGACATATTGCACCAACCTATCACACTAGACATATGACAAGGAAGCAGCGGATGGTTGAATTTTTACACCATAGGTTGGTGGTAATCAAACCACCAACATTATAGGTAAGTGCCAGCCCAATCAACTACGCTATCGCACCCACCATCCAAGGCAAATACAACAGCAAAATAATATTGGGTTCAGTTCGTTGTGGCCACCATGTGATGGAAATGCCAAAAGGAAGAAGTTGTGGGAGAATCATATAATTCTAACCTTAACATTGTGTAGAAACTCCAACGCCCAGGCGAAAGACGGCCGAAAGATTGGCGAACTCAACCAGCATTTTGTCATAAGCAGATAACTGTGAAAATGAGCAACGTACTGTAGTACGATAGAGAAAAATAGCGGAGTCGATGAGGGACTAAATAAGACCGAGTCGCTGCAGATTTGTTGTTGTTTGGATTTACGGTACTTCCAGTTACCAAGGTCAAATATGCCTGGTCTGCTCAATGCTTAATACCCACGTTGATACTTCCGGTTTATAGCCCGGATCACTATCACAACTACATCTGTCCACTGTCCACACGCCCCCAGCTACTGACTGCCAAGTAGAGAGAGAACTGATACCAATTTTGAAGTCTTAGCTTTGACTCGATTAGTCGGGCATCAAACTTGGACCTCCCAACCAGAAGATGGGCAGTCAACCCATCCCAGGTCAACCACTTGGCTAACTCAGTGGTGCAACAGATTTAATATTCAGCCAAATTTATATATTGGAGCTGCGTTCTTTCATGATAAATATTGGAATAAAATTGGCCGCACAGTAAATCTATGGTGACTCAGTCTAATGTATCACTATTTGAAAGTATTATTAATACAGAGGCAGAGCGTGCCACCACATTATTTATTAGCTTCCTGCCCCATTTTTATTCGAAACTTAGTTCACAAGCTTTGCAACTCGACTCCTGCATCTCTAATATCTACCGAAATCAAAACGATCACAAGAGTAACATACATTGGATCTGGACAATGATCCGGTTTATCTAATCTTCCTCCTGCCTTTATGAATTGCAAGATTTCAATGTCGCTGATGATCTGATAAGGTCGCTTTGCATAGCTCATCACCTCCCACAACAGGATACCGAAAGACCTTCAACAAGAAAGATACGAAAAATGGTAGAGTTAATGGCGGACGATTCAAATAGTAATAAATATAATAAGTCACCACAGATTTAACGTCCAGTCCAGTTTATTGGAATCGAGAGATGATGAAGGAGCAGAGCTCCGAAAGCTTGTGCATTATATTCCAATAAAATGGACTAGACGTTAAATCTGTGGTGACTTATTATATTTATTACAACAAGAAAGATGACATACTTCAATTTGAAAATTAAAATTATAGAGGTAGAGATGTGTTTCTGGAACTAGAGCCAGCCAGGAAATTATAATTACAAATGTCCTACTCTGCCGCACTGTCATTCATCAGTTATCAACGAGTCTTGTTCCTCACGTTGGTAAATCAGTTGATACGCAAAGTACATTTTGATCTTGATTTTTTCAATATCAACAGTCATGACATAAGATTAATAACCTTTAGATTAATTAGTGCGGCATCGCTTCCTTTCGATTGATCTAGGTAATTATAGTAAGATTGAGATAAGGCTTAATCGCGGGAGATGCAATGTAATGCAATGCAACGTAATGGGCGGTAACAAAAATACAATATGTTGCATATAATCTGTATATAATCTAGCGATGTTCTGTGCCAGTCTTGTTGTGCTTTCCTGTTGATTAGCCCAGTAATACTGTGGATACATAAGTTTAATGAAACTGTATCCCGTAGCATCGACTCAGCGACGTGTCGGTTGAAAGCCCTGACCCAAATATTTGCTTAGGTCCGCAAGATTTCCTGGGGCACCAGCCAAACCAATCAACAACTTTACTGAAGAAAATATGCGTTTTGGCAGGAGTTTACATCAAGTAAAATGCTAGGAACCTATTGGCCACGACATGTCGTTTAAGCGATGCCTCCCGACCTGCGGATTCTACCCGTATCCCCCATGATATGCCTCCACCTAAAATCACTCCCATAACCAGGTAAATAAGAAGGGTAATGGTAGAAAGATAAAAAAAATGAACCCAAATATAAAGGAAGATGAAATCGAGTCGTTGAACAATTGAATATAGTACAATCATTCAAAAATTGCCAATACTGCACCCACCAGACATCACTCTGAGTCGTATAAACATTCTGCTCCAACGATTCGGGGGCCATCCAGCGTACAGGAAGCAATCCATCGCCATGTTTATGATAATATTCGGATCGATATATATCACGCGCTAAGCCAAAATCACCGATTTTAACCACTTTGTCATGAGCTGAGTAGTCTTTTGTTGATACCAGACAATTCCGTGCAGCCAAGTCTCTGGAAATTATTAGGGATGGGTAAGGAATTTATTTGTTTCACCGTTATTTGCGAATAAACGCATTTTTCAGCGAAAGTGCGAAAGCCATTTGTCACTGCCAGGTACCCGACTTTTCGTCCTTAGAATACATTCTATTACGCAGTTATTCGCCTTACAATGTCAGAGACGCTAGCTGCTTGTTATCATTGCACAATGACTACTCTTTCCATGAACAAACGTCAGCAATAGGTCACTGAAGTTGATTGAGGGTGTAAGAGAAAGTTATAGCACAAAGCACAACTTTGAATTTTCTGTAGCGACACTGTCAAGTCTGGCATGAATGCTGCAACATCAGGTCCAGAGAGGACCAAGTGACAGCAGACTTGTCATTGTCAATCAACGCCGCCGACTTTGAAGCAAAGACAGGTAGCAGGCCTGCGCCTACTGGGACTGCTCCTCCCATGGAAGTTGCTTTGACAACCAGGATTTATGTACCGATGCCTCAATGACACCATCATAAATTTTTGATGTTGAGTGGTCAGGCAAACGAAGAAACGCTGGCAGTACCACCCCTACAGCTTAGAGCATCGTGTCACTCTGCCACTGGGCAATAAAAGTCTGTTTGTTCTATGGAACAGACCAGGGTCACATGCCCGTATTTAAAAGAACAGCCAAAGTACATGTGGAATATACAGAGGTGGTTCACTGTGCAGGTGTGCATCTCTGAGCCAATATCCAGCATGCTAGTGCTACATTCCTATCATAGCAAATTGAATTGAGTGGACATAAAAATAAATTTTAATGAACATTAAAACTTGTACAAGGCATACACCAACCTGTGGATAAAATGTTGTTCTTCAAGATATTTACAACCGGTTGCAATGTCCAGACAAATATCGACAAGATCAACGGTAGACAATTTTGCTAGAGTTATCTTAAAAGAAAGCAGAATGGCAAATAAAAGAAATGTTGTAAGATCTTTTTATATAGAAAAATTAAGGATAATAGGAATGGGCATTTCGAATCGAATATTTGGAAACAAATCGAATCGCAAAAGAAACAACCAATCTGTCACTGATCACAAATACACAAATAATGAGCTAATCACAGATGGGTTTCATTATCGCTTTTTCTATAATGACTTGATATGTGACTCAAATGTTTGAGGTTTTGAGACTCAGACTTGAAGACCTCGGCGACTCAAATTTTAAAATGGTGACTCGGACCCGACTTTTGGTCTTGTTGACTCGACTTGAGTTGTGACTTGATCACTAAGCATTGGCCACTGCGATTGCCCAAAGAAAGCCACACAAAAGAACAAGTGACTTGGTCGCAACTCACGACACTGATCTATATGATGCCGAACAGGCAGGGAAACTGCAAATACCTATTGCTACGACTTTAATGCAGCTAGTGATACTGTAATCGAACATTCAACATTCGGCTACCAACTGAGCTAACTCCTCTGATGGTCTATCGTTCCTACAGGACAATAAATGGCTGGCTTAATCAATCCATCAATTAATTTATTAATAGTTTTACACTTAAAAATGTGGCATGTACAGAATCAACATGTGAGGAAAATAGCCACGATAAGAATGTAGAACATGCTGTGTGTAGCCACGCAGAAACGCTGAGTTTCATTTATTATAAAACATATCTCAGAGTGTACTAAAGCCGATAAGAACCTGGGAGGTTTTTCATTTTAATTGGGTTTTACTTTGGCCTCCGAGTCATTTACTACTAGGAACACTCAACATCACTTCCAGTTACGTTTACACAACAGGATATCAACATCCAGTGGCTCCTATCCACAAACTCTCACCCCCATCATCGTCCACTCTCTCTCCTGGGAAATATTTTGCTCATTCATCCACCCACTCGATGACGTCACAATATCTATGATTCTGTTTTAATTCATGTGCTATTACGAATTACAATTCATTCCAACTTCACCTGATTAAGGAGCGGAGTTCCGAAAGCTTGTGAATGTTTTAATTCTCAATAAACTAAGGCTGGACGTTAAATCTGTGGTGATCTTCTTTACAAAACATATCTCGTGACAAATGTAACATACCGATGTAGGTTTTGCTTCCCGCAGATAATGTGATAGATCACCTCCTTCCATCAACTCCATCACTAAGTACTGATGCTTGTCTTCCCAGCATACACCAAGTAATGATAATATGTTTTTATGATGAAAGTTGCTGTAAAAAAGCAACACAGATCTCCAAAATATTATAGAAAGATGCGTGCATGATGTGTATATGCAGGCTGTACAAGGAGGCACCGAGGGAGCTGGTAGGTTATTGAAGTCAAGTGCCACCCCTGAAGTAGGCCTATCCTCACTGCGCTGGGCGTTTAGCAAGGATGCTACGGATGCCATGTTCAACATCTTTGGTACAATTCAGTCTTGGGATTTAAACCGGTAAGCTACCGGATCCTGGCCGGCGACCTACCACTACTAAGGCTGGGCACTCGAATTCGAATACTTCGAATTGAATAACAAGATATTCGGACTGAATCGAATAGCAATTCATTTTCTTTTCGGATGTTACAACAAACTCTATATGCGTTTCGATGTGGACGTAGTCAGGAGAGGTTTAGTTTGAAGAACTCCTTTTCTCTATTGCCACAGTTTTGAATTGGGCTTTTGTGCATTTTGCTATTACCATGCCAGCACACCATGAAGTTGTAGACATGACTTCACATTTGGCAAATTTTATCGATTAGATTTAATAACTAGGTCAACCGCATCTAATCGGTATTCGATTTGATTTTGCCCGCTCTAACCACTACACCATGAACCATAGGATGGAATGGCACCGTATTATTGGTAACCGAAACATCTTTTCAGACGTAACGGTAGCGCACCATTGTGCTTGAAAATTCGTTCCAGCTACGTTACGACCTGAATGCCTGATAAGGCACCCTACAAAATAGTGGGAGTTGCCACGCATAATAAACAAACAAAGAATTATCGCTCACGGAACATTCGTGAAAAGGCACCGTTGCTCTCTTTCTCAACAGGAGTTACCTCATTATACGAGCCTCCATTAGAAATTCTTTTTTTCCATCTGAATGATCTCGCAACACTTTCACCGCAACACGTGTTGACACTCCAGCCTCTTCCCCAATATCGTAAGCAATTCCTTCATATACCTGAATAAATTTAATCAATGAATATTTATTGGCAGCGAGGCACACGGGCAACTGTCCATCTGCCATTTCTGAGACACATACAGTAGCATAGTTGTGGCGACTCAAGACTATGAATCAACAAGAGCCAGGGGTCCCAACCTTTTTCTTGCCATGTGCCACTTATTGACTCGACGTGTGGCAATGTACTACCAGGTTTGAGAAGTAGATTTCGTATTACGGTATATTGTATTTATGCACCAGCGGCACCGACAGTTGTCACGTTTAGCGTGAACAGCATCGAGTAAATAGAAAAAGGACATAAGCCAATAAGGAGGAGATGAGCTGAAGGCAGTTACTAATACCAAATTAAAAGTTTTTGCAAGATTGACATCAAGAAGTTGTGAGTTGAAACGTTGAAACAGTGGGCGAGTTCACTACCCTATGCTGAAGAAAATTGCAAGTTCCATGCAGTTATAACTGTGACAGCAAAGGAATGATTATGGCAATCCCAGTAGGTAGAACTACAGGGGGGTTAAATCTCATACATATTAGACCTAGTTCTACTGTACAAGGCCCCAGTGAAAATCAAGTTTAATGGTAAATAGGAAAGCCTGCAGCAAAATCTGAACCACCATGAACATATCCCTTCGTATGTGACATAACTTGATACAAGGTACGGCTTTGCTAACCATTTTTTCGGTGAACTGTGGTGCTGGAATCAATGTCTGTGAGCATCTACGCATTTACAGTGACTTGACTTGCGACTAGGACTTTTAAAATATTGACTTGAATCAAAGGTCGGTGAGTCAACTTGAATGAAGACTCGGAAATAATGACTTGAAACAGAGAATATCATTACTGAAAGAATAGTAATACTAGTTACAGTCCTTACTTCACCAAAAGCGCCTTTGCCGAGAAACTCCAACAGTTCCAAATTTTCACTTGACAAAAGAGGTAAGTTTGACGGCGGTTCCAACTTTGAAGATTTTGATGAATCCAACACTTCATGATTGGTTGGCTGCTGAGGAAGACGTGCTTTTTCCACGTCTTTCGTGATCTCATTAGCAAATGTAACACTTGATGGTGTATTGGTAATAGAGGTGTCAAGATGTCGAGTCCGGCAAAACCACACTGAAAAGTAATAAAGCAACAGTTCAGCTAGATGAAAGCGGGTGAATTGAGTCATACTCAAATGAAAATTAATGTAATACGCTAGAAGGTGGAGTATCTGGATGTACATTTAACAATGTTAATGTTGACCACAATTTACTGCCACGGTTGAGAGATTGCTTTTATGTGTGTACCCTCTCAAAGCACTGGCGAGCAAGCCTGAGACGTTACGACGACAACAAATTGAGAGTTTTGGAGGAACGAAGGGAAGGGTGAGTTATGAAATTTCCACTAATGTGGACGATTTATTGACTTAGGAAATTGCACTTATTCAATATCAGAAAACAATAAAATTTGATTGGACAGTGCAGAAATGTGCTTAATGAACAGCAATCTCACAAAAAAAGTTTAATAAAGGAGCTGGAAATCAGAAAAAGTATATGTAAAGTGTAAACAAGGGCCAAAAATTTTGGTTTTTTGACTTCTTCTTTCGATTGGCGTATTTCTTCGGACTAGATGTCAGGGCAGCCACTGTTTTGTGGCCTCATCTAGATTCTTCAGACCAGTCACTCAGGTATGTGGTCCGTACATAGGGTTTTTTTGACTAAAACAGGAAACGTTATGGTTGGTGCAGACAGCTAACATTGAACAAAATCATGTAAAACTTGATAATTGTCATTTTCTCACGTAACCTGACGTTTCAACTATTGATAGCTGAGATTTGTGAAAAATGTTGATTTTTGGATAACCCTTCAACCAGTAATCTATAATAAATAGCTTACGGCTGTTTATGTTACAGCCCCTTGCATCAGCCACCCCAAATCATTATGCTGACACTATATTACACGCCATGTAGGCTAGGGACTTGAGGATCGTAGGAATTCCCTATTGCCGTCCTGCCGCGGAGTGTGCCGAATACTTAACTTCGAGTATCTTCCACGGTCGCCTGATAACGCAGTAGGTAGCGCCTCAATAGTGATTCTATAACTTCTGGATGATAGCGCTTCAACACAGACGAGTTGCAGAGAGATGATGTATTAACTAAGCCTAAAACACAAGGCACCGCACAGCCTACATCGAAGTACTCGAGAGAGTAATGAGTTCATAATCATCATACATGCACGAGTGCATCATTATATAGCAATAATATGAGAGAGGTCTCCTATAGCATGATCTACGCATGACTTGGATCTCCATCTATCACTATCGTGGTTTATGGTGAGGAGAGAAAGGGTTATAACGGTCAAAAGTTTTTTGTGATGTAGGCCTACTGGGCAAGACAACAACAGCAATAGTAATACATGGAATAATATATAGAAAGAAGTTACCTAGGATTGCAATAAGCAGTGAAACGACAAACGCAACGACACCAGATACAAGCCCAATAACTTCGGTTGAATCTAGAGATAAGTGAGAGTATGTCGTAACTTGGCAAATGGCAAAGAAAACAATTGTAATTGATAAGATTACTACTGAAATGTAATTGGTCAAAATACATACCTCTTGTAGAGTTTTCTATTTGATAAAAATATAAATTTGACGTAAGACTTCTGTCCCCTTCCCCAACTTTATTAAAAGCTGAAACCTAACAAAGTGAGCGTTATTAGAAGAGATGTGAAAAACAATACAGCCGGCCTATGTGTGTATATCATGTGAGTCTTTGAAAATGCAACATCGTGAAAAAAGGATAAAAATAAATAAAATGTCTTTATCAATGGTGGAAGATCCAAATAATAATAGATAGAACAAGTTCCCACAGATTGAACGTCAAGTCCAGTGTATTGGAATACAATTCACAACTTTTTGGATCTCCACTCCTTCTTCAGGTGAAGATCGATTAGGATAATAATGAATATTATATAGATGGATAAGATTAATCTAGGTTTGGGCAGTTCATCTTTAGATTGGGTGGTCCCGAGTTCGATTCTCGACCGAGTCA
Organism: Botrylloides violaceus; assembly: GCA_030412335.1. NCBI lineage: Eukaryota > Metazoa > Chordata > Ascidiacea > Stolidobranchia > Styelidae > Botrylloides > Botrylloides violaceus. The sequence continues at coordinate 382,748 of JASFYC010000643.1, read as the reverse complement.
AAACAAAAACTTTGAAATTGTTATGTGTTTCCCATATGCTTAGCAATCAATATAAGTGCAGTGCAGAGGATTGTGTTTGTGATAGTGATCCAGGTTATAAACCAGAAGTATCAAAACATTCACTATATAAGCAATAACCTGACATACATGACTGAAAAAACACCATAAATTCAAACCAACAAGAACAACTCTTTTCCAAAGTTGTCAGACACTCACCCTAAATTGATACCATAAACCCGATTGTACATTGTTAATTTTCCACGATAATGGTTCCAGTTTGAAGATAGTGACATGTCTCTTCCATGTTCCATAGGAAGAGAACGAAGCTTCTGAAGATTCGTTTCTACACAAATAACTAAATTATTGACCATAAAAAACTTGAATATCGCAATAAATAACACAGTTTTCATCTGTTATACTTTATTGATAACTCGAAGTATTTTTCGTTTGTCTCTCGTCAGGAGAAAAGTTTAAAAAAACCTATTTGTTGAATACAAGTAAACGATGTATAGTGTAACATACACTAAATAAACTAAATATATAAATAGACCAAGTCAAATGATGCTATTGATGACATGAAAGTGTAATCTGGTGATCATTCAACCGGGGTGAGGTGACAGAAAGCGAAGTATCTACCAGAGGTTGTGGTATTTATTGAGACACTAGCTGGTCAGCCCGGTTTCACCCGTGGTAGGCCTATACAACATTAGACGATGTAGGCATATACAAAGTCGATACGTCAAAATGGTAGAGATGTGAAGGTTCAAAAAATTTTGCCAATACTCTGATATTTGTGAAACAGAGATTCAGATGTAAAGCACTTCCTTATATGTTTACATTGACAGTGACCTTAATATGAACAGATATATGACATATTTAGTGATTGGACCCAAAATTCCACTCCAAAACAAAGGCCTAAAGTCCAATACAAAAGACACACTGAATATATTTTTTAATGTTGAAATTGAATAAGTCGGCTCGTCAAGCCCACAGTACTACGATACATTCAGTCAGAGCGGGGGTGGGACTTTAACATGCCCAACTGTAAATGTTTTAGAGTAAGCTATCGGTGTGAGTATAATATTGAATGCAGTGAGGTGTGCGCATCATTGCGATGATGCGCAGATTGTGCACACCGATGATCAAACGTAGCATGGTATTGAAAGTATTGGTCGAATTTCAGCCTATACCGATACTCATAGTATTGGCTGATACCTCTACACTCGTCATATCCCTACAAAATAGTGTCATCAATTTCCATTTGAGGAATGAAATCTTTGTATGCCGGTCTGCAGAAGCATAATAAAAGAATATGCCAATCTACAATAGAAAAAGGTTAAGAACCACTAATGTATGTATGTATGAGTGCGGTACCTCAGTAAAATCCAAAATGGCTGCATCTAATACTATTCTACCTTAAGCAAAGTATGGGTCGCGGCAAGATGATTCAAAGCTGTCAAAACAATCCTGGCCACGACCTGCGCATTGCACTAAGCAAAATAGAGCCATGAATTGAAGATATTATGAAGGAGAAATCTCAGTTCCATCAGTCGTACTGAATCACTGACTGGTTAGTAATAAATCATCGTTTTATGTAAAAAAAAAAGTAGCTGACGTTAAAAAACAGCAACAACAACAACAACAAGTTTGGGAACCACTGACCTAAAGCATGTTCAATACCCACCTACACCAGACAATATATCCCTTCAACGGTGATCCACTATCATTTGGTAGACTCCAAGATAAAATTCCGTCTGAAATCACAGTGACATTGTGAGGAAAGCCTGGAGTTCCCGATTTCGTTTTTCTGACAATTGGAGCAGAAGTAGTCCACCCATCAACTCCATTGTAACCAACATATCTGAATTCAAACATAACAACCCAAATTGCAATCCGATAGGGAATTTTCAAAGTACGTCAGAACTAAAATATACAACAAGACCTCGAACCACCATGGTGTAGAATAAACTGCATTGATACCATGAGGAGTAGTGTTTTACAAATTGTTACCGGAACACTAGACTCCGGACATGGTATGATGATGATGATGAATAAGGTTTTGGTTGGTAGAATACCACGTTGATTGTCTGGGTCACCGTCTCACATGACTTGAATATAGGTGACACGTAGGCGGTCGGCTAATTGCAGAGCGTGTGCGATAGAGACAGAAGCGCTTTCGAGACTACGAGCAAAGTGACAAACGCTTTAGCTATTGATTAGTGACGTGCAAATTAAACTGCATAATGTGTAGTGAGTAAACTGAAACTGATATGAATCATAATTCATAGTGTTATTGAATATTACAACAGCCAGTAAGTCGTATATTTGACTTTGGCCTGTGACTAGCAAAAGGTTGCCAACCCATGTGATACTCCAACATTCGAGCCCCCTCTCTCTTGCCGCCACGGTTCATTTGCGTGTAGCCACAGCAGATTGAACTGATGATTTGCAAGCGATTTTTAAGCTATTATTATACCCTTTTAGTATCGACCCTAGGTATTTATCTGGGGAGTTTTAACTTTATGCCATCCCTATTTATATCCGCCAACTTATTAGCTCCCAGTGCGAGCATGTCCCGGTATATTTTAGAAAGAAGGCTCTTGGCATCGCTGTACTCCACGAGGCAACCCGCTGCAATGTGACGCAAGACGTCCACCGCGTAAGCTGTGAATGCCTATTTTTAGATCTTAGGTCTGATGTTGCTCTGGTTGCAATCAAACCACCAACCACACGATGTGATATATGTGATTAGGAGGCCTAATCATCATTGATTGGTTTGTCTTCTTGTTCCGTGTATGCGTCTCAGGAGCTTGGTATCATAACTTTCAATACCCCGCCAGACGATGGTGTGAAATTAGGCGCAGTTGTACAACCACCACGAACTGAATTGGGTAAGATGTTATTTGAAGAATACCACGACGTGTTTGAATCATAACCAGCCATGAAAGGTGAGAAATTCAAAATTAACATCTCTCATGAGGCGGTACCATGCTGCGTAAGAACTGCAAGAAAAGTGCCATTAGCACTCCAAAAGCCCTTGAAAACGGAACTTGACTTATTATTATCATTGAAAGAAGGCATCATTTCTACAGTCACCGAAATAACGGAGTGGGTCGATCCTATCGTGGTCGAGCCGAAAAAGGATGTAAATGGCAAGTTCAACGGAAAGGTAAGACTATGCGTTGATTTCCGCCAATTGAACAAATATTGCCGTAGAGAAATATACACCTCGGCAAGCATTTTGGAAACCATACAAGAAATACAGTCGAATGATGAAAAACTTTTCCCCATATTTGATGCGTGGAAGGGCTACAATCACATTCAATTGGACGAGGCAAGTAAAAAACGGAAGGTATTTATCACGCCGTTGGTCGTTACCGATAGGAAAGGGCTCCGTACCGTATGGCATTAACTCAATTAGCGAACATTACAATCGTCGAATGACGGAGGAATTAAGCGGATTACAAAGTCGTTGATGACAATTTGATTTACTCGATGGACAACATAAATGAGCACGTGTCGCTCGTCCGTGCATTCCTACAACGATGTAGAGAACGAGGAATCCGTTTAAATCAAGAGAAATCGGTCTTTGCGCAACGCAGGATTGACTTCGCGGGCGTCACACTCGATAGGGAAGGCTATCGTACTCAGGAGAAAATCTTGAGGGCCATTCGCAAGTTTAAGATACCGGAGACATTGACTGATCTCAGATCGTTTCATGGGATAGCTAACCAATTCGCCCCCTTTAACCGAGACTTGGCAACAGCTATAGCACCGCTGCGGCCCTTATTAAAAGAAATGTGATAAATTTGACATGAATGACTTGGACAGGAAAGCATTCATCGAGGCGAAGGAGAGCGCGTGATTGCTTTACTACACACCAGGCGCCTCGATGCAACTCTACACAGACGCGAGCGTGAAGAACGGGTTAGGAATCCAACTCAAGCAGAAGCAGGAAGCATGGAAAGTGATGCAAACAGGCTCTAGTTCATTGCAACAGGCGGAAACCCGATATGCTCCGATTGAGTTAGAACTACTTGCAATCGTGTATCCCGTCCTACCAGAGATGAGCAGAATAGTGACATGGGGAAATTCACTTGAGCACTCTACGCAACGCAAAATTGGAGGAAACTGATTGCTCGATTAGCCTGGAAAATGTGCGCCGAGAAGGTGAAATTGACTTAAAATAGCAGCTGTTAAAAAATCAAGTAATCCAGGAATTTCCGGACAAAAAATATGATCTCAATGAGATGATTTTTCTTCACTGGAATGTACGAGAATTACAGGTTAGTGACGATGGGTTTGTGTTACGAGGAACCCGACTGGTAATCCCGAAAGCACAACGTAAAGAAATTCTGAATGAACTTCATGGAAGCCACAGAGGCATTGAAGGGTCAAAAGCCAGGGCTAGATTGATAGTCTATTGGCCGAATTTAGGCAATGACATTTAGGTATCGTGTAGAACCTGTCCAGAATGTATGAAAGATCGCCCGAGCAACCCTAAGGAACGGCTAAAGCACTCCCCAATACCGAACTATGCGTTTTGAGTTCATATCAGCAGATTGGTTTGATCTCGACAATGCTAAATTCCTTGTCATAGTTGACTGGTATTCAGGCCTATTTGAGGTAAAAGGTCCTGTCAAAAACCCAGATGCCTCCACAGTTATAAAATACCTGCAGGAATGGTTTCTAAACGGGGCAGTGTGTGACTACGTTTGGAGTGATAGAGGACCACCCTTTGGTGCGAAGGAATTGAATGATTTTTTTTCAGAGATGTGGAGTGAAATGGTCACCGTCATCACCGTGGTATCCACAAGTAAATTCGATTGCAGAATCAGCAGTGAAGTGGGCAAAGAATATACTACGGAAATGCTGGAAGAATGATAGAAAAGTACCCCTAAAAGCCACAGATGCTGTTGAATTCCTGTTACACACACCACGTTTTATTCCACCATTCAACAAAAGCGAGCTAGTGAGTTGACAGAACGTTTACACCCCATTTAACATAAAGAGAAAAAAGTTAGTCACGTAACATCGACGTGTTACCACATGATTAGTGCACACAACACACAAGAAATAATTACAACAGATTTACGATCACATTACAACAGATGCTTGGACCAAAAGAGTCTTACAGTGGAAAAACACGCCCCACAAGAATACGGGATTATAGCCAGCAATGATGTTGTATGGACACTCAGTGCAGGATATCATACCGTGCCACAAAAGAGCATTGAAGCGGAGCTGGCACGACAAAAGATTGAGAGTGGATAGAGATATTACCAAACGCAAACAAATTGCCGAAAAATACTATAATAAATAAGCTAAAGTATTTGCCACGATTGCATACTGGTGATTGGTTCTATTCAGAACGCCGTGACAAAAAGATGGGATCGGTGTGGGAAGATAATGGAGTGTTACTATCGAGAAAGAAGATATCTCATACGTTTAGCATCCGGCTTGTTGATAAAGCGCAACAGTAGGCATTTGAAGAAATTTGTAACAGATGTGAAGTTGGAAAGTGCTACCCAGCGGCATTGAAGATGTTATCACACAAAACAAGCCGCCTACATGCTTTGATGACGTAGCACCGAATAGTGTGGATGCGTCGGAAAATCCGTGTGCCATCACTGAAGAAGAAATCGGTCGTCCAAGACGATCTGGAAGGACCAGAAGGGCTCCGAAATATCTCGATGATTTCGTGACTAGATGAGCGAAGATCGTAGCGAAGGGGGATGTGATATGTGTGATTAGGATTGATTGGTTTGTCTCCTTGTTCCTATATAAGCACGCTTACGTGCCGCAATCAATCAGTCGCATTTTCTGCATCGTATAATAAAGACTCTCCCATTTACCTGCACGTGTCGTACTTACGAGGTGGGCCTCCTACAAGCGGTATTCGATATATTACACACGGGACACGGGTGAGTCCCTGGCTCCTGACAAATTGAGCCGACTCGTCCACTTCATACAGCTATACTTTCGTTTAAAATGCAACCATGGCCTACTACATTCACGGCCTTCCAGGTCGGTCACAATGCAAAAAATTAGTGGGCACAGAATTGCTCACTTGACAGCGGGCGAGAGAACCATCGCTGAATTCAACATTCAGAACTAGTCGAGCCGTCGAGGGAAACGGCTGTTTCAGGGAAGGTAGCGACGGGTTTTCGTTAGGATAACAGCGAGGAGTTCAGGCCAGTTTAGGCAGTCAGATAAAAAATATCGTATTGTAGGCTATATCTTGTAATTTGCGACCATAATGTAAGTTACAACGGCGGAGCGCGTCACAGTGTAGTTAACCGAGTTTGTTAGTGTACCGGTACCGCTCGTGCATAAGGTACCGTCATCCATCGATCGTACTGTACTGTATTATGACTTATAACGGTGAATCGCATCACGGTGCCGTTCAACAAGTTCACTGGTTTACCAGTACAGACACCTTGTACAGCCGTAACAGGTATAGGCCTTTACCGCACGTCTGCTCTTGTCAGTAGCTCAGAACATAGCATTAGGTATTTATTTTCCAAATTTTGTTGAATAGTTTTTGTTAGGCCTGTATTTTTTTATTAATATGGTTCACAAGTGCTGTGTATTTGGCTGTGGAACTGGTTATCGCGAGAAGGCATCTGAAAAGATTGCAGTCTGTCATTTCCCTCTGAAAAAGGAAAGACTTTGCCTAGAATGGATACGCTTTGTCAATAGAAGAAACTGGGAGCCATCCAAAACATCAGTCATTTGTGAAAAGCACTTTGAAGATCATTATATTAGGCATGGAAAGCGGACGACCTTAAATTGGGTTAGCAATCCAGTGCCAACCGCTTTAACCAAAGCTCAGGCAGAACATCATTCGACCATTCCAACTAAATTGACTTCACGTCCACCACCAAAGAACCGTTCGTTGCTACCTGATGAGTTGAATAACTTTAATACACTGGACAAAATCACTGGATTTGAATGTCTTGATGAAAGCCTTGCTCCTCCAAATTACTCCTTTCATCAATCAGAGGAACAGTATGTTGTGTATTACGAATTGTGTTTTGAAGAGTTTCCAAAGATCAGAAATGCCATCAAAATTGATAATCACATGAAAGTAAAGTTGCAGCACAATGGTTTAAATGTTCCTTTGCCCAAGTGGTTTACATCACAGAGGACACTACAACTGACAAAAAAGAGCATGTTGCTGAATTTTCCATCTTACATGAATGGTTTTGACGATAATGACAATAATGAGTTGGACCTCTTGGAAGAACTGCATAGTATCAAGTACTATAAAGCTGCAGGTCACCCTGCCTTTTCTGCAAAAATGATTAGGTTCTGTTTGCTTCTTCGCTTTACATCTACACAAGCATACAGAACCCTTTTGAAAACGTTTCCGATGCCTTCATTAAGTATGTTACACTCTGTAACCTGTGGCACCATTCAATCTTTAAAAGCCATAAAACTCGTGAAGGATAAAGGTGAAATTTGTGATGACGTGGTAGTTATGGTTGATGAAATGTACCTCCAGAAAAGTGTACAGTATCATGGTGGATCGTATTATGGGGGATCGTATTATGGTGCAGATGAAGATGGAAATTTATTTAAAGGCATGGTGGCAATAATGTCAGATAGGCTGTCATGGCCATAGTGAAAAGTGTACTGAGGCAGCTTTCAAGAAGATAGTGAATATTTTTTACAATAACAAGCAAAAATTAAGTGAGGGAAGATGCAGTGCGCAAATTCAAGCAGAATCAACGGAAAAAGGATTGATTTACTGTACTGCAGTTCCTTGGTTCACTGTGCTGATGTCCTATATATTCTCTGATATGCTCTCATTATAAAATACTGTGCCACAGTCATTTTCAGTTCCTTGGTTTACTGTGCTGATGTCCTATAATTATATTCTCTGATATGCTCTTATTATATGAGCATCTATTTTATACTGTGCCACAGTCATTTTCAGTTCCTCGTTTTACTGTGCTGATGTCCTATATATTCTCTGATATGCTCTTATTATAATAGCATCTATTTTATACTGTGCCACAGTCATTTTCAGTTCCTCGTTTTACTGTGCTGATGTCCTATATATTCTCTGATATGCTCTCATTATATGAGTATCTTTTTTAAAATACTGTGCCACAGTCATTTTCAGTTCCTTGGTTTACTGTGCTGATGTCCTATAATTATATTCTCTGATATGCTCTTATTATTTGTGCATCTATTTTATACTGTGCCACAGTCATTTTCAGTTCCTTGGTTTACTGTGCTGGTATCTAATATATTCTCATTTTTGTCTGTTGCAATAAGAATTGTATTGCGCTGTGCTTCCATATGTGAAATTCTACCTGTTATTATTATTACTGGTAAAATGGACTGATGCTTATCGCCGCGCCAGACGGAAAAACGTGTGACAGGGCGTACCTGCATAGAGGGACCCGAGTGCGAACTGCAGGGAACGTAAAATTAGGTACAACACAACTACCGTACAAGAAAATAAGCCTATAGTCGGTGACGTAACAGTGAGGCTAAATTGGCATTTGGGCCCACTATTTTTTTGCATTGTGACCGACCTGGAAGGCCGTGAATGTAGTAGGCCATGATGCAACAAACAAACCCTGACATAAAAACTCACTGTTGTGAGGTTCTCAATTTGTAACCAGTATTACTTTTCAGATCAGTAATTGTGTACGTAAACGATCCAGTAAATTTCAGCAATTTACTAGAATGCCAGCGTGAAGATCGAGTAATCTGTTAAAAAAATGATATCATGTCAGGATGATTTCATCAAAATATTTATATTTGTCACATAATCTGAACCGTACATTAAATTTACTCATTGAAAAACATCAAGTGTTTACCAGGTCAACGGTTCGAAAATGGATGGACGTGATGTGTGGTTAAATCACTAATACGGAACTAATCAATCAATCAATTTATTAATATTTTACACGTTGAAAATGTGGCATGCACAGAATCAATATGCAAGGAATTGTACCCATGATAGGAATCTAGAGCCTGTTGCGTGTTCCAAAAGAGACAAAGTGACACAGAGTATCACCTATGCCTACAAAAAGGAAGTAGAGCCTAATGAAATCAATATAAAATTGACATGCAAGTAAGTGCTAAGAAAGCAGAAGTTAGGGCCTAGTGAAATCAAATAACAATTGTATAGGAGGATCAAAACAAGGTGAAGTTGGGACCCAAATGCCAATGCCCAAATATGGACTAGGCATAAGCCTAAGCAGTCTAGCGAATACCGAGAGACGATTGTAGATCTAGAGACGATATCTTTTCTGTAATCCACAAGGGCAGCTCCAAATTTCACCTGTCTGTATTAGAAGCCACTGTCATCGCCATTAAACAACCTGTTCTGTGCCGTCAAAAAGAATTCGTGTACAAATTGACCGCTTTACATTAATGTCACTCTGTATTTATCGTCATTTAAAATAGTATTTTCCATTCTGTGACGTGACGTAGATATATATTCAAATTTTCTTATTCATTTTGCATCGCCTTATTTCGTCATTGTGTCGACTTCTCCTGATGAGAGACACACGGAAAGTACTTCGAGTTGTCAATAAAGTATAGGCCTATACCAAATGAAAACTGTGTTACGTATTGCGATAGCCAAATTAATAGTACACAAGCAAATTTACCAGGCAGATTGATACAAAAACACGGACGGTTCTGTACTGATAGATTCAAGGGGACCACAAGCAATCTATAAAACTACTAGGGAACCATTGCATAAAGTTTAAAAAAAATTGAGAATTATTGGTATATAATAAGCCACTGGACATAATACTCAAATGGAAAACAGAAAACTCACAGAAATTTCCATCCATTCCACAAAAATATTCTGCACACTGTTGTCTTCTGGATCTTCCCACAACACAGACAATGATTGGTCAGTAGAATGAACACTGATTAGACTAGCAGGTTCATGAAATGGTCTGCAGTCAGTAATAATAACTTCGTTGTAGGGCTTTGGTTCCAACTTACAAGAAAGAGGATACGTTCTAATCTGTAAATATGTACCAATGAGTTACATGTACTGTATGCAACTATCGTTTAGGCCCGTTTTATAAAACTGGCGTGTATATCGTGATGATAACATGATGCCCATAACCGGTTTTGTGGTCAATGGCCTACTATTAGAACACGAAGGGTCATTTCTTTCTCCCGTCAGCACCTTCACATTGGTAATGCATCAGCGAAAGGAACTGAAAACGAATTGACCAGGGAGGATTTTTATGCCGGATGTCCCATAAACGGCAATCACTGCAATTGCACGGACTTGTGACCAACCTGAGAATCAACATCTATTTTGCTAGACCCAAGGATATCTAGACAGATCTAGATAACCCTGGCTAGACCAGACAACACAGTGTGAACATTCAGAATGATTGACCCCTTACAATTAGTCATAACATGGTAGAGACACGCGAGGAGGTGCTGAAATGAGCTGTATTGCACTAAACATCCACACTATCCCTATAATGTGGTAAGCCGTGGAAGCAGAGCATACCTGTTGTCAGATATTGGGTTGGATGTGTATGGCAATTGAACCGCCACCAAATTTCCAGACGATCGTACCAGCTCTCTGCTGTGAACTCACCATATATGTATAGTTGTTATATTCCAATTGATTATGCAGATAGCTGCTAATCTCAGTGGTTTTGACAAGAGATTTTGTTTTGTCTGACCCATTTTTTCTCCATAACACTTCATACACGACTTCATCCACACTGTTGGTAGTATTCCATGTGAGGCGTAAAGCTCTACTATTGATCCTAACACATTTGAATTGTGTCACGGAAGATGGCTCTGAAAATATCCAATTGTAAAGAAAATGGTACACAACTACGATGTTATATTTTGTCCACGTTCATGCTGCCTATACACTACGCAGACTCGCAACGCGACAATTTAACCATATCTTCATACATTTCTTCTGCAAAATTATATGTATATCTTCTATAACAGGCCGGACAAGGAAGCACCGGAAAAGTCGCTAGAGGCTGCCTAATTCAAGTACCGGTACCCCATACTATAGCAAATGGATTGGCCATCTAGCAAGGAAGTTTCAATATCCTATGACAAAACATATAACATTTTTGAATATTATAATTCCCAATAAATCAAGCCTGGATGCTGAATCTGCACTGAAACATCTTAACGATATCTATTGATCGTCCGCCATCGGCTCGACTACATTCTGCAATTTAGTATGACATTATCACATTCAGAACAAAACCCATAACCTACCGGCAGGGCCAGATTTAGACCCATAGAGAATAATTCGACTAGGAGGCCCCGTAAAGAAAAATGTCCAAGTTGGTGGATGACAACTGAGAAAAAGTTCAGGCAAGGCACCTTCACGACAAGACTAAAGATACACCGATATCGATTTTTCAAAGTTGATACGATAATCGGCCTGACATTATGTCCGATACCAATAATCGTAATATCGGCCTTGATAAATCATCATATTTAGGCCAACTATTGGCCGGTTATTGAGGCAGATATCCAATATCGACTTCCTTAATTGGTTAACGGCCAACACCGATAAATCACAAAAAAATACGAATATCGGTCACGGAAATCGATCGACCCTTTGGCTCCAACCTGTCTGGCCAAATAAAAATCAGGACCGGGTACTGTCTACTGGTTATGTGGACGACAACATCAAAATTGCCCGTACCAGTACCTCACAAAGTCCTTAACAGGTAACACAAAACACACACACACATACAGGTTTCAATATGAATACCTTCACAGAGCGTGGTTAATCTGTTAGCATTCGATATCATCAATGATTTCTGTTTGCCACTTTCCATTGTAACGATAAGATAGATCTGATAAACTGAGTTTGACTGCAAGCCTTCCAATGCGATTTGGCAAAGTGAAGAAGCGAGAGTGATAGGCTGAAATGAAGAAGAAATATATTCCAGGTATTATTTCATTGGGGTGTTACATACAATAGAGAAAACATTGTGGAGAGCCATAATGAATGGCACTGTACAATGATGTATGGTGTACACATACCGTATATTCACAGCACTACCAGAAATTTTTAAGCAACTAAATGAGAATCACTGCCGGGTTCAATTGTAGGAATGATATGTAACTTGATTTAGTTTGCATTAGGATGAACACAAACGTTTGGTATGCATTATTACTGTATCCCAAGTAAGAACTGATGACGTCACAAGACAAAGAGTTGTGTCATGTCATGAGTCATGTGCTATAGCCAGGATGAGAATGATTTATCGTGCTCACTCAGCGTGTTGTCGATTCTGAGTTTGTACTGTTTCTATTTGATTCCTGGCCGATTCAAACCAATGATTTCAAACAAAGTATCCTATCTCTCCCTGCTTGGCATTCACGATCCGGGAGTGCAAAGAACCGTGGCTGTGAGAATGCGTCAGGGATCACAGGTGATTTTTAGCAGACGTTTTTCTTGTGGTAAACTCTTGGCTAGGGAATCTTCAGTTTTAGCAGTGACCACAGACTATAACCATGCATGTCGCGTGTGAGTAAGTAGACTTCAGCAAGGAGGTGCTGGATGTTAATTTCATCACCTCTCATCACCACCATCTGCTATAACAGAAAGCATGGAAGCTACAAACATCTATTAGGACTGGTGTGTATTAAATCATCAACTTCACCTTACTGACATGCACCGGTCTCCTACCTAAGCTGCTGCTTGCTGGCATAGCTTATAATCTTTAATTAATCAACATATCTGGACTATATTTATAAATTATAAAGTGTGTGTGTGCAAAACTCACCTGATAGACAAAACTGTCTCCAAACACGTTCGGTGATCTTGAAATATTGACATGATGGAGTTTAACAAAGAAGAATCCAAATTTGACGGTTGGATTTAAAATGTTTTGACAAAGATAGGAGCCCAACCAATCTTCCTTCCATCTGATCACATTGGAAATATTATAACTAGCACCACCAGAGGTTATCTTGATTGGAACAGCAGAAGGAGGGTTAACTTGAGGTAAGTAACATCCAGCTCCTGTCAAAAGATATTTGAATATCGCAAAAAAGATTCACCACAGACTTAACATTCTGCCTTGGTTTATCGAGAATAATTGTCTGCGGAGCGCTACTTTCTCTCAAAAAACTTTTGCTGAACTGTTCTCAGTTGAGTACTGATTTGCAAATGACCACTGTTGTTTGCTATCATGGGGAAGGCCTAAGCTCCGGTTGAGCGGAGGTACTGTGATGTTATAACAGTCAAATCTCTACAAGCTTTGTTACCATAGCTACGCATAACCCACGAGGTCAATTTGTAGTGCTAGGCTCAAGTAACATTATTAGCACGTGTTAATCCTGCAGTATTTGTCTTCTACAACAAAGCTGTTGTGTCAATATCCATAACCATGTGATGAGCTCATTGCCCTCAGTGAGCGGTTTGTGGTTTATAAATGTGCACAAGTCGGTGGGTGCTGGTGATTTTGAATGAGCCACAAGTCAGTAACTAGAGTAGAACATCTATAGGTGGCTTTGAAATGTCGGATATCATGCTGAGAATGATTACACCAACTCAAACTAAGTGACTATGGCTACTTACTTTGAAAGTCTTCCTCTTCAACAACCATATCTTGAGTGAGTCGTTTAGTGAAAGGAATAGTCCAAGACTGGATAGGTTCCAGAAAGTATAGCAGAGACATGCTATTGCGCAACCAGAAAAGACGAGTGCCGTCCGTCAAAAGAGAAGAAACTAAAACATATAGCACACCGAAAATGCATGCAAGACAACTCAGATTGAAAAAGCCGGAAATGTACTGAAGGATAGAGGTGGTAAGATGGAACAACATGCTATGTACGAACAATCCAGCATTGTTACTACCATACAACAGACTGCGACAGGTAGGGATTTTTTTATACCAACGGTAAACCAGATAAATTATTGTCTTTAGTTATGTTAGGCCTTGTCTTTTTGGCGTGGGAGATTGTGGTGTTGAATGTTATCCACCATTGTATAACATATCTTGTTAATCAACTCGTAGTCAATGATTCCACCATGTAATCGTTGATTGCACCTATTTATACGAACGACTAGGTTCGCTTAATTTATTCGTACTGTAACTGCGTTGCTGCTAGTAGTCGTTTTTCAGTTATTAAAAGCCTACGGTTACGGTTGCTCGAGTATTAGGTTTCACATCACACTGTTTATCACGTGGCCTTATCAGGCAGCGCAGTAGGCTCACGCATGGAAGCCCTTCCGACAGGCCTGCTCGTTTTTGGTAGAGGCAACAAATTATCACCAAATTCTTCTTTAAACTTTTGAAGATGTCCTCGATCAAAATGTAGTCTTGAATTTTCACTTGAGCATAGAAAATATGCCAAAATTTAGAAAAAATATGTTGCTCGGGTGTGTGTTTTTTTGAAAATGTACGTGTGTGCAACTTGAATGACGTGGGTGTGCATGCGCAATTGAAAATTGCACACCAAATTGCATTGTCTTAGTATTGTTTGGAAGTAGGTAGAGATCGTGATCGTCACGCTTCAATGAATCTGTACTCTTGTTGCCGAGGATGGGTATCTGTGGCTGCAGGTACGGTTTTTAGTTCAATTTGAAAGCTCGCTGTTTTGTGCTGCTCGGCTAATCGCGTCTTCTAGTTGCAAGAACTATTTCGGGTTTTCCATCAGGGTCTATTTATCGCCGTTGGGTACGTGGTACAGCCGGTGTGAACCATTGATGTGGAGTTGCAGTTGCATGTCACTTTTCGAGATACAATCGCTGCTGATCATTTATGTGCAGCATACAGGCTACTTGTAGGCTGCACAACTGCCAGAGGAACACTTATTTTTATCCTTATTTGATTTCTGTTTCATTTACAGAGACTCACATGATATACATACTCTACTGGTGCATGTGCGTATTATCACATAAGCGTGAAGTGTATATACGCAGGCAAGGAGGCATCGAAGGAACCGGTAGGCTATCGAAGTCAAGCGCCACCCCCTTGCACTATCCTCAATGTGTTAGCCATCTTGCAAGTAAGCGATGGATACCATTTTTAAAATCTTATTAGGTATGATGCACAGATGCAGTCACAGATTTGATCCCGGAACCTACCGGTGTTGTGGCCAACGACCTATAACATCACACCACAAAGAACGGTCATAGCATCATAAATATCATCAAAAAGCAGACGTACGGTAGGCCTATACAGCACAAAATTTCTCAAAGATTTAGACAGAAATCAAAAGACAAAAGGTCAAGTGAAAAAAAATGAGCCAATCCAAAAATCCACGATAAATTCCAATACGTGAAGCTCGTTTAATTTACAAGCGTTCCACTTATAGCTTACTTGAGTTGGTTCCTTTGAAGATTTTGGTGCAGTTGCAATCGGTCTTATTCATTGCAAATTGAACTCTGAAGATATTTTTTCCACTGGAAATATACCAAACTGAAAAGAAAAGGACCAGTTCGTCAAGTCAGCATATTTCAGTTATATCTTGTAGTTGAACACAGTTTAATAACCTACTGAAAGATCAGTGGATAACTGAAAATTTACAGGCCTAGTGTTTGAATATTCGCAGGAAAGTGGTGTGGCAGCCAGATGGAAAAAAAGTGGATTGAATGAATGATAAAAGAATGAAGTGTGGTGCAACTGTTTGCCCGTACCTATCTTCCAAAATTTGTCAGTAAAGTAGGCTAAGCGACTATTCATGCTTCGGCAATAAGACATTACAGCCTTTGGGAGATATTAAGACAGCCACGAATGTTGGATAAAGTTGTTGGTTGTTGTTTTAAATTTATGATGTTTTCAGCTACTAAGGTCATATACGTCAAGTCAAAACTTAGTATGTGTGTCAATACTGCCGGTTTATACATAGCCCGGATCACTACCATGATAGACCTTCAATCTATATTCATGTGATATAGCTGTGCAATCGTGAGTTCAACGTGTGGCGACTGTTGTGACTAAAGCACACCTTTTCCAAACTAAGGCTTTTATTAACAGAAGGCAACTATAACTGAAATACAGAAAAGACAACGATCACAACGCGTTCTTAGCTACACGACAGTCGACCACGTTTGGTCGACTTCAGGTCGATGAAATGCTTATATAGCGTGACACAAATAGTGATTAGGTATAATCAACGTAAAAGTAATTAAGCGGATAACGCATCACAATTTAAACGCACCACAGCGACCATCAGAAATAGCCAGACAGCAGAATATTGAGTGTCGCCACTGTTTCAACTTATGTAATTTCCAACTTTTTCGAGCTCTGCACCTTCATTATCTGGTCTCTATATCTGAGACTTATTAAATTAAGTTTAAAATAATTTGACTGAATGTTTGTTTGTGTTTGTGACTTTATTTTACCATCCCTACTGTGAAAATAAAAACAAACCATTTTGACGTCGAGATGTTGCACTGGATATTACTCCAATCTTCTGACAGACAGGCTGCTCCCGGCATGCAGAGAATTTTACAAAGAAGAAAGCAACATCCGAGACTTCTACATCAGTATCTGTACAATACATTTTGGTTGAAAAAACATCAAAAATCTCTGATTGAAGATGTTATGCAAATTACCCATGAATATTTTGGAGTCTGAAACATTCTGCAACATGAAAATGAAATTAATATGGGTCAATCTTAATATTTACACGTTGTAAACGTGGTATGCCTAATATGCGAGCAAAGTACCCATGATAGGAATTGTAGGCTAGAGCATGTTTCGTGCTGCCAGGCAGACAACAGTCACAAATTGCCACTTATGCCTAAGAAAATGAAAAATTACGTACCTAGGGTCTAACGAAATTGACATGCAAGTAACCAAAAAGAAAAAGCTAGAGTCTGATGAAATCAACTAACAATGGCATTAAATCCATCAAATCAATCAGAAGCTGTGGCAGTTTTGTAACATTTATATGAAGAAATTCTCGAACTTTGGGAAAATACCAGTTTCCGGTCATTTCAGACCCGGTCAGCATAGGCAACAGCTGCTCTTATTCCGAGATTATCATCATAATTATTGTAACGACCTTCTCACTATTCGGGGTAGAAAATGAAATACTGCTTCTATCAATATCAAGTTTTGAACTCCACATTCCCTCCTCCCTACCTAGTCCCAGATTGCCTAAGATGGTGTATTTCTGCAACGCGTTTCATGCCACAGGTGGGAAAATAAGCATTTGCGTACCACTGACACGCAATATTCAACTTTTGGTGGTCAAAAATCCACCTAGCAATCTATTTCAGTGAATACAGTGTGTGTGTACAGCATCAATAGTCATTTTGGTAGCTCCCTCCTCTAGTCTATCCTAGACCCCGGACTCAGTTCGAGAGAAACCCCACTTTCAATGTCTTTTCGAAATTGCTTTTATCTGCTGTCTCCATACCCCACTACCTCCGTCCCCTGTCGCACAGCCTTTTAGACTTAGGCCTATACCCATCATATGCCTACATAGTCCTTTTCTGTTTACACAGTGTTCTATACCGGTACTGTAAAATCTCACCTTGGAGGAGGCTGTTGAATATATTCCAATAATTATTGAACAGTAGGCTGTAAACCAGGCCTGCTTGATCATAGCTAGCTGACAACGTTTGTTTCGTCCATGAATTTCACTCATTCATTTCTTTCACAGAGGTATAGGATTCCCTAGATATCCCCGAACATTATATTTCAAAAAATAGGTATATTGGTAATAGAGTAAAAAATGAATAAATCGATGGCAAGGTACAAAAGTCGTTACCTTAGGTCGGGTGCCTTATTCTTCTTTGTCCTCTTCGGTAGCCACAACCCACGGCGATCTTCAGCCACGGCATCAGTCATGAAATTTAATTAATATCGCTTTAACTGTACTAGTAACTTTTCCTTTTGTGAAATGTGTAATTAAATTTGTCTGTCAAGTGAATCGCCCGAGGGTTTCCACTTACATATGATTGTTCAAATTTCGAAATACTCTGAATAATAAGGCATGTACCAAAGGAAAAAACACCGTTACCCCTGAAAAGAGAATAATAAAACCTAATTGGGGAAACTACCCAGTTAAGTTTGTTGACACAGGTCGGCTGGGGGAAATTCTCAAATTTCCTGATAACGAGGGATAGTACAGACAAAAGACTGGGAAAGTGGTGTGACTCATCAATTACGTATTTACAAGGCTTTGTAAACATTGTAAATCTATTGTGTAACCAGACGAAAATCTGTCATCTCAACTCATTATCTCGATCGGATTCAATTGTCAATATTTTTGCTGCCTATCATGCGATCAACATGACGGCTGTAGGCTACACGAGCACAGAGAGGTAGGACCAGAGTGAATATAAAACGAAACGTGTTATTTAATGACTTTGGGTAAGACATGTTGGGGGTGACATAAGAATATTCCGATATTTCATCTACGCATAGGCCTGACAGGAAAAGAGAAACCCTGTGCCCGCTGACTCTCCTCAAATAGAATACGGGTTAGTCTTCCACGCATGCACTGTCGTGGTTGTTAGCCCCAATGCCTTGCCAGAGCCGCAGCATCACAACTCAGCCCTGCCGCACCAAATACCTTTGAGTAAAATGTGACCGACTTCTTAAAGTTCGGGATAGGACAGTGAGACGGCTAAGTCCTAACGGCAGGGTCAAGCCACAGAGGCAGAAACGGCCGATATTTTCGTGGGCCCCCAAATACTGCAAATAGTCAGTGAGCTCATTTTCTCTTGATGCGGTAAGGAAATTTCCAGAGGTGACTAAACTTCAGCCATACCGAAGGTCCAAAATTTGTCTGAGCAGCCCTGTCCTACATTGGCTACACTATGTCAGAGTCAAGACTTCTCTCAACCAAACAAGAAACTTCCACCTTCCAAACGAGAGCATCTGCGATAAGGAAAACATCCAATCTGTATCCTATACACAGGACTGTTTTATTAGTGACAAGAAGGTACAAAGATACTGTATAAGAACTAGATAGTGAAAAGCTTTGCACTGAGTCAAAATCTTGTGCAGGACATATTAAATTTGATAACCATTCGCCACAAATCCATCATATCGACAAACCGCTCATCATTCTTGTAACAGAATGCATGCTTTTGGTGATAAGCGACTTCTGCATTGCACATGCACCCGCATACGCCTGTTTAGGCTATATAGTTCGTTAAACCGACACTCAACAACGGTCAACATTGCGGTCGTCTGAAGAAAATCCCATGTCCGCTCTCAGGTTTTCGAATATCAGCTGTTTGGAAGTTCACGACTCAACTCAAATAAAACAGCCGAGAGTAACGACAGAACATCGTTGCCAAGCAACCCACTCATGGATAGTGACACTAATCGTATCTGATGTTTCACAAACAACGGCCTGAAAAAAGGACACAGAATACTTAATCAATGTGGAATGCAAAAATTTTAAAATTCAATAATATTACCGATTTTCCTCCATACGTGCAAGCTTCAATAATGTGAGAGCACATTTTCGCATTATGTACGAAACAGTTCCGCAGTTGATTCTCTCTTGACCCGCCGTGAAAACCCTTTGATGCCTCAAACCTGTCTCTTCACATTCCTAAATCCCGCACAAAACAAGATGCACACAGTTAATGAAACAGCTGACCACAAGCACATACATAACTTTCTTCTGTGTTCAGAGCTATGCTATGACAAGATATCAGTCCATTTTGATTTTTCAACGCCCATACAATAAATCGACTGCTGTCGCTTGACTGATACCGATTTATTGAAAATTGAGTATCCGGCGATTACAGAGATCGGTATCAACGACTGTACTTGGATGACAGCTGTTCCTAGTTGTCGAATAATCATGGATATCCAGCATCGATCCCAACTTGCGACAACCCGAGTAGACTCACGGCAGGTTTTCTGGAGGACTTTACTCGACTCAAATCTCTCACCATGACTCAGGATATGAAAGTGGAGGCATTAAAATTTTGGAGTAATGAGTGAAGTTTGCCTCCTCGCAATTTTCTAATGTTTGTTCGTTTGCTGACAGGAAACGGTCACCACATCCCCCTCCTTGGAAATTGTCATTTTTTCAAAGAATATACGCCATAATAAAATGCATTACGAAGTGCTCACAGCCCATCAGACCTCCAGTCAAA
Organism: Botrylloides violaceus; assembly: GCA_030412335.1. Classification (NCBI taxonomy): domain Eukaryota; kingdom Metazoa; phylum Chordata; class Ascidiacea; order Stolidobranchia; family Styelidae; genus Botrylloides; species Botrylloides violaceus. Next base: position 362,677 of record JASFYC010000643.1, on the reverse strand, counting down.
TCTCTACAACAATATTGTTGTAACTGGAACCAGTTGTTTGTCTGACAACTTTAGGGACAGGGCGGTAAAGGATGTGAGGAGTCTTGCGGTGTCAGTACAGTATATACAGTGGAGTGAGAGTAATGTAAAAGTCATTATCACGCAACATTGAGAAAAAGGTACAAAAATCATTCAAGAGTGCTCAATTACCTCTAAGAACATTAAAAAGTTGGAGATCGCTCCTGTTTGCAATGCGACTGCTCTTGCGCACGATTCTTCCCCGCACAGGTTACACAGGAGAACGATCGAAAACTCCCGTAACACTGGATTCTGCCGATTGCCAGACATTATGATCTGAACAAACACAAACAAAAATTGCATCACCGCAAGATCGTTAAAATCAAGAGATCAAGACATAGGTTTGTCAAAGGAGGAACTTACCAGAGTCTTCAAAAATTTATCCAATCTGCTGTAAGGTTTGGTTGCCAAAATCAAGTCGACATTACATTCCTTCATGCTCAGTTTTGTCAAAATCTCAATCCCAAGGCTTTGCGCCGAATGCTTCGGACTGTGAATACAAACAATAATAACGTTTAGCTTCCAGGCTACATGAATGATGTTACGCAAGAATACTATACCTTGGATCTTGAGCATCGGCAGAAGGACAGACACACCAATGGAGGCAAGCATCAAGAATGGCAAGAGCGTTGCCTTCACCAGGAAGTACGGTGAGGTCAAGACGCTTTGACAAATTGGCCAAAATCACGAGCGAGTCTTCTCTTAACTGTCTCACGCAGTCCCACCACCATGGATCGTGATGATCGCTATGATTTTGTTTAATTGCGATTGATGTGAGTTGCTCACGAGACACATCATTCTCTTTCAACTTTGAAGCTTCTTTAGGCTCTTTTGTGACGTCACAATTGTCAATTTCACTTTCCCGTTCTTTCTTCACAACATCATCATTTTTCGTCGTTTCTGACTTAACCGCATCAGATTCCGAAGTGTCACTGAAGGAATTTGCGTTCTTACTGTCGTGGCAGTTATTTCTAATCTCATTTGCATTAATTTGAGCGATTTGCGTCGATAAGGCACTTGATGTATTGAGGGCAGAGAGTTTATCGTCGTTGTCATGACGATCGATTTCTTCCTTATTACAAGGAAACTCGACGCTGTCACGTTTTGAAAATTTTGTGCATCGAACCCTGTGCTTGTGTCCAAGAAGTAACGTACCACAAAGAGAAGAGAAAAAATTTTGATGCATACTAAGTTCATAATGATTGGCAAAAGCGCAGGATAGGCTGCGCACAATATTCGAGAGACAAAGTGCTCTCGTCACAAGTTCCGAGTCTACGCCGACCGGTTTCTTTGGAAAAACATACTCCAAGCCCCTGACCGCAATGTTCCAGCCGTTGACACCAGACGGGGCTTTGAATCCGATGTTTCCTGGAAAACCAGTCGCTTCTTCTTCGAGTAACGCTATGTCACAGTCCCATATAAACCGATTGAGGCAGGATTGGATATGCGAAGCGTTGGTAAAGAAACTGCCGCCTTTATCATCAGTAGAACCGGTATTTATTGCGCCACTAAAACCAGCAGTAGGAATAGACTTGCTATCATTAGTTGGTTTTTCAAAGTCCTGAGCAGCTTTGCTACTGTTTTCTTCCAATTTGCATTCTTTCTCGCACGGTTCCTTTTTCACGTCGTCCATCTTCGTATTGCTCGTTTTCGTTTGCTCAATAGACCTCATGAAGGTAGGAGTGGAAAGTAAGTCTTCGAAAGTCATTTCTGTTCGTTCCGCATTACACTCCATCTGAAATAAACCAAACATAATGAATGCAAGCACAAGAATAGGCCTTGCAACGTAGTGAACCTGGAGGGTAGCTGCAGAATTAAATTCTGGCAATGGCACACTCAAATTTGTGCAAAACTCCACAGCTATATATATATATAATATATCCTATGCATATTGCCAAACAATTTTATGCCCGTTCATTTAGGGCAACATCATCATAAATTCCGACCAAACACCGCCTTTAACAGTGGTCCCCTGGCCCCGGTCCACAGAATCGTAGAGGAGTCCCACTATTGGTGGGATGATTCAAATTAGGGTTCGACCGATATTTGGGTTTTTGAAAATATGCTACCTCCTCCTACACACCCGTCTTACATTGTGAGAATAGAAGATAGAAAGAGTGTGTTGTTTCGATGAGTAACATGTGGGCGGGGAGCACAGGGATATATTCTACTCGCGCTTCCTGCTTATCGACAGCGTTTACATTCACTGCAACCTGCACAGAGGTGTTAAAAACAAGATGTCACACATAAGTGATCTGAAACGCTCACCACTGGCTTGAAGTGACAGATAAGACCAGTTGCAGTGACAGCAGGCAGAATACACAAATGCACAGCCTAAATAAACTACTTCAGATATCTCACCTGTGGACGGATTTTTGAAATCAAATCTTCATTCTTCTCCATGCATTCATCTTCACCACCTGTCTTTGACTTGAATCCAGAGATGGGTGGGAATTCACTCATGACAGGTTTCTACGAATACATTCTATATTTAACCAATTTACTTTAGTAGTTCAGTTGGTTGGGAGTCTGGCACTTGCTCGAGAGGTTGACAGTTCGATTACCACCATTCACACCAGGCTTCTGATGTCATAGAAAGCGCGGGAAGGGAGGTAGAATGGCGATACTGAGCAACTCTTTGCAGTAGCCTACTAGCTCCGGATGTGGGACATGTAGTGCACTATATGCCATACGGCAATCATATCATATCAATTTTGAAAAAAAAGTGAAAAGATGCATCCCTAGAGAACATATGAATTGTTTTTAATGATCGTCTCACCGTTGGGTTTTTCCAAAGCGTGTCCAACAGTAGTGGAAAGTTGTTATCCCCAGCTACCATTTTCACTGGCAACTTACAGTACGGACTGAGCAATTTGGTCGGAGCAGCAGAATCTACAAAAACAAACTTTTCAAACCCAGATCTTTTCTCTTATAGGGAGCGACTGGTCAATATATGATAATGGGTTTTAAATAAATGAAAGGCGAATGGATAAAATGTTGTGCACCAACAGTCATTTCTATCAAATGATGAAAAGAATGGTTCTAGTGCTTGTTGACTTCAAACGAGGTTGTTGCTAGACGACGAAGAAGATGCAGTGTACAGAGCTCGAATTTGTCTGTCATTCGAACAGACATATGGGGAACGACCGGAAAGTACCCTTCGGCAGCTTTTGCCTTAGCCGAAATCTCAAATACGAAATCAATTTGCGCGAAAGTAATGCTGCCACATCATAAAACTATCAACATGTCTTTATTTAGCGCCACCATTCTATTTAGGGGTTAGATAAGGCAACTTACATTTTACTTGTTTGTCTCTGATATTCAAAGTGGACGGACTCGACGTACATTTCATCGCCATAGTCACGGCAAGTTTTTCCGCATCAGGATGGCAGTCTTCCTTTTCCACATCCTCTCGCTGGCTCTCGGTAACGTCCAATTTGGATATTCCGAACAGTTCGTGCAGACAAAAACTAAAAAGCACACATTTTAGGTCCCTTACCAGAACAGTTCAAATAAATAGTTTCTTCATGGTACAGAACTTAAATCTACTCAGTACGGAGACATTAGTAGCATCATATTGTACTTCTTCATGAAATTTCATTCGGTGACGTCACCCATCTTATGACGTGACAAGACAAATCCGGCTGATCGGTTGACTTGAATCTTCCATACCTCCCTTCAAACCCCTCGTGAGCAATGAAAAGGACATCATCTCAGGGAAAGCGCCAAAAACTTGAGAGATGTCATAGGAAAATGTCCGTGGTCGATTTGAATAAAGTACTGCGTAGATGTCTACGATACAAATAGTTTTTTCAAATATTGGGGCCCCAAAAAAGTGGGGTGCTGGGCTTCAGCCCCACCGCACCTGCATACACCAACTCAAAAGCTCTAGGAGCTGAGCACCAAAACTGTGGCAGCACTATTATCCTTTGTATGCAACCACTCGCCATCATCTACTAAAGATTAGAAATTATTTTTCAATAACTTACCGGTAATGCTCAATGATGATATTCAACAGGCCAGGCAGTTGTGTCAGTATGATTTGACGAACAGTACGGTTGTCGTGAAGAAGTATCGTCAATGCGTTAAGCGCCCAAATGCTTTCGGCACGAAGGCCACTTTTAAGAGACATAATGATTTGCCAAGCTTCAATAACCCCGACTAAATTCAAGCAACGCGTGTCAGATAAACGTAACCAAACTGATAGTTACTAAGATAATGATTACTCACTATCGTGACCTGACTTTTCCTTCTTTTTTCCACCGACAGGCATGACAGCCTCTACTGAGCCTTGAGGAAAATGGCTGCCAGGGTGGTAGTAGCTGTCAGCACGAAAAGGAAGTTGTAAAACCAAAAGGAAAGCCACTAAAATCTGAATTTGGTGAGCAAAAAGCAAGCAAATGTCGTCAAAGCCTGACATATTGCTGTTTCTGATAACTGAAACAGTACGCATCAGCACATCTACCCTTGCAAGTGTCGGCATGATCAGCAGAATTAAGCAACAAACCGACCTTTGATTTATTACGAACGTAAAAGCTTTCCCTCACTAGCTAACTGAAAGATATCTGTGAAGTTTCAAGCAAATTGCTCAAGAGAGGCGAAGCATGCATTTTTCAGGCATTGCTATACCAGGACTGATTTTGAGTCACAATTGAAGTCAATTCCGAGTCTTACAATACCGGTACTTTGAAAACCTGAGTAGCTCACTTTGTGATCTGTCACTATAATCTTCACCTGATGAAGGAGCAGAGCTCCGAAAGATTGGGCATTATATTCCAATAAACTGGACTGGACGCTAAATCTGTGGTGACTTATTATATTTATTTCTAATTTATTCGCACTGCATGCTCTTCCTGTCGAAGCCCTGCTGATTTGCCAAGCTCGATTCTGAGTCTGTTATTAGTTTAAAAAGCAGAGTCACAATCTAAGACCTCTTCCCCGCAATTTTCATATAACACCAGAGGTGGTGAAAACTCGTTTTTACAACTAACGTAGGAATTGAACCGACAACCTCGGGGGGGGGGAGCAGCTGAGCACCATGTGCCTAACCAACATACTTACAATTATACTTATACAAATGAGCTTTTATATGAAATAAGTTAATTACCATACAAAGATACGTGTAAAATGCTATAGCACTCACCCAGTTATTGGTCTCATTGGCGAGCAGCTCACCAATCCTTTCAGAAAATTCGACGCTGACTCCGGTGGATGTGCGATGTGTGTCCTTGACTTATTTGGGTCGGGCGTTTGAGGTCGCGTAGCAGGAGATTCGTTGCGATTTATCTGTAAATGCCGCTGATGCTGACTAGGCGGAAGATACGACGGCCTCATCGGGTGTGTAGGTTGACTGTATGGCGGGTGAAAATTATGTCCCGTATTGACTTCTGGACGTGGCGGGTAACCGCGGACTCGCTGGAGCTCTGCGTTATACTGCAAACAAACGATTAGATGAGACTCGAAAGTAATTATGATATCACAATATCACATACCGGTCGAGGCATTTTACTTGGTGGCCCAAAATTATCCATGCTTGGCATTCGTTTCAGTCCGTATTGCCTCATCACGTTCATTTGAGAATTACCTCCATACGGCGAATATGTCTGAAAAGTGAATGTTATAATTCTCAATAAACCAAGGCTGGAGGTTAAATCTGTGGTGAATCTTCTGTACAATATCTATTGATAGGCTGATCGTCCGCAACAGGCTCTACTATATTCTATAATTCTGCACCGTCACATAACCTCTTTCTTGCTCTTTACTCCAGCCACGTGCGACTTGCGGCTGGTCACAGAGGATCAAACCACTCACGATCTGACATCTGACATTTTATAACGTACGCCTTTACTGTTCCAAACCCTCCTATTTACTCATGTTGGGACTGGAAAATTTCAGTTTTTGCCGCCACTACAGTACTACACATCCGAAGACAGTACCGGTACCGTACATTGCTCAGTGTGAGCATGCAGACTTCAAAATGAAGGCCCTGGACACAGCTAGAGATGTAAGATATTAAATTATTTAGAATCAATTTGAATCACAAGATTCAAAAACAATTTTTAACCGGGATCTATTGTACCACCAGAGTTTGATACGATTTCAGAGACACGCCCCTTTGTTAGTTGAAAATGGATACTGGTACGTAAACAATACCTGGTGATATGAATGTGGTGTCTGATACATTCCAGGAGCTGGCGGTCTCTCCGGTCCTCTGGGCGATGGAAGATACGGTCCGCTTGGCATGTAGTTTCCTTCGTGTCCAGCCGAAGAACTGTGAAAAGCACGAGACAACAATAAATATCAGTACCACACTTGCGTAATGATAAAACCAGTCCATCGTGATGTCTGTTATAAGCAAAAAAATAGGTCTACCATCCTACTTACAGTAACATAGTAATATCAACAACCGATGTTCAATAAACAACATATTGCGCCAACAGTAAATGGAGATAAAGGTAGCCTTCGTCAGCCAGGTCCGACAGACCTTTGATATTGAACAATGCCACCGTACAAAGCAATTAACGCATGAATAATGCCTGCGTGGAATCTTCAATAATTATACAGAACGGGTGGGTGAGTCGTGTGTTTATCATCTGGGCCATTCGCTTTGTAATGTAGCCGTGCGACCAAAGTGGTGATAATATGTCGTTCATGATCATTTTACCACCGGTTGTGTTATTAAATATTGTAGAGACATCCAAATATTGCAATGATACGTCAAAACGGTGGCAATAATTTTCATTTGAGGAATGCTGTCTTTGAATTCTGGTCCACTGAAGCATGGTATAGCAATATGCCTGTCTGTCATAGCAAAAGGTTGAGAATCACCAGCTTAGTTGGTGCTCCAGCTCATTGAATAGAACATATTCCGAATGACAGATATCATTTTCTCACCTCCCGGGATAGTATTGTGAAGGGCCCGGAGGTCGCATCGCTGGATCGTTCATTTTCATCGAGTTCATCTCACTCCCGCGTCGCATGTGTGCGCTTTTATTAAAATCTGGCCGCGTAACGTCTGAAGAATAAGGAGCATGTTAAAAAAAAACAGAACTAGACCCAAAAATTAAACAGCTTACGTGGCATTGGCGAGTTAATTGCATCGGATACCTTGGGTGTGTTGGAGCGTACACCCGGCATGGCATGATTTGGAGCCGGTGCGCTTGTTATTGTAGGTGGCGGAAGCTCGTTAGGCTTCCCTGTTGACATCGATCCATAAGGTTGTGGCGTCGCCGCGTTTGGTCGCGTCGACGGTGTATCGGACATGTTACTGTTGCAATCGTCAGCAGCGACAGTGACAGAAGAGGCTGGCGATTGAAACCCACCCATGGGTTGAGACATACTGCCACTCAATCCACCATCTAAATGAAATAAACAGATAATTCCAGCTGTCGAGTGGTGCCACATGGCGTTGGCACGTTATCAAGTATTGCTCAATCAAAATGAATGAATCAAGCATTAGGCTCATGAGCAAACCAATTCGTGGATACCAACCCTCCATACAGATGAAGTCTCCCAACCACGTTAGACAGATATTACGTTTCCACATCATTTAGCCATGTTCTATTTTGACAGGGCCAAAGTGGATCGAAGGACTTATGCGGCCATGATTTAGTACGGGATGCCCTAGCCCATGCTGTCGCAAGGCTCTCCTCTTTCAGGCTTGTGGTCGACCGTGGCTGGGGAACAACTGCACCTACCACTAACCTTACTGTGGTGGTTGATTGTGGGCCAGAATACACAGTAACCGCTACATGTGCTGTGTACTGTATGCATGCATTACAAACTTACCCCTATTTCATAAACTAAATTTGATTTCAAGTTCTAATTGAAGTTCAAACAATACTATGATGACCCCAAAATACACCTCCCCGTCCAAGCATCCCTACTGTCTATCAAGATTGGTCAATCTCATCAGCTTAATAATTGACATACCTGACGACGCATTGTCGGCCAACGCGTTCTTCACGGCAGGTGACGCCGGGTGACTTTCTGGCATATTCGGCAGCGGCTTCGGAGTTACATTCCGAACGACAGGTGGCATGTCATGCGGCATATCATGATGAGGGGCAGGTGGCGGTTGATTCATGTACGGTTGATTAAACTGAGGTTGAGACGGGGATCTGCCACGGTTTTGCATGTTTGAATACACCTGCGGCATCGGTGGTCCAACTTGCGGATGTGTCAGAGGCGGTATGCCATTAGGACGATATGAGTACCGTGGTTGAGACATGGGTCGGCTGGGCGGGAAATGAGGATTTTGCTGTGGCCAGCCAGAGTTCACAGGTCCTCCGTATGACTGTTGTTCATAGGGTCCTGGCATTGGATTATGGACGGAATGGCCATGCCCCGGATAGCCATGATGATAACCAGGCATCTGTTGATGGTGGTAGCCCATAGGTCCTGGGTGATGCTGATGAGGTGGCCTTGGAATTGAATGTTGACGGTGCATCATATTTGGCGGTGGAATTTCTCCATAATGCGAGTTGTCTGTTGCTTTCGCGTGACTTTGGTCTGCAAGCTGCTTCTTCTTTCTATTTGCGTCTATTAATCTGAAAATGTGACAACGGCGACAATATTAATGTGTTGGGAATTCTTGCGATTTGGGGCTTCATTGAGTTTCTGTGTAAATCTATGGCAACTCCTGGGTTCTGTTCTATCCTCACTGCGTGTACTCCCAAAATATTACCTATAATCTCAACCCTAATCCCATCGTTCATCTGAGCAAGTGGCATGTTTCTGATAGTAATGGCCCAGATTCGATAAGCCTACTAGCTGAGTCAAACCAAAGACTTAAAATTGAAATCTCCGGTTAATTTCTGCTTGGCCGTATCAGGTGAGTGCAGAGGGTTGTGACTTGTCACAGGAAACCGGCCCACAAAACTGGAAATATTGACACCGTGTACCACAAACACTGACCTGGCGTACATGACCTTAGTAAATGAACGCACCACAGATCCAAAACAACCCCATCATCCAACTAACATGGCTCTAATCTTATCAGTAACTCCTCAACAAGCATACGTAGGGAGAAGCCAATCATCACAAGATTCTCCGTAAATTTATGAAGAACCACGGGCCCACGGCTCTATTCACTGAACCGGATATCAAGATTGCCATCGGTAACCTGCCATGGACTGTGAGCTACATTTCCAATGAGCTAGTTGTCTTTCAGACCTAAATCATCTCCTTACCATGCTTGCAGGCACCTAGAGTTTCAGAAAGATGGAGAACAACAACAGATAAGCTTTAAATAACTGTTTTGGATTTGGTGTTGTGGAAGATGTTGACCCACCTTCCACAAATTAATTCGCATTTTGCATGTAAATTACATAGTTGTGAGTCTTGTGACCCCGTTCTCAAGATTCCGGGGTGAACAATTATTACCTTGGCATCCTAGGCAGCTCATTGTAATTTACTTCAAGCACCTCATAAATAAGACCATAAAAATCGAAGCAGCACAGCATTTTAATACGCTAACAGTGATAGCATGAGAAATTTGCGCAGAGACGAGCGATTTTTCAGAAAGAAGCTATCCCATGTTTTGCGGCCATCTCGGAAATATCAGATTCCTAACCTTCCCAATGCTTCTTGAGGTTCCGGCTCTTGTCGCTCGGTTCGGCATTCGTATCCAAACAAATACTTGGAATACTGCTTTTTTAGAGTGAAACCACTAGCTGACGTACTCCCTAATCCCATGGCATTGGAGATTTCAGTCCACTTTTTAGTACGAGAGACCTGCAACAGAAAAAATGCAAAATAGGCTATCGGTAATATCCTTGTGAATTAGGTAGACATACTGTCACATTTTAGTGCAGCTTCGTTGTGTAATGGTAAAGTCTGCAGCCATAACACAGGTAATAGGTTCAAATCCCAACCACACCATACCAGACGTTTCAAAAATAAATGGTATCTCCCAGCTAGAAGGCCAACGCATTGAGGATGGCGCGGATGGACGGGTGACGTCAAACCCAGACATATAGCATACCGGTACCAGCTTCTTTGGTAACTCCTTGTCCAGTCTGCATGCATGATATGAATAACACATGAGACTTAGTTAGTAGGCTAGTGTGTGTGTGTGTGTGTGTGTGTATGTCGCTTCACGAGTCGCGTAAATGTGACAAAAGTTAAGTAAAATATAATTGACTTTCCGGAAGGGAAGTTTTGAGTTTTTTCTCGCGTTCCTTGTGAATATTTCAACTTATATTTTCTGTTCCCTATTATCTAGTTAGAAAATGTTGCTGCTGAAAAGTTACACAATGATAACAATCTTACCACCGGAGAAATGATGGAAAGTAATAAACGTAATAGGCCCAGCTACAATTTTCATCGCTAGTTTTACACTGGGATGGTCACGAAGTCATAAATATTCGAACTGTCAGTTTCAGGAGGTGAAAAATACGATGATGTCTTTAACAGAAGAGATGATAAAATGAAAAACTCAACAAGCAGTGGTGATAATCCAAGTCTTTAGCTGTTTCAAATTGCCTTCAAGACTCATTCTTTAGCTGTTTCAAATTGCCTGCGAGGGCCACGAGTCGAGAATTACCTTCATGTTCTTACTAACTTATTATCCCAGCAGACCCTTCCCTTTACGTTTCGACAATTTTGCTTCATTTTTGGTCTTTTATGTACAGTATAACCCAAAAGTACGACTGAAACGACTGTAGCTAGACAATGAGACCAATCATACCAAGGGAGCAGGCCTATTTTTCACATAACAAATATTACAGAGTCACAGACGACGTGATGAGAAAAGGTTAGGAAAGTGGATGCCCATTTCCCGACATTGGAAATTTCAAACAGCCTAAGCACCAGAACTGTACCGTAACAAAACTTTTATGAAATACGAAGACCACTGAAACGTTTTCTATGCTTCTATCATAAATTACATGCACGCAACATTGCCCGCTTGCCCAGTGGGCCAGTTAGCTCATGTGGTACATGTCCAACCATTGTGCACAATGTGCTGTTATGGTAGCGGCAAGAACTGAACATTCCCCAGCCACATGCCCACGGCTGATCTCAAGCCCTGGCAAATGGAAAGGTTAGCTAGCAACAGGAAGGGCATCCGGAAAAAATCCCTGCCAAACCATGAGCGATTCTAGGCCTATCTACTGTAGCCATCACAATAATAACATCCATGGCCGAATGAAAGGGGACGGTCCACATTCCAGAGAGTAGCCTAGGATCACTATATTTGGTGACTTGACCGTCATTGACTATCAACGTAACTTGTCTCAAAGCAAAAATAACGAGAACCGGGATCAAAGGTTTTCACTAGGACTACATACCAGTATTACAAAACCCGCTTGGTCTAATTACATCCTGGCATTTCACTGACAAGGTTTTCCATTACAGACTCAACAAATCAAATAACGCACGGTAACAAGTAACAGCACTGATATCGTTCGCTTTGTAGACCTACCATCGTATCACCTGTATAGAATAAGTAAAAAAATCTATTGAATGGGTCTGCTTTACCCCTGTCACTCCTCAACTTTCGGATCGTGCGCCAACCTGACTTGAACATGATCTGAAAAATGCAGTATGAACATTCCTCATGCTATGCAACAAAATACAAAACCTTGGCGTCTAAACAAGATGTACCGGTAACTGATATAATCTGGTCTATGATGCATGCAAACTTAGCACAGCAGTCATTACAGAAACACCTTTATTGAAACGGTCCGTGTCCGTTGTTGGCAACGTCTCACAAGCTGCCAAGCTGCATGGCTGTTAATCTATAAATTGCATCTGCTATACTTGCAGTTCTGCTACTTGAGTTATTGTGTGTGACCAGCTAAAAGCTATATTGCTACTTTGTCCTTCGATTACTGTACCATAGTAACTGTGCGATCCCTGTATCAATGGCTAACAAGTCAAATTGTGTACTTCTTTTAATTGTCTACACCTATGCAATTCTCATCATCACCTTCAATAGCATCACAAACGAATACACGGACACGCCATAGATTTAATAATAACCTAAACTCAGTTAGGCCTACCAGTGCAGCTTTCACTACAGTCACAGGCCTACATATCATTCAACATTTCCAAGTCAGCAACATTTCTCAAACCTTCAACATCTCACGTCAGTCACCACAACACGAGAGAATGAATTAGTAAAACGCTCTCAGTAAAGAGACATTAACACCTCCTACCTTTCCATTGAATTTACAAACTGGCAAACAGTGCTAATGATCGAATCTCACTAACTTGCACTGCTAAATGTTCTCCTGATAGTTGCAACAGTCGCCCTTCATGTCATCCAATCGCTTAGATATGATAACTTGATAACAACTGCTGGTGCAAAGCTGCGTCAGATAATATACCATTTGTGTGAAAGCAGTATTTCAGACATCACAGCCCAGGAAGACTTCTAAAAAATGTGCTAATACAATATACCAGTATAATTATATAGAATATCCCAATATTCATTAGTTTATTAGGCTATATATATATATATATAGGATTTTTTTAACTTGCCCTTTTAAAAGTCACCTGAGCCAAATTCATTAATGGTGCGGTACAGGATAGGCCTACACCACACCACGACATATATTATATATATACCGGTACCGGTACTTTCGCCTGTTTTGAGTCTCCTGCGAGCTGGATCTTTCTATGAAGTGTTGGGCAACTTCAATTAGGTACAATTTGGTTCACTCAAGAACTCCACTACATTATTAACAGATCGTAAGTGGAAAGGTCTCCGCCTGATGCTCTGAATCGAACGTATGAATTGGGATCGGTAATCTGCTGAAGCAAGATGGTTTCCCATGAGATAGCCAAAATAGTGTCCTCGTCCAGGCCCAGATCACTTTCAACCATGCGTAATACTCATAGGAAGAGATATTGAACTAAGTTTATTTTTGTCTTTATGCTTGATTTCAGCTGCATTTTTTAAAACCCACACACACTGTTGATGCATTTATTATATTATATATATATATAATATGCAGGCTGGCTGGACAAGGAGACGCCGAACGAGAGGATGGATATCAAAGTCTAGCAAATTCTTCTGCACAATCCTCAATGTGGATGTGGAATCTACTGAGTACTGATACTCTTTTTAATAAGATCTTTGGTAAGTAAGAGGTTTGGGATTTGAACGCAGTACATGGCAGACGAGATAGGCTAGGCCCATTACACCATGAAGCATTGTGGTCACTAGCATTCAAATTGTAAAACAATCAATCTCATCAAATTTAACTAAAAGATAACTTAGGTACCTGCAACTACATGTACACAGGCATAAAATTGATAAAATTTCTTACAGAGCAGATCAGCACAAGTTAGCCGACATCCAAACTCAAATGTAACATTAATGCTTTTCAGTCGCCTCTGAGATATAAGATACTTGTTAATCTAGAGTTATAGATCACAAGGCCAAAATAATAGTATAATTATACTCCTTGTAACAACATCACAACAATGACAAACCAAATTTATATCTGCTGAGTCATAAGTACCAATATTTAAAAACAATGATAATTACAAAATCATTGTTATGCAGTTGTTTTAATCTCACTGATTAGGAGAGGTGCCAAATTTGAACATCTCATGGCAAAGCTTTTTTACTAAGTACTAACCTAGCTAGGCTTTCAATACTTAGCCAATGTGAACCTTAGCGGATTGAGCGCTGGATTGATTTTACTGGTTGATTTGGTGGTAGAAAAACTTTTCTTCCTTGTTTGGTGAGTATATATATTATAATTGCCGTATTATACGCATCGCTAATTAGCCTACTAGCTCATTTTTGGACATACACAAACTAGCCTAAGAGGCTTATTGTAACTAATTGCTAAGTCCCAGGCCTATTGTCAATATTGTTTTTGCAGACAAACAGCGAACACTAACGAGCTGAGGAGCAGGAGGGCAAGTTAGTAGCTCAGTTGGTTGGGAGGCTGCTGAGCACTTTTGCGGTAGGCAATTCGATACCCCCACCCCAACGAAGATATAAATTCAGAATCCACAGCATCTCAGCCTAGGTTCCAACGTCATACAGATAATATGGAGTAGTGCTATATGGCAATGCCCAGCGATGGATCTCAAAGTTTCGTTTATCAAATCTACCAACGATGGTTATTTGTCTCTTTTTCGTACCGCCATGTTACATTTGCGGATGGCCGCACTAGATTAAACCACTCCTGATTTAGCAGTGATTTTTATACCAGACGCTCTCTTCCTGCTGCAACTCTCCCAATTTGCCCTAGCTTAGGGCCTTACCGGCGGGAACCTTCGGTGTCTCTTGCCAACATATATCCGCAGATCGTGTAACACGTACTGTAGTGTGTGTGAGCATTGTAGACTTTGGCAAGATAATGCAGGACAATCGTGTATTCAGTAACCCTCCTCACTATCCCTATAACGCCGGAGACTAGCAGACAAACTGCCAATACCTATTTTTACATCTTAGTTTTGATGCAACTGGTGGGAATTGAACCACTGATCTTACGGGAGACCGTGGCACTACCAATTGGCCTAGCTTGGTTGGTATTTTAACACTTAGACATGTATATTACAGTCTCTAAACTACAAAACAAATATTACCTCTTGCATGAAGCCTCTGTTCCTCACTTGCTGATACAAATTAAACAAGTCCAGCGTCCTTCCGCCCATCATTGGAGCATGCTTCAAAGGTAAATCTTTTCCTTCCCAATAGTGTAAAACACTGTCGATAAACTCTTTGCGGCCAGGTTCATCTGGTTCGTACAAGGCCGACAGCTTTTGAGATGTTGATCTGGCAGAGACAGTCTGTAAAAAAGAAAAGATTGGTGAAACAGTAGATAGGGAAGATGCATTAGCGAAATGCAAGCTCTAATAAATAACTTCATTTTGCCGTCAAATTGGTGGGTGACCACATTGGAGTGCGGCCAGCCAATTATGAATCGGCGCTAGTGTTATTACCGGGGCACTAAGCCTTAAATAACATGTCGACTTAAAATAAAGACCTGTTGATATATTATACGTTGTGGCAGCATTAATTTCGCACAAATCGGTTGGGTATTCGACTAAAACGAAAGACACTGATGCTACTTTTCGGTGGTTCCCCGCTTTTTTCTGCCAACTTCGCTCAAGGTTGTTGCTAGACGACGAAGCAAATGCAGTCCACAATGGCGATGGTTCTTTGGACAGACTTGCATTGAGCCTCGCAATTAAATCACTACCATAATCAAGTCAGGCCTTAATAGCGGGCCTAAAGCAAACACGACAATCGCTCTTCACTTTGCCGGAGCAACAACGTACTGCAGTGATGCGATGACTACAGAGTACCGACCGCGACTTCCCATTATTCCTGGAGCGGTTACTTGACATGATTGGAATTATCAACTGCACCTACTTCTCAGAAAATTCAAGTTATCACACTTATCAGACCAAATAATTAAGAGCCATATAGATTTTGAGAGTAAAATAGCCAATCACATCACATTTTATCACACCTGATATTCTTAGCACATTTGCAGACGTTTGGAAAACGAAATTACTAGTAAGAAAGCACTGGCTTGTAATCACAGCCCTTCTTCTGCAGTGCAGTTGGATTAGGTTAGCAAATTGGGTAGACAAAGCTTATTAAAATTAATGAAGATTTTCAAGCCCCATCAATATTTTGTTAGTAGAACTAATCATCTATTAACATAAGGTCAATACATTCATTCATCACTCGAGCTTTCTATGTCGGGTACTCGGGTAGGCTTAGCCAAGCTATCCGTCACCACCAATTAAGCCCTAATTCGAGCAATCTTGACTTAGAGTCAGGGAATGCAATGCAAAATGGCGTACACGGCTGCAAAACACTTCGACTTTCAGGAAAATCGCTTAAGATTTTTAATCTAAATTTTACCAGATTTAGCGATCATCCCTGAAACTCTAGCACCAATTTAGAGTGAACTGTGGCCTACACATATTATGATAGTCCTATCATCAAAAGAGCAGAGAGTCCCGAAAGCTTGTAAATGTTATGGATCTTGATAATTTTCCAATGCTGGACGTTAAATCTGTGGTGATTCTTCTTTAGGACATAATATTATATAGATTGCCGACCATCGGGCATCGGCTCCACTATTCTTACATAAATGAGCCACACATTTTAATTTCTGATAAATATTATGATAAAATACTCACCTTCGTGCGACTATCTTCACTGTCATGTGATGAAGCATTAGACATTGGACCACTAATACTGTCAGATGCATAAGACGGGACCCTCTCAGGAGCAGGAGCAGGAATTGGTTGATTTTCGAAGCCATGCTGGTAACCCGGACTAGGTCTGTGTTCCATGGCATTAGGTTGAGGAGATGCCCACTGCCCGTAGGATGCTGGATTAGGTGGTCTGTTCATCGGAAGAGGCGGCTGTGATGGTGGGTAAGAGTTATTTGGTACCGTAGTTTCACCTGGCGGTGGGGCGGCATTCTGAGGCGGAACGCCTGATTGCACATTAGCATAGTTTGGGTGAAAAGAAGCTGCTCTTTGCACAGGTGGCATCGGTGACGGCTTATGTGCTGTATTTAGTAGAGGCGACATAGAGTTAGTTGCAGGCTTCTGATACACAGGGCTGTAAAATATAACACAAAATTATGGTAACAACCATTGTATAAATGCCTTTCTGCATATCAAATCGCTACACAGGCCCACCGAGACACCAATAACTGTGGAAGGAAACATACATTTATGTATTAACGGGAAAATGATGATAATGCAAGCATTAGCGAGTCAACGAAAAGTGATGACCAAGATTCAGATGACACCTGTCAGCCTGTCAGCTTTGCGGGGTAGTAGTAGGTCAGTATAATATATAATATATGCTCCACTTTAAAATATTCCAGAAGAACTCATCAAATTCGACCAAATTATTCCCTTTCCGTATGTAGGCTAATGTATATTATTGTGGCGTCATAAGTATGTGTAAATGCAGCAAAAAATAATAAAAAAACAACATGGTGCTATCCAACATGCAGTCCATGAATGATTGACGCCAGATGCGGTAGCCGCACACGACACAAGACGTGATGACGAAGCCTGTCCAACAACGGTACATTTGATACGAAAAAAAATAATCAAAGGTCTTGGTGCTTCCCTTACCTTCCTTTGGCAGTATGAGCGGCAGCAGCCATGGCCGCGGCAGCTGCTGCCGCGGCACCACTCATTCCGTTGGAATTCACTCCTGATTCCCGCTGTTCCCCGCCATAATGCGAGTTCGACTGTCCTGGAGAAGGTTCCGAATGGGCATACTGTCCCACACCTACACCTGAAGGCGGTTGATTCTGCCACTGATCCACCACGGTGTTGGCTGTCGTTGAAGGCGGATAACTTGAAGATGGGGTAGGGTACATATCCATCTTTTCTGAAAAATATTGCGGTGTACCGGGTGGCTGTGCGTTCATACTTTGATGAAGGTGAGGCGGTGGTCCTTGATTCATTTGATACTGTCCCTGCCACGACATTCGCCTCCCAGGATTCAATTGATTCATAGAATCTGCAAGAAAAGAACATTTGTGTGATTTTACCGGTATATATACCAGTTACATTACAAATATAACAGTCTATGATGGTTTTTGTTCTATTATTATACAGTATATTCATTTAGTGGCAGATCTACTATCCAGCTGGCACTTAGTTAATAGTGGCAAGCATAAACAAAGATTTTGTGCACAAGACAGACATGTTTAGCCTTCTATATTTGCAACTTGTTTGTTTCAGTAACAAGTGATTTGGGCCTTCAGTCCTTCATACCCCACAATTTTGCAGGAAATGAAGCGGAAGAGTTCTGATGCTAGAGCAAGTCATGATATCTCCTTCGATGATATCGGCTGCGGCTACAATTTCCAAGCATGATAAAAACCCCTTGACTGGCGTACCATTTCCACTGGGTAGTTTCTAATAAGGTTATGGGTAGAGGTGCATAATATAGGCATACTTCTTATGGTGAATGCTAAGAGTGGCAGGGTCATACAGAATGACGGACAGGACCTTCAAAATTCTGCACCAAAAATGCAGAATGCATTCTTAACCAAAGTAGCTGAGCACGAAAATATGTGATGCTCCCATTTTGGCTATAATTTTATTGATGATATAATTTCTAAACAAAAATTAGATGTTAGCACCAGCCAGTTGCTGATTTCACATGGAACAGAATTATGTATACCATCTCCTGCAATCTTGAGTCATTGATGACGATAGGCTACAAACTATCAAGGTAACTTCTGTAGTCTACACCAATATTCAACTTCTAAAGAAGCGATATATAACTGATAATAAGGTTATGTTGTGAAGAGTTCTAACTCGCCCTATGTATCATGGGCTTGCTATAAGGACGCATTTCATTTTATGGCCAGTGCGTGGATTAGATATTTTCGACTAAATATTGCGAGCGGGATTCCCGTAATTCCAAAAATATGAGCCTTGACCTGCCAATTGGGATCAAAGATGCCGTAAAATCTGTGCGCATTGCAGACAATGTGCCCGAGCCTGAATGGATGGTTTTTCTTACGCACAAGTTTCCTTCAAGATCTGTCATGAAATGCGGTCTGCCTTCAAGGTATAGTTTTGGCCTTGGTGGCTTACTCATGAATGACTGAATCAATAAATCTGTCTGTCTGTCTGTAGGCTACGCTAGAATTAATAGACAACAGTATAATAATAAGCAAGCACAAAGACAAAGTTATTTCAAGAATAACCAAGACAAAAATGTCTTATCTAAGATTAGAATGAATGAGTAAAAAAATCGTTAGAAGAAAACATATTGGTAACAAACCCTTACTTATATTTGTAGGATCAATCTGTTCAGATGGAGATTTCATCATCACTACGTCCTGGTTTCACTTGTAGTCACTTCATAATAAGATGTCACATTAATATATTGGCAAAATAATACCCAATATCCTTTACAACTGATAATAATAGACCTGAGAAGTTGAAGTCATGAACAGTTTCAGATTAGGGAAAAAAGTTGGGGCAAATATACACATCTGACACCGTTTGCTTCACAAACTACAGTGCAGCTAATTAATGCGGATATCCTGATAAACAAAACGCATCTAAAGGTCAACGATACTCCTAAAAACGGACCCTTTACAGCGAATTCATATTTCTGGCGCACGCTCGACTAACTCGATGACAGCCGACCGATCGAGACGTTCAACATGGCCGTCGCGACTATACCGTACATGAATATTGATCACAGGTCTACTTGACATGCACAATAGAATATGGTGTAAGCTGTTATGGGTTCCAGTTGATCTCTAATTATTCATAGCACGTCAATCAAACTCTTTTAGTTAAAATCAAGCCTCACCCGCCATTTCCCAACCTTCGTAAATTCATTGGCTCGGCGCGCCTGAGCGATGCTCTTACTCAGAATAAAACGGATATCACCACTAAATTCTAGGCGGAAAATTAACATGCTCCCATACGTAGTGATTGAGATAGCTAATAATATCCTTCATTGTTTCCAATTAGGATCATTTTGAAATCGCAGAAAGCGTTTTATTATTGCAATAAATAACGTTTTTATTATCAAGCGAAAATAGAAGTGTCAGAATACCACCAAAATGTCGTAGGACTCGGTACAGTCCCCGTGAACGGCGACACGTTCGTGGCTATCGAAGCGTGACGCCTTCGCTCTAGTGATCACTCGGAAGCGGGCCAGATTTTTTTATTCTCTGCTTAGAGATAACTAATCTTTACTCTGCTACGGCTCGAATGACCCGAGATTTCTAGACGGTAAAATTGATCGTCGATGAAATCACAGCAGCGCAGCACGAGAGCACTTTCCCTGAAACCGTTGAAACGGCGGTCGCGAATTTGTTCTCTTCCTTACTTACTGGTGTAGTCGCTGGTGTTTACGTGATCATGACATTGCAAAGTTATCGGAATCGTTAACCCATATCTAGACCGTCACAAATTCTGAAATACTGTAGCGCTGTCTGTACTGTAGCCCTGTCTGCGCTACGCTCTTGGATTTTAGAATCGGCCTGCGCCGCGAGTCGCGACAAATCGACTGTCACCAGCCGAAGGCTACTACAACGGCGGGGGCGAAACGGACGCATTCTT
The DNA here is from genome assembly GCA_030412335.1 of Botrylloides violaceus. Lineage (NCBI taxonomy): Eukaryota > Metazoa > Chordata > Ascidiacea > Stolidobranchia > Styelidae > Botrylloides > Botrylloides violaceus. The sequence goes on along the minus strand of JASFYC010000643.1, from coordinate 342,568 downwards.
TCTTCGGTTATTATATCCCGCTTGTGGGTGGTCACAGCTCACAGTGGACCGATACACCTATAATTCGGCAGCGATTTCCCGTCGAAGCTCGCTATTAGCCCGGGCAGCGACTCCTACAGTTTTTGCATAGTTCCGCAGACCACACGGTGCCGGCTTTGAGCTCGTAGACTCCAGCACGGAGGCCCTGGGTATCACTTTGTGCACTAACCCTAAGACAGCAGAGCCTGTCAGGGAAGGCACGCAAACCCTTTTTTACCCCCTTGCGGAATCGTATTGCCAACCCCATGCTTGAACTACTGGGTACCAACCAAATGAACTAGACACCCGCGCAAACGTCGCAGCGAAGCAATACCGTTCTTCCTTCTTCGCCACTTAGTAAAGGTTCGTAGTGGCAGTAATCGAGACCCACTTTAACACAGTAAATAGACAATTTGCACAACAGAGAAATGATTACTGGAAGAACCACGAAAATCTACATGAAAATACAAGCAGCACAATTATAGAGTTAAAGATTTGAAAATTAATCAAACAGGCAACGTGTATCGTATAGTGCGCTAATTACAATGCAATTGCATATCAGAATCACAATATATCGGCTAAAACAATAGTACCATGATGCACAATCATTGATAAAAACATTACAGGGAAATGTACACGAACATCGGTGTTAGATGCTAGGAGTCATGAATCTTGTGATTTATCCAAATTCAAGTGTACGTAAAGTAACATACCGATGTCGCGCTGTCCGGCATCCATCGCGATGTTGATAGCAGTGCTACCATCCTGAAATGAAAATGTAGTAAGGAATTGACATCACTGGCAAGTCAATTGGATGGTAGGGGGACAATATGAACCCGGATTCAGACAATCGCAAATGTTTGGCATGAGTTTGTTTCTGAACCCCAAGTATGAACTGATGACGTAACAACGTAATCAGATGCAAGTGCTATAGCCAGAACTCAGAATCTTATTGATTTATCATAATCAGTTAATCACCTTTAATTTTGGTATCCCCAATTATGATCTGACTTTTTAGTTATGAAAGATTGGCAGAAAGGTAGTTTGCCCGTTGCCCAAGAACATTACTCATACAGCATGTTTTTCATGTACTTTAAAGTTTCTTCACGCGAATATAAAAGTTCCAGGCACGAACACGGTGAGGGTTCGCATCGAACACAAAATGAAAAAATTAAGTGAGGGCTGACTCAAACTTGAGCACCAAGTTTATACCGTCCCTACATAACGGTAGACATGGTAGCATCAGTGCAACCACAAATTAAACCACATGCGCAATGCCCTAGTGCAAATTGACTATGATTTGTCTGAGCGGTGAATGGTACCAGCAGTAAGTGAAACGAACTGGGCAAGTGGACAGTGCAGCACTGAGTGGACCCAAGCCAACTCAACACATTCGAAATTGAGATTCTCACAAGAATTAAAATAAAATACAGTCAGTGTTACTCACATTATCCGCAACAGTTGGATCGCATTCGGGGTGTGCTAACAACAGTTTCACAAGCTCAACGTGTCCATGCTCAGTTGCACACATCAACGCAGTGGAGCCATCTTCATCGCGTGAATTGACGTCAGCACCAGCATCGAGCAGTAATTTTGCAGATAGCACACATCCATGACTGACTGCCAACATGAGAGCTGTTTGCCCTGCTTGTTTCGCATGCAGACAAACATCTGCTCTCTAAAATAAGAAAAATAGTTGAGCCGATGGCAGACGATCAAAATAGTAACAGTAATAAATAGATACAATAAGTCACCGCAGATTTAGCATGCAGTCCAGTTTATTGGAATATAATTCACCAGCTTTCGAAGCTTTGTTCCTTCATCAGGTGCAGATGGATCCACACATAAACACACATACCTACACATGGATCCATCTTCATCTGATGAAGTAGCAAAGCTCCAAAAGCTTGTGAATTATACTCCATTAAAACTGGATTAGACGTTAAATCTGTGGTAATTTATTATATCTATTACTCTAAAATAAGCAATCACTAAGATCTGTGGTTCTCAACGTTTTTGTGGCGGCAGGCCACAAGTTCTTATATGTTTTCTCATGGACGGGCATTGAAATACAAATTAATTCCGTGTTTCGCGCATAGCATAGCGTTTATGTTGACGTTTGCATGCCTCTAAATACCGCATGAACATGACAAAGAGATCCTGAACGACAAGCTACTTTGGCGCTGCAGTTACATTACAAAGCAAAGTGGTCCGACTGACACACCAACGCTTTCTGTATAGCCTAATGGCCTCGTCGAGGAGTAAAAATATTTTGTGGGCTGGCATTGATTCTCAGACCAGTGGTTGCAGTTACAGGATGAGAACCACGAACAAATAGACAATAATAATAACTTTCTCTGTACTTCATTTCGGCAATGTTATGTATGCGGCTGGCCACAGTGGGTCGAACTGCTCATGATTTGGCGGTGATTTTACGCTGGAAGCACTTCCTATTGGCAACCATCTTCATTTGCCGGAACTTAGGGCTGGCTGTGGCTGGCAAATTTTTCAGTTTTTGCCGCTGCTATGAATCCAGACTCCGGATACCATACAGCAAACAGTTTGAGCACGTAGACTTAGGTAAGGAAGGTTGGACCAGCAGCCATTGGCCAGATATGCTAGCGCTTCGCATTATCTAGTTACGGCACTGAGACCAGGAACCTGGCGGAGAAATTAGGTACACACTACACAGTACACACATATTTTTTCCTTTGACAATGATGGGTGGTAATCGAACCACCACTGTCACAAGTGAGAGCCAGGCTCTCAACAACTGAGCTAACTCGCTCGCAATAATGAATTTCATTCAAATTAGATATCGAAAAGAAAATCCACCACAGCCTTGATTACCGTATTGGGAATAACATTCACTATTATACAAAGACAAATTAGAGTCATGTACCTGAAACAATCGAGTCACAGCTTTCACATCATTCTCCGTTTCAATCTGGGTTATGGCGGCAAGCATACTGGCAGTGTAGCCCGCGTTGTTGTATTGATTAACGTTAAACTCTTGGATATCGACGAGGGAGGCAATGACAGAAAAATTCTTATGTGATACTGCATAATGTAGTGGGCAGTTTCCCTGAAAAAAAGATTGACAAAATTCCCAGACTATTCAAATCTAGATTATCTAGAACAGGGGTCGGCAAATTGCGGCCCGCGGGCCAAATCCGGCCCACCCGTCATTATTTTATGGCCCGCGAACAACTACGAATAAAAACAGATCGTACGTACAATTCGTTATAATTCCACCGTTGCACGTGTATAGGCGGCTTTAGTACGGCCCGCAAGTTGGCGACATGTGTATAATTGGCCCATTAGACATTAGTGCAAGAAGTTTGCCGACCCCTAATCTAAAATATGTCTTACAGTTTCGTCCAACGAGTTCACGACAGACGACAATAATCTTGGTGAGATGGATCGCAATTCCTTGCAAAAATCTTTGATGTTTCTGGAGTCAGCAGTCTCGGTTGAGGAAATAAAGAACCACTCATCCTTTAAAACTTGAACTGCATCACCCTGATAAGGATAGCATAGTTAGTTTTCAGCAATACAGCCATTGTTTATGCATAATAATTATTTATATTTATTTATATATGTTTATTCTCGAAGACTGTTCGATGCCACTCATAGTTGTAATAACTGCTGCTGAACAAGTCGGAATATTTGTACGAGTACCGGTACTGGAATAATGGTTGGGAATGACCCAGTTGCGTTGGAAAAGATGTTAAATTCCCTGTGAAGCCCATTAGGCAGTACCAGCTACCAGCCTACCACATGAATATTCAGATTCAATCACAGCGCCACAAACGTTTGCCCAACCTTGATCTAGAGTTCTAGACAATGGACAAGGCATTGGCGTGATGGGAGAGAACAATATCGATCAGAAAATGCTTAAATTGTCAATCCCACCCTTCCCAGGTTGAATAACATGAGGCAGACCTTGTATGAGGTATTTGGATGCTATTAATAAAAGTAGAATAGATATAGTGGAGTCTATAGTGGGCAATCGATAGATATTGTAAAGAAGATTCGTCACAGATTTAACATCCAGCATTGGTTTAAAGAGTGTATATATATACATAATAACATTCACAATATTTAGGAGCTCCGCCCCTTCATCTAAATCTGTGGTGAATCTTCTTTACCATAAGGAAAGTAGGAGTGACAGAATAGGCTAGATCAGGGAGTGTGTGGAAGAGAGTGCAGGGTTCTCATTACAGATGTCTAAAGTTGAAGAAGGGATAAACGATAGAAAAAGGTTTCAAACCCTTGTTCAGCAAGCTACTTTTCGAAAAAATACGGAGAATACCCTATTACATACCCATGAGTTTTCATCAAAGTTATCGCCAGAACGTAAGCTAATGTGTATCATGTTACAGACATCTTTGACACTTTGAGGCGTCTCATATCTAAACAGAAGATAGGGCTTAACTCGTAACTAGGGATGACTACATTGAATCCAAAATTCGGCATCAAATCGAATCACAGATTTCTTCGAATTGATTCATAGGCAATTTTAATGGATATAATAAGTCACCACAGATTTAACGAATATATTCCAATAAACTGGACTGGGCTTTAAATTTGTGGCGACTTATTGTATCTAATACTATTTCAATCGTCCGCCATCGGCTCCACTACTTTTCGTACCATATGCAGTTCAAAATCAAGATCTACAGTGGTATCAAGTGTTGTAAATTTTTTCAGTTCTAAGCTCTATCCACAACAACAGTCTGCACACCAGACCGGCAATCCAACAAACACCAAGGGCCTGTTATTTCATCATTTTTGCCAATGATGACAACGACCGACAACAAGTGGAGGTCAGAGTGGGAACAGAAGAACACACCACTGACAACTCCACCTCTACATCCACACCACTGACGCATCCCCAGCTGGCTTCGATCTGTCGTGTTTTGCGTGGACGCGTTTCAATCGTCTTAGAACAGACCGGGATGCTTCAGGTCGTACCTTGCGCCCCGTGCAGTATGCGAGTGTGGTGTGGAGGAGCAAACAGCAGACCATGTCATCCATTCATTTGCAGTGTATAAGACACCCAATGGAGTGACTGGTGTGAAGAACCTGAACGAGGCCACCAAGCAGTGGATGCTGTGCGGCTGCTCTTACCTCTAGTTCGAAGAATCGAAAATAAAGCCAAACGAAAGAAGATGAAAACGTCATTATTATATGCGCCATAACATTACACATCACCTTTAACATGGTAGAACTAGAGTGGAGGTGACTCGATGATTTGATACAATAAGATAGTTGACTCGGAATTTCGAAATCACAGATGACCTGATTTTTCCATCCCTAGTCCTAGTCCTAACTAACAAATATTTCAAATCACAATGTCCTACGTTACCTCTGCTTTTTAATAATAACATTCTCAACCTTTGGAATATTTGACACGACCACTTTGTATTCATGTTCTTCTGAAGGTGATTCTCTGTTATCCAGTACCACTCCAAGTTCTTTGTATTGATGAGCTAGCAATGATTGCTGCTCATCAAGTAGAGATTCCACCTGTTAGAAGAACCAATGTTACGAGATGATTTGCAATGGCAATTGTTAGAAAACATGGGGGAAGCCGGGCAGTGTTGTGACCATCTGACCGAGTCACTGATTTTGAGTGACAAGTCAAGTCAGGTCAAAGAAACTTTCACGTCCAAATCAAGTCGGATTATTTCAATATTTTAATGGTCCAAGCCACCTTACAGGACATGCTGAGTTACTTCGCCATCTTCACTTCATGAAAGAGCAGATCTCCAAAGTCCTAACACTTGTGAATGTTATAATTCTGATTAAATCAAGCCTGGGCATTAATAAATCGGCAGTGAATCTGCATTTCGATGCCAAATAATAATTCTATCAAATTGAGATCTAGTTATAGAAATGTGAAACTCTTCGCATATGAAATCTTTCAGAACGTTCTCCAAATTTATCTAGGAATTATCTGATGACAAAGTCTTTGTCTGAGATATGACTAGTTCCATTGAGGCAAAATTACCGACTTTAATTTAATTTCATTTAACGCCAAGTTTCAGTATATAATTCTCGAGTCTAAGAGTTGAGTCAACCAAGTCATCACAACACTGGTCCCACAGGCCGGAGAGATTGGAATATTGTATGAACAATGTGGGCTTAGCAGAGAGATGACAGATTAAACCGTACCACCCCTCCAGAATATCTCTAGCCTAAGCCTATGTATAACACGAAATATAAAAGTCAGGGAATTACACTGTAGTCTCTATTTTCAAGTCTTCGGTTTGTGAAATTGGCAGAAGCTATTAAGATTTAATAAACCAACAACCTTAAAGAACAAACGACAGCCCCTACCAGACGCATCAGCTTTTTTATATAAAATAGGTTTGAATCGTGTGAAACTCAACTTACCTGTCCAACATACGTTCCAATATCATTCCCATCAACATAAGAATAATTGAGATCTGAAGTGTCAGTGGCTACATCTCGATGAAGAGAGCTAGGAGTGCTTTTGACATCTTGTTCGTATTCCTTATCAGGTTTTGGTGAATATTTTTGTAGTTGGACATTGTCACTTTCAATCTGTTGCGTGGCATCGGACATATTAACAGTGCAATCAACTCCTACTTGTACAGTTTGTGGCTCGACTTGAACTATCATGTCCTTTGTTTCAGTCGGGATACAATCAACAGCGGTTTCTGTCGTTGCAGGCTGACACTGCACTGAGAAGTCTATTTTGGTAATATCAATCAGTGTAATTGGATCACTGGCAGAGTCTATGGCAGAGGGTTGAAACTGCATTTCAAAATGTCGCTTTTCAACCGCAACAGTGTTTGTGTACGCATCGTATGTATCTTTGATAGCATTATATTGAACCTCGAAATGTGAAGTCGACGGCGTCACAGAAATACCAATCTCCTTTTGTTCGACTAATTCAGTATTACCGGAGAAATCCGCAACTTCATATTTCGTTACCATGCCAACATCCGTTGTTTCGCATTGAATTTGCGAAGCTGCGTCCTTACAATCAGGCCGAATATCAGCAAGCACAGATGCGTCATCCATAACAGGTGATTTGTTAACACTAAAATCTGCGACGGTCGGTTTAAACTGGACTGCCGCATCACATTGAACCACGTCAAGACTCCCTGAACATTCAATCGAAATATCTGTGGAGGTTTCAACACTGACGCCGCTGTTTATTTTTGCATAGCACGTGAAATCTGATGTTGTCGGCTTGAACGACACTGATTTATCAACAGTGAGGGTTTCTGTGTTAGTGGATCGTTCCAGGCCAGGATTAATCAATCCATCAGTTGAAGTGGCACGATCATTACAATCAACTATTGTTTGTGTCACCGAATCAATACCAAGAATATGTGTGTTGGTGGTGAAATCTGCGGATTCTGGACAAAACCTGGTCGATTTATCATCTTTGGAAACCGGGTCTGTTTGTGAAATTTTGTCAACCGATGCATTTTCTGTATTAAAATCTGTTTGGGTTGAAGCATTTGAACAAATTTGAAATTTTTTGAACTGTTCGTTAAAGAGTTTTGGCGAATTATCGACAGTTTCTTCCTTTTTCTTTGGTTTGAACTCTTCAACATGAACAATGGAAAATCCCAACTTCTGCTCTACCTTTTCAGTACCAATAGCGATGGACTTGTATTTTCTTCGAGGTGGTGGCGGTGGAGGAAGTGACTGAACTTTTGTTACCCTAACAGCTAAGAAGCAATTAAGGGCTTTACACATGTAACTCGTGATTATATATTCACATTTAAATACCTTCGACTTTTGCAGCTTCTTCATAACACTTGATTTGTTCAGTCATTTTTGATTTTTCCTGTTGGAGAACTGAGATCTGGACTTTGAGGATAGGGATCTGTTTTGCCTGATACAAAGGAGAAAAACATGTCTGAATCAATCGGAGATCGAAAGATCAAAACAATAACATAAACAACAATGATAGTAATAGGACCCTAGGCTGTCCAAAAATGCTTTTTCTATCTGATTTTTGCAAACATAGGCAAAAAATGTCAGGTTGGGTGAAAAACACCCTGCCTCAAAATTCAAGTTTTTGGTGATTTCTGACAATTTCCATTGATGGATTTATCGCACGAGGTATGCATAATATGTGCAATGCAAACCAATCAATGATATGCAATGGAGCTGGTAGGTTATCAAAGTCAAGAGTACCGTACCCCGCAATATCCCTAATGCACTGGCCATATAGCGGGGTAGGTACGAACAAATGTGTACCCGTTGGGTACCGTTTTTCTATCGTTGATATGATGCTCGAGCACGAGACCTACCAGTTTTGTGACGGATGCCCTTACCGTTACCACTACATCACAAAGTACGGCACAGTCGTACGTACCTCATTTTCCAGATATTTTAATCTGCTCAATGCCGTCGCCATGTGCTCTCTCACAGTTTGAAGATTTTGTTGCTGCACGATGGAAACTTTTGCAGGAGGTGATGTTGGATCTTCGGATTCAGATATCTGAACATTGAATAGGCTACAGTATCTGTACTAGATAGGTATGCTATGCAATGTAGCATGGATGGCCAAATGGAATCATTCGTGATTCCAAATACGGATCGGATATTTCTCGACTCGAATCGCTACTTCTGCAGAACAGGCTACTTGACGTCTACTTCCCCACCGGACGAAACCCCTACTCCAACCGGCTTCACTCTACCGCATCTATTGTGGACATGTCTCAATCGACTATGGTGGGGTGCTTCAAGTCGTCCCTTCACAAGTGGGGTCCCTCACCCAGTGCGGAATACAAATGTTGTGTGGATGAGCAAACCACATAATCATGTCATCCATTTCTGTAAAATATCCCAACCGCCCAATGGAGTGACAGGTCTTAAGAACCTGGATGAGGACACCAGGCAATGGCTCCTGTGTGGCTGCCCTGACATCTAGTATGACGAAAGCCATGTGAAATAGTAAGAACCACCTCTGCAGTTTTTAATAAGGGTCATGTGATGTGTACACTACACACTTGTGAGTTGTGATCAATTTATTTTCATTTTAAAGAAGGAACAGCGACATTATGTTATCCGCACTTAGGTAACGTTACATTTATCATCATCATTCCAAAAATGGAGCCTAAAACTGAGCTTATTTATAAACACATCCAGGCGCGGATACAGAGGGGGGTGTTTAGGTGTTCAAACACCCCCCTGCATAAGAGCGAAAAGATGACGAAATATTTACATGCGTGTTAAACGACGCATGTTCGCCTACGGGAATCGTGCTCTGTCTCGAAGCACCGGCGCTATTCAAGTTTTTGCTGCTGCGGCAATCTGCAAGACAGTCAGTCATGTCCGCAAAGCGTAAACAACTAGGAACGCGAAAACAACTTCCGACGCATAAACTGCTGCGGGCGGTCAGTCATGTTGACTACTAGGCCATGTGAGTGAGGTGACCGTCACAGGAACCCCGCCCACATAGCGCAAACACCTGGATCGGTATTTAATCCCATTGATGGAATCTGTTTTTCGCTTGTTTCTTTTCGTCGTACAGATAGCGCTGCCTTCATTCTGGGCAACGAATTGCGAAGACGCGAGCAAGAAGCACGCGTTCGTTCGCAAAACACGCTAGTTTCTGTATTTGAACCTCCGATGTTTCATTTCCTGTTTACGACATAGCGTGAACCGTTCTATAGCGGCGACGCCTAGTCTGGGGATGGCACAAACACTCTAACATCTTGTTCAAACCAACGTCGCGCTGCTCCAGAGTGTAAACAAGAGAAATAGCGCAAGTACGATTTGCGTAACAGACGCGCTGTTTCGACATAGTGAGAAGAGTGTGATACGGAGATTGTACCCCATGGTGGTGTTGCGTCGCCAGTCGCCTTAAGCGCGGCGTGATTACTTCACACAAATTGATGTTAGTTGATACAAATGAATACATATAATTATGCTTCCTAGGGACGTAAAAAATTTCAAAATGGGGGTGGGGGTGTGGGGATCCAACCGTGAAAAACACCCCTGGCTACGCCACTGCATACAGCACACACCTCCTACATTACAAGCGTGATTGCGGCTAGCCAAGTCGAGAGTCAAGTGAAGCGAGACTACTGCGCGTGCGGGCTAAAATACTCGGATACTAGTATCTGAAATCGAGGTGGGAGAAAAGTTAGTGTGGTCACAAAATGACGTCATTTCCGAACGTGCCTATTTGTGAGGTGAACACCCCCCCACGAAAATTTCTAGATCTGCCCATGAACACATCACATCTAAGATCTAAATCTAATTCAATATTTCCCTCCAAGTTTTACCTACCTGAAGATCATCGACTGAAGAATTTCCTGAAGATCGCAGGTGGTGTTCGTTATATCTGAGCTGTTGCTTATGATCAGGTTTTCGTTTGCGATATGACCTGGAAAACAAACAGTCGTGTTGCAGTCACAAAATGCCTTCCAAAGTAGGCTGCACTGAAATTAGAATGAAATAGCAGGAAAGCTATAGGGAAGATTCGAAGATTCTTCCAGATGCTCTTCATTCCATCTTCCCCAGATGAAGCAGTGGAGCTGCAAATGCTTACTCATGTCAACACGATTTCATCTTAGGCATACCTGAACATATCTAAACGCCGCCTTGTTTCCCATAGTGTAGATTCAGTACTGGCTTTAGAATCAGTCACGTCATTCGTCGATTCCGGTCTGAAAACATTATATTAATATACCGGTATATATGCAAATGTATTCATTACATGAGCCGCCTGGTGGAAAACGCTATTGTCTGTTGCAGAGTAGGACTAGGTGGCAGACTTTCTTTGCATAGTAGGCTATGGTGTACAGTAGTCAGTGGGCTATTATGCATAATATATAAGCAATTGTAGGCTATGGTACTGGTATGACCTGGTTGTAGATTGTCGATCTATAGTAGGCCTAGTGGTTTTTGAACCATTTTGCTACGGCGGACCGAGAAATTCTTATACATGTTCCTGCGAACCGGTGTAGGAAGACATTATACCGAAATACAAAAGAGCCCCAAAGAGTGGCAAATAGCTCAGTCTGTCACAATGTTTGTACGCCTCTAATTACCGCAAGCTATGACAAAATGAACGTGAACGACATGCAACTTTAGTCCTGCAGTTACATTCCAACGACAATGCAAACTGGCCCAGCAACTACGCCCACCCTTTCTGCTTAGTGCTTAGCCACCAAAAAGTCTTGCAGATCAGCAAAACAATTTCATGGACGGTCCTCTGACCGATAGTTCGGAACCACTACTCTATATTCATTTAATGTTAATTGTTAGTATATAGTATCAACATCAAATTAGTCTTTGTAGTAATAAGTACTTCCTTGAAATGGAATAGTAGGCCAGCAGTGAAATAATGCTTACTTGGAACCAGAACTGACCAAACTGCTCCTCCCAGAACTAGATCTAGATCCAGATGTGTCTTGACCTGCTAGAAAAAGTTATATAAACATTATAGGCTACATACTGTAGATAAAGAGCCTGAAGCAGGGGTGCAAAACTCAGGGTGGGTTATGTATTAATAAGCCCAATTCCCAAAGAGAGTTCCCTCCTAGCCCATTGCATGAATTCATAACATCACAAAGAACATCAAAAAAGAAACAAATAATATCCCCAAAAAATTTTTCCAATTAGCTTGAAAATAATCTTACCAAAACCTTGGCAGTATTTCAAAAAATCCAAGTTGAAATGAGTACCATAAGGTGTACGAAGCCCATACCCTTCAGGTGTAATTTGAGGATGAATTTCACCGAGTTCGTCTAAAATTTCGTACAAAAAGTATTCAGTTTCGTGATTTATCCTTTAATTTCTAAATTAACAAACCCGGCTCGGCATCTTTGACATGGTCATGAGAAAACGAGGTATTCGAGTTATTGTTGGAATTTTTAGAAGAACTTTTTCCGCTGCTTCTCCACCGGTCCATAATTGGGCCTAACAAGGCTGAGCTATTTGAAATTGGAGTCTAGGCCATGACTAAAACAGGACGATGGTAAAATGGTAGACGGTAACACATAATTGCATTCTAAAGAGTTGGAAATCAAGCCATATAATGTAGATAAAACTAACATAGCTTATCCCAAAGGCAAGGTGGACTATTGAGGCAGTGTAGAGCTGATATAGGTCGACTGACATATAACACTAGGGGAGATCTGTTTTGGAACAATAGAGAGTCAGTCACTCCTATTAATACACGAAGCACTACTCATTGAACCAGAGACAATAGTTTACACAGTGGTTTGGAATAAGGTAGGCAATACGAACTTACAAAACAGCAGGAAATCACAACATGAAAATTATACAGTACGGTAGGTTGCTGTTCACTTAGCCTGCGCATTTCTCATTGTAAAGACATGCAAACGAAGAAATATAATTATTTTAGTCCCATAAACCATAAATCGAAAAGAAGATTCACCTCAGACATCCACCATTGGTTTATCGAAAATTATAACATTCATTCCATCTTCACTTGATGAAGGAGCAGAGCTCCGAAAGCTTGTGTATTATATACCAATAAACTGGCCTGGATGTTAAATCTGTGGTGACTTATTATATTTACTAACATTCAAAAGGTAGCGTAGTTCCGCTCTTTCACCAGGATTCAGGACAGGTGAAGACAGAATCCCACATATTTTATATATACCGGTACCGGTACGCATAACAAGATTCAACATACCTCTAGATTTTGTTCCAACCATTGCTTGGATTGCCAGAACCATACAGAAAAATGAATCATTACACAGATTACACAGGACAAGTATCACACACACCACACACGCAGTCGTTAAAGCTGTAGCAGAGATTGTGCACAAAAGAAGCATGCATAATATTATCATAAGCTAACAGCACACAGTAAAAAAATTTTCAGGGATTGATGATTTGATTATGAAGACATTATTAGGTTTATCGCAGGATACAGTAATTGTGTGATGAAATATTATTAATTTAATTATTTATACCAAACAGGATTTCCCTTTCACACATCATTTAGACTTAAAAGGGACTCTAAACCTTAAATACAATGCTGACTCTAAATAAAGATAAAGTTATAGGTGTGGTGGCATTATTTTCACCTAAAGGGGTTCCATATTCGAAATTTCAGCGAAAGTAGTAACCGCTGAGGGCTACTTTTTGGTGGTTAGGCTACACCGTCGACGTTGTTCTAAGTTGTTGCTAGACGACAAAGCAGATTTAGTACCTTAGAGCTATATAGTGACAGTTGTTCGATCTTGCGTCGTGGTTCCCAGTCGTGGTCAGTACTGTCATTTTTGAGCTCTGCACTAAATCCGTTCCTTCGTCTAGCAACAACCTCGAGCGAAGTGAAAGGGGAACTACATCAAAGAAGCCCTCGGCGTTACAGTTTTGACTGAAATCATGTAGGATTGAGTGCCCCTTTAACAAAAAGTTATTATGATCAGTCACTATCTATAGCTGGTGGTTTTTTTATCTACGAGCAGCTGCAAAGGCTTACGGCATCATCAGTTTGTCCAGGTGACTGGACCAATCGTGGGAGGCCACATGGCATGGGTCATAGTTTGCAGACAACTGATTAATGGCATAGGATACTTCAACGCAGACTGACTACGACCCACATCAAATTGCTCTGCTCTGAAACCTACGGTATACTACCTGACTTGCTTAGTCCAACCTTAGCCTAGTAGCCACTTGCTAACACCTTTCGCACTGACTGGAAATCAACCAGCCTTTCTGCTAGGCCTACTTCTTTTAGTGCCATTATCAGTACTCTCTCATAAACAATTGAAAGTTCTTTTCAATTTTATCTTCCTCACCATAGGAGTCGACGCAGTAGGTGATGACATTAAATTCTTATTGCCATCACAAACGGTAGGGTTTTTGTTAGTCATCTTTACAGGACTTGGGGGTGACATTTTAAATCTTTTGTTTGGTACACCTGTTCCTTTCATAATGACATCTTCATGTTTTGATTTACAGTTAACCATGTTGACTTTGGTATTGTCTTTTTGTAAGAGCGTCTTGGCATTAGCGGCCTGTGACCTAGCCTGTAACTTATCCATTTCCGAGACTCCTGTTGTTGTATTAGAAGAATGCACAGTTTGGGGTTGAGTACCAGCAGTTCTTTTTCTGTTGTCAATCTTTTCTTGAAATGTACTCCTCATCATATCGAGTTTACGTCTTCTGCTCTCTGCAAGAGCTAGACCTTTCCGGTTATTCCGCAGAACTCGCTGCGGTCTTGAACTGAGGATCAAAAATGGAAGGTTTTCGTCGGCATCCATCAGTATATAAATAGATATGCTATGATTGCAACATTGTTTAAAATGATAAGAATCTATTCCTGTGGAAAACAGTACGGAAACATGTCAGTAGGTAAACCAGTACCCAGATTTCAATTGAGCAATGTAAGCATGCTGGAACAACTGAACTGATAACATTTATGAAATGGTAGTACCTGTACGTTGGGCCTTCAGTGATATGGGCCTGGACGACCACAGTCTGTCAGTGGGAAATAAAATCAAAGTGCCACCGAAGCTTAACAATGCACTGAGCCATGATGGATGACGAATCATGAATTTTTTACTTACGATGTCATACAGGCCTTGGCTTCACTGCCTCCCCGGCCATTTTGCAAAGTTGCAGACAATGCAGCCGACCAATACCACAGAGACAAAGGAGTTTAATAATTAATGACACGGGTATTGTCCAGTTGGTGGGACCCAGAGTTAAGCCTAAATTAATCATTCATAAAAGGTGGGAAGATGGTTTAATTTTGTAGCGATGGGGGCAGCAAATGGAGCTATACTGGAGTTTCTTGAGGTTCAGGCACAACAATATATACGCAAAGACCCAGATCACTGAAGTCCCAAATCACTGAAATTCCATTTGCATTAAGAAAGTTACCGTACTTTCAATTCCCCGCAAAATAAATTAGCTGTTGTAGGCTAATGGTTAAACATAGAATCTGCAACTTTAATAATATCTGAGTAAGCAAACCATTTACACTATCACAATGCTTCCAGTGATAGCTGCTGATCATGCTATTATAAACTTCAGACAGTGATGTCATCTACTAAAAGGCAGACTATGCAATTATAGATATACCAATGATAAACAGCAGGAAGAAGGAGAAAATGGTCCCGTGCACTCCACATGACGCTTATTCTGCAACGTCTTAACACTCTCGTCTCATCCGTGATTCTACTAACAGAGCCCGAACCTTTTCCATAACTCTGAATTTTTTTCAAGTTCACAGTGAGCGGCGGAATGCAGATGCCTTCCCACTACCCACCCAGTTAAGACTAAATCTCCAGCAGAATCTGCAACAAGGGCAACCTAGATGCAACAAGTTTGTCGCTTGGTAATTCTACTACTATTAGATATCCTGCCTTATGCTTGGTCCACCTTTTATAGTGACCCATTCACTGTACCATGGCCAAGCAAAAAAGCAGATAATATACAAGCATACTGCACAAATGATCAAATATTGATAACCAGTAATTTTGGTGCCGGTAAACTCATCTCTTGTCAATCATGTCCGGAGTTGAAGCTACTGATTAAAGTAAGGGCAAAGGTCGAGCTCCGGATGTCATGAGATGATATAACGTAGGCAGATTTAAAATATATACCAGGCACAAAGGGCAACAGGAGCCCGCAGTTCTGGTGGGTCAAAATTTAAGGCTTAGGCATGCTAAATTCGGTACAAAATTGGTAGTATTTGGATGATAGGCATAGTTGAAGATACGATATAATGATAACCTCCTCAGAGTGACTAACAGGAGTGAACGCAGCCCAACCTATGTTGCCAATCTACCCGTCACTGTTGTTGTTAATCTTACTCTGACGTTCCTCCGAATGACAAGTTTACCGAATACCAACATTACTGGCATTCCCAAATACAAACCTAAGTTCGCTATTTACTGTAGAACAAGAAAATGCAAACAATAAAGCAAAACTACATAGCCTACTTCAAGCGTTTCATAATATAATGCTATTTTATATGACACTATAAAAATTACGAATGAGGGGAAATAAATAGGGATGAAATCGCAAAAAATAGAAAAACAACCCCACCAGTAATTGTAACGGTTCGCAAAGAAATTTTTTGAGCGATCATGCGACCTCCAATCACAGCCAACCCAGTACATAAAGCGTGACCTATCGTGCCTCCTATTATTACACCAGCAACATCTTCTCTTGCGGCAAGAATGATGGTCGTCAACTGTGACCTATCTCCCCATTCCGCTAGAAATGTCAAAACAAATGCTTGAACCAAAATTGGAGAAAATATTCCGAAACGTCTTGAAAGTTTACCCCCACGAATTATTCCAGATTCTGGATCTTCTGTCACGGAGGATGCAGCCTCTTTAGTCATTTCTTCTTCTTTCTTTTTCAATTCTGCTTGGACTTCTTCTAGTTCTTCCATTCCTTCATCAGAGCTCATTTTCAATCCTTCCTGAATCATTCTTAACCCAAACACCACAAAGAGTACCGTGGATAGATAATATGTGAACCAATACGGAATTACTGTCGTGGCCATTCCCAAAAATGCCGACAGAATGGTCATTAATCCTAACGCCGATATAGCACCAGAAAACACTGTAATCCGGGCATATCGCATCGCCATGATAGCGGCAATGAAAAATGTTTTATCTCCCAATTCTGATACAATTATCACTGATATTGACGCAACAAATCCGTGGACAAAGCCTAGCGTTTTGGTAGTTTTTGAAAAGTTAAATCCATTCTTACGGATTGACGCAAGAAACGATAACCTGGAGTCATTCTCTGACGACGCGGCATCTGCTGGTTTAACGCCATTATCAGCCTGATGATCCTCTTCCACAGGTTCCGAAGATGTGACTACCACAACCAGCGAGCATAACAATAAACAACATAACGCTAGCTTACGAAAATACACTTCCATGCCTCCCTCGTCCTGTTCCCTGTTGTCCGAAACTTTGCCAGAAGCAAAAGTGTAGCGTTGCAAACAGTAGAGGTCAGTAAAGAGTTCACGCATAACCGGATATCCGAAATCCGATCTATAAGTCATACCTGTTGTTCTTACCTGGTAAAAGCTTGTAAAAGCTATTTAACTATTTGACTGCGACTGCGCGGACTATAGCCTACTAGTGCTTAAAGCTAATCATCGATTCATTTGGACAAAACTCGATCGAAAGAAAACTTTGCTCGTTCCTAACGTAGGCTACAGGCGGCCTGGCCTCTACGTCGCGCGAAAGATCCGGGTTCTATCCTACCCAGAGTACCAAATTCTGAGCCTCTATGTTTCGGCCACAGGCAAACCCAAATCAGGACTGGGGCCCGCGGATCGGCATCGCTTGCCCCTTCTACAGGCGCGATAACAACGTTATTTTCGCCAATACATCTTGGAAACATTTACATGTTGACAGACCAAGACCACATATCTCCGGGCCCCCGTACAAAGCCCGAGCTCGGGGGAAATGCCCCTCTCTTTCCGGGCCTGGGTCTGATCCCTGAGCTGATCTGAAGCAATGGGCCAACTGATTTTCAAATTCGATCCGAGATGCGATATAATCGTCCCCG
Organism: Botrylloides violaceus; assembly: GCA_030412335.1. NCBI lineage: Eukaryota > Metazoa > Chordata > Ascidiacea > Stolidobranchia > Styelidae > Botrylloides > Botrylloides violaceus. The sequence goes on along the minus strand of JASFYC010000643.1, from coordinate 325,021 downwards.
TCGCCCGATTAGGTTGACGCCGATTTTATCGAAATATCGTGAATATCGGACATTGATTGGTTGAGATCAGCTTTTGGCCTAGGCTAAGATTTTGCACAATTAGAATCGTTGGCTTAGCTTTAGATGTAGGTCTAGCCTTGCACATGTGATCGCGCATGCAGAATTGGGCAATGGGTATTTGCTATTGAGTTATATAGCCTAGAAAGGCCTATCTATGACAACGCAGAGTACGATCGTCGAAAGGAATGGCATGGTACCAGCGGCCTTGGCTGAAGCACGGTCTTATTCTCAAGGCGGGATACCTCTTAGATGGCTGCTTAGCTCATGCGACAATACACGAGACGACTGTGAGTGGTGAGCTGTGTTTGTCTGGAAATCGTGGGAAATTGCCAATTGCAGCAAACGGACTTGCAAAAACATCGCGGCATTAATATCGTTTCATTTATGACGTAACAATTCATACAACAAACATGGCGTATTTCCTGCTGATCTTCTCCCCAGCCTCAAATTCTCATTCGTAGGTGACTACGATGACCTTGGCTGAAAGTTATTCGGATACCTCGTTTTCTTCTGGAGAATGGAAACCATCCGGTGACGCTTGGGCGACATTCAACGACTTTCGACGTCAAGGGATATTTTGTGATGTTGTCTTGCAAGTTGAAGGCGTTCGATTCCCCGTTCATAGACTTGTTTTATGTGCGTGTAGCGAATATTTCAGGTATGATCTTTTTTAACTCCAATAATGTTGTGAATTTACTGGCCCCAGAGGAATATAAATAACCTACATGGAGCAATTTCAACAACCTTTTCAGGTCTCTGTTCCTGGGAGGATGGAAAAGCAGCGAAAGGCAGGAAGTAGAGATTCCAGGAATATCTCCGGAAGTAATGGCTGCTTTATTGGAGTTTGCTTATACAGGCCAGGTTAGTATCACCCAGTCCGTTTTCTCTATATCTAGGTCTGTTTCGGCCATATAGTAGTGCCATGCTCTACTTTATATGTAAGGTATAATATAGGACTTTAGGTACCGGTAGTACATTGGACTTCATGGTAAGGCCTAGCCCACGAAATGACTAGGTTTGCCAATAGTGAATAAACGACCTACCCGGTACTCGAACTTGATATTTGTCCAACGGTTTTTCACTTTAGCTTCCCTTTACAGCCTCCGTTGGGGATTGGGGCTGGCCATACATAGGGATCTTGGGTTTGGTTACGACATTTAATAGGCCTACCGCTACCACCCTCACCAGATTACCAGCCCTACAACGTCGTAACCAGGCAAGCACGTTACGGATTGGCGTCCATATTCTGTGTTGACGTTGAAGTGGTTGGTGTGATTCACGCCTACAACCTTTTAGTCGAGCCTATCCTGGTTGTGCCACTTCGCCGCTAAAGTTTTTATTTTGGATTTCTGTCGTTTTCAACTTACTGCGGTCATACTGTAGACGCCAGTTCAATGCACAGTAGCTACGCATGTTGATACTTCTGTTTTATAGCCCCGATCACTATCGCACAAGCCACAACGGAACAACGCTTCACTGCTAAAGTGTACGAATTTGTCACGAAATTTATATTTCCTAGGTCATAATTACTGCACATAATGTACAAGAACTCCTCCCGGCTGCTGATCAATTCCAAATCCTTTACGTAAAAGAGAAATGTTGCACATATCTCAAGAGGCAGCTGTCAATCACAAATTGTGTCGGGATTTGCAAATACGCTGAGTAAATACACAACCGATAATTGTACGTTTCAGTCCTAGCCAATAGCAATAATTTGTAGATGCTTATTTACAGGTGGTTTTTTTGCGATAAATTGCAAAACGCTGCGACAGATTATATTTTGAATAATTTCGAAAATATGGCGAAAGTTAGTCCAGAATTCCTTCACCTATCGTTTGATGAGGTATTGCGGCTAATATCAGACGATCGCTTGAATGTACGGGCGGAGGAGATTGTCTGCGAAGCGATATTCAGGTTTTCAAATTTGTCTTTTTCGCTACAGCGATTTCATGCATGATGAGTTGATATAAACAACGCGTAAAATAATGATACTTAAGCTGTGTCGGACTAACCTGGCGAAATTTGATGTTCTACCAGAGCCCGCCCTCATCTGACATTGCAGGCCTTTTCCTTGCCCCCTTTCCTCGCAGCTCGCACATCGACAAAGTGATTTGCTCTCAGTATTTAACGGGATGGAGTAGTCCTATCTGTATGAGTTATCCAGTCTGAGATTGACCTCGTCAGATTCATTCTCAGATTATGTTCGGAAACAATTTTTTGACAGCCCTAATTTTGTTATGGCTTAGTCAATGCATTAAGGTAGGATTTGTGGACAAACTTCGTGCGTTAGGGATTTTCTGCCAGATATCCCAGTCACCTGATAATCGCCTGTAAAGTTTTGAATTCGAACGAAACTTGTCTATTGTTAGGGTAGGTGGATTTTGCGCTTTGAATCATTTTCAGTGATCGAGCCTCGACGTGTAGCCCGAAATCCTTGAGCGCGAAGCCCAAAACACCTGCTAGCTACCGTGTGTGACAAATGTGGACGAACGTCGTGCTGTCAGGCTTTTGTTGTGCGTTTCGTTACCAATTCGTGGATTGCAACACAGCAATTATGATGTCTACCTTACGGTATATATATATATTAACATTAGATGGATCAAAGGAAACAAGGAGACGAGAATACGTCATCTTCCGCATCTGTTAGGAAACGCCCGTTTAGGATTGCTTGAGCCAGAGTATTTCATGAGCAAAGTGAAAGGTAACTTACATTGCCGCTAGATGTCGCTCATAATCAACAGCTTTCCCTCCATTCCAGCTAATGATCTGGTGTTGGAAAGAATGTCTGACTGCCGTACTTTGTTGAACCAAGCCATGAGAGTAGTGTGCGATCTGTACACACCTGACACTGACAAAATATCTTCAGGCTCAATGAATGTACAGAACAAGTTAATGAGGCCACGACTTCCAAATGAAGTACAGATCTTTCGAGATGAGTTGCTTGTAGGCCTACGGTAGTCATCCTTCTATGCAATATCTTTGCAGATTTTGCTTGCGGTTGGAGGTTGGAGTAGTGGATGCTCTACCAATGCTATAGAGGCATACGATTCCCGAGCCGAAACCTGGGTGAATATAAGCTTGATGCCAGGTTGTAAAATTCTCTTCCATTTTCTAGAAAGACTTTAGGCCTATATCTCTTTCCGCATATTGCAATAGCCTACATAGAAACCTGTTCACATGAAATCGACTTGTTAGACTTGGTGCCCAACATTTCACAGCGAGTAGACACCAAAAATCTACAGAATAAGAAAGATGGTAGTTTCGGCAAATTTGCAAAAAATCTTGATTTATCACGCCACAAAATGAGATAGGCCTCCACCCCACCAGTACAAATTTCTCTCAAATGTATGCAGCTGACAGTGGAATGAGAAATAGAACCTGCTCGGTTTCTATATTTCTAGACCAAACTGATTGCGTACAGATCATTGACAAGCGCGACACTTACGTATAATTTAAATGATTAAATGATTGCTTCCCTGCGGGAAAAACAGATCGAGAAAACCGACGGGATGATCGCTCACCCCTAGATTAGGTCATCTCGTCCCATACCGGTAGTCACTTCGCCACAGTACAACTGAAAGTTAGCCGAGTTCAACCAAGCATTTACGATTACGTAGCTACTTTGCTTCATTCATTGCGCAAGCATTATATCACTACTAGTCGCACTCGGCCGCCCACTAGCGGGAACATTTTTAGGGAGCGTCCATCCTGTCCAGCTTATGTATATCGTAAATTATACAACATTGATAGAGCATGGCTGCTGCTGAGTTATCTTTAGGACTGGCCAAGGAACCTCCTCGTGCGTACCATGGAGTTGCTTTCATACAAAAATGCCTTTACATCATCGGGGGCTTCGACGGACACAACTACTTCAACACTGTACGAAAATTTAATGTCGTCACTAATGAATGGACTCAGGTATATGGTGAAGTCATATTTGACTCGAATCGATTATACACATCACGTCAATTTTCAGGAGCCTTCTATGTTTAACAAAAGATGTTACGTCAGTGTTGCGAAAATGGCGAATAAAATATACGCGTTAGGTGGGATGGATGGAGAACACAGGTACTCAAAACGTAGTCATTTGATTAGTTGCAAATACTCATTAGAAAAGCCATTCCCCACCGATATTGTCGGTTTCAGCATTGTAGTATTTGTTGTTTTATGGATTTTTCAACTACCAAGGTTATGGTTATGTACGTAAGGTCAAGTCTTATGACGCGTGTCCATATAGTTCCGGTACATAACTATCACAACCACAAACCTTTGCAAACTACAGTAGTAGTAATTTCAATATTTTTGTTAGTGCTGTATAGTGATTCGGTCACATCGGCGGGGCGCAAGGCGATCTTAAAATCGCCCTGGTTGAGCGCGACGAGATTACTAACAGACGCTATTCAGATATAGACCTACAAGCCATCTTCAAATACGCCTTCTGATCCGGAGGCCCCGGGTTCGATTGCCAACGGAGTTAAATCAATGATGAATTTAAAAAGTTGGTGTCGGGCGATTGTCAAATGGTTGCGATAGTGAGCCGGGCCATAAACCGTAAATATCGAGGTCGCGTTGTAAGCATTGATGTGTCGTTTATGACCAAGTATAGTTGAAAAGGCGTTGATCAATGAACAACAACAACAAATACGCAACGTGTGAACCGCGGAAGAACGTAGAGCCTCGGCCTCACAACGCCATCTTTTATCAAACTCGAACATGGCGAGGTGACTAACGAGGCGTGACTGCAGCATCCTCAATTATGAATGGGTTCATTTTAATGATTTTCACCGTTCAGTTGGCCGAGTGGGTCCGCCTTCTGATCGGGCGGTTGCAGGTTCGATTCCCGACCGAGTCGAAGACTTTAAAATTGGTATACGTTCCCTCCCTGATTGGCAGTCGGTATCGAGGAAGTACGGAGAGCCGTGATTGTAATAGTGATCCGGGCTATAAGCCGGAAGTATTGACACGCATACCGTAAGCATCGACCTGCCGTCATAGACTACATTGCCTTAGTAAGTGAAAAACGCCATAAATTTCAAATAAAAAATAAAATAAAAAAAGTCTAGGGATTTCCACGAAAATTTGGCAAAAGGAGCAGTTCCCTGCGAATATAATCCGCCTAGGCCTACCGTTCTGAAAATATTTCGCCGACGACTACTTCGTGTAACAGTGCCCTGTGTCACTGCCTGTCAGATCTAACCACATTTTCAAAGCAATTACTTTTTGAATTCTCAGGCTAAATACTGGAGAAGTGTACGACCCACACGAAAGAGTTTGGTCCATTCTGCCAGACATGAATGAACGTAGAAGCGACGCCAGTGCTACATCCCTGAATGATAAAGTGAGGCAATACCATTTTCCCTCTAGAAAACAGGAAATGAACCCTTACGACATCTTGCTTCTCATACTCCTTTAATGGTCCAACTACTATGGTGTAACTGTAAACCTTTGAAGTACCCATTAACAGGGAATGCGAGAGCGACTGTGTGAAGATTGCAAAGTCCCACTTGGTCTGACTTACCCGTTGATCATTTTGCCATCTCATACTTTTGACAGGTATACATATCAGGGGGATTCAATGGACAAGAGTGCTTGTTCACTGCGGAATTTTACGACGCAACAACCTACAATTGGACTAGGATTACTCCTATGAGAAGCAGGCGTTCTGGTGTGGCAATTGCGGCCTTTCGCGGAATGGTAGGTCACTGCATGCCGTGTTGACTTTTCATAATCCGCCCTCATTTTAGTAGCCAGGAGACTGATGCGTGTTCAAGCGTGCCCAAATGCGCTCCCCATATCCCGATAACGCTGACGCATCGCTAAGATACTGAAGCACCCCTCGGCAGTTGCTTCATTCTATTTAATCGCCCCAAAAGTAATTAGATATGAGAATATCCCTCTTCATCTTAGCTTACGCTACGAAACCTTTTGGTCTTGACAATTAGTCACACTGCCTACTTTCATTCGATACAGGCTTACTGTAATCAATCACATCGTTGACCACTGTTTTGAATAGCGACTACAGTAAGCCTAATGAGTAAGGTACACGCAGTAACCTATAATGACTTGATCAAAATATCAACAGATTTACGCAGTCGGTGGTTTCGATGGGATTAATCGTCTCCGAACGGCCGAAGCGTATTGTCCGACAACCAACACATGGAAATCAGTGGCAACTATGAATAAACCACGTTCAAATTTTGGCATGGATGTCATCGACGACCAACTAATCGCAGTAGGAGGGTTCAACGGAAGGCAAACGTCGTCAGACGTCGAAGTCTACGACATTACAACGAATGAATGGTAGGCCGTTTTAGTATCTGCAAAGGGTTGAAAATTGTGATACACAAAACATTGTTTACTCAATATACTTGGATTGTGTGCGAACTACATATGCAAAAGTCTTGACATGGCCAGATCTACTCGCGTATGGGTACCTGTGCTCCATGAATGAACTGATTAAAGTGACGCAACTGCATGTGCTAATTTAGGTTCCCGTTCCTCTCACGCAGACCTTAGTTCAATTTTTTGTGGTGTTTCGGAACATAACCGTTATGTGGCAATGTATAAAGTTAGCGTAAGTGTAACTTCCACCTCGGCAATCGAAGCCACGCCCTAATTACGCCCATAGAACTTACGAAGTAGCCAGTAGTTTCGAAAGTATTAATTTCCAGAAACGCGGCTAGTGTTCTCACGTACACAGCCGTGATAGTAGGACCAATCTCGATGCTCACCGACCACGGAAACCAATAGGATACAGCAAGTGCTATTGACTGCCGAGATGAGTTAGATATTGCACGCTTATCGTATTATACAGATATATTGTGTTGCTATATCGGATTTAGGTGCGGATATCGTGGTCCTGCAATCTAAAAAGTAGTAGCCTACTGTAGGCCTAGACTAATCAATTAGCATCCAATATGCTTTCTAAAACCCTACCCTATTCTCTTGGTATTGCAATACGAAATGGCCCCTTCGATCGGTGGGAGATGAACCATTGCAGATACCCCACACTGCATCCATATTGTATGTTACAGGTACGAAGTGCGTGAGATGCAAATTTTGAGGAGCGCCCTCAGTTGCTGTGTGATGGATCACTTACCACACTCAATCCTTCGTAAATTTTGCGTTTCAAGAGAACTTGATCTTGGCATTGGCGGAGAGAGTTCTATGAGCAATACCCTTATGTCAGCTGATGCCGAGGAAATTCATGAGAGGCCATCCAGAGACTTGTTAGAGATTAACGATGAAGATATGATAGAAGATGACCAATCTGATGAAGGCATATTTCATCAGCAAGTGGAATAAAAGATGTTGAAGTTGAAATTGCAGTATAGGCCAACACAATGTTGGTAGTAGGCTACTAGAATACATGGTCGCCTATACTGAATAGCTCAGTATCCAAGAACTGATATCTAATGAAGTGGGTATACACATAGCCTGCAAACCTCCGGTTCATTCGCGATCAAAAGTGCTTGCTTTATGTCGCCATGACGTTTCCCACAATTCTGTGTATGGCTTACTCGTGCTGTTGCTATTCTGGTGAGAACTACATTTGCCTTGGTCTACCGCCAACTAGCGAAATAAGACCGCGTATAGGCCTAAAATGAAGGTCGACTGACGTAGGTTTCCAAGGTATATGTCTTTTCCTGAGTAGTCCAGCTTTTACAGTTCCCGGGACAAATCCTTATTCGCCTAGTCATTGAATGGTAATCGCATAGAATGCATCACCTCTCAATGTCGATATTTACAGTATTTCTAAGAAATCTAGACCAAGAGGGGCTTTTTTGCGACCGATAGTGCCAGTTGAGTAGGCTATGTGGTGCTGATACGAGACTGTTTTGGCGCCGTATGCATTAAAAAGATGCCTCTACCGATTGGGACGGTAACAATGCAAAGCTTACTCCGCGCGATGGGGAACAGACAGCGCGCTAGACGCGACTTATATGAGGTGTTCGACGTGACTCAATGTCGCCCACAGTGCTTCAATTTGGTATGAAACACATGACAGATTTTTTTTGTAGACAATTCATTTCTACAGTTGTCAATATGACGCAAAGTGGTAACGTTAGATAGAAACGCATTCGTCTCATTCGATCCCTATTCGTCCTCGACCGCATCTGATTCCAAAAGGTCGTCGACAATATCCAAAACCACGGCACTGTCTGCATTACTTTTTTTCTCCCAATCTATGTCAATTTCTCTAGAACCGCACAGTCTTCGAACGACGTCGCAGGGTAGGTTATCCATTACACAGCAACTCAAGGCGCTTCGTACTGTGTGCATCCCGCGGATCTCATTCCTGAAAGGGAATTTCAATCAGTAACGCGGCTGCGGTCAATATTAAGGACCGGGCTAGGGCTGGGCACTCGAATACTAATACTTCGAATCGAATAACAAGATATTCGGACCGAATCGAATTGCAATTTGTTCTCTTTTCGAATTACGAATACCACAACGAATTGGACTTTTGTGCGATTTGCTATTCCCTTGACCGCACGCCATGAAATCGTGGACATCACTTAACACTTGGCTAACACTTGTGTTGCGTCTCTACTTCACCTGTGATTTAGCTCATTCATCCAACGCTATCTGCCACAAGCTGCATGAGTGCATGTGCCTGACCGTTGCTAATAAATATTTCAATCAAATTTTAGAGAAAGGTTAATAATATCTAGAGGTCAGCCCTCAGCCGCGTCAATTCGGCATCGATTCGATCCGATGTTTGATACTATTCGATTTTGCCCAGCCCTACTTCGGGCTGGGCGATTTAACGATGCCGATAGTAAGGCGCTCGATACCGGTATTCACGATTTTTGGATAATCGGAATCGCCGATCAACCTTGTGAGGAGGCCAATTGTCGTATCGACCGTGAAAAGTCTATATCTCAGAATCCCTTATCAAAATATAATGACAAAAGAGAATACTATACCCAAGGAGTTTATAAACATAAACACGGTATCACCACAAGCCACGTGCTATTCTGTCAAGTGTGGTAAATCTGTTCGTAATAATTGCTCTGTATTTTTATGATCGCTTTTGCGCTTTCGGGATCCACGGCCTCGGGTTTGTTCCCTCGTTTACGATTCACTCGTTATCTCGATATCATAGGTGTTAGCAGTGTCGTTCATTGTTTCGAATTTATAGCGTTCCCAACAATATTAAGGTCATATCAATGGTAACTGCTTAGTACACGTGTCGATACTTTCAACCACAACCATCCACAATCCCCCGATACTGATTTCCAAGCAGATGAGAACAGATGTCAAGTCTTTGGTTTGACTCAGTCGGGAACGGAAACTGGAATCCTCCGAGTAGAAGATTTAGTTGATCGAGGCCACCATGGTTCTATTTTGCGTTAACACATTTGTATCCTGCTTTTATGACAACCTAGGCCAATTCAGGAAAAGAGGGCAGCGCTCTGTTTAAACCAATCGCGATGAGAGATTATACAGTTGTATACATAGTCACCATGTGTTGGTTGTGACGTCAAAATACTCGACATCCGATGTCGTCTGCATTCCATTGAATCCACCTACTGCCACGATCCGTCCGTCGACAACATCCATTCCGAAATTAGACCTTGCTTTGTTCATCGCTGCAACAGGAGCCCAGAAGTTCATGGAGGGACAATACGCTTCCGCAGTACGTAATCTGTTCATTCCATCGAATCCACCCACGGCGTAAATCTGACATGTAGATTTATGAATTCAATAGTTTCTGATCTTCAAGTGGATGGAGACATCAACTGTACCATGCCGTTTAAAGTTGCTATTGATACTCCAGATCGTCGTGACATCATTGGTGTAATCCAGGTCCAATTCTGATTGACCAGATCATAGAATTCAGCTGTAAACAAGCATTCTTGACCATTGAATCCACCGCAAATGTATATCTGAAGAATATGGTATAGCGTAATGATATCAAAGTCACAAGATCACATTGGATTTGGGGACCGATTGTAAATTTTTCAAATCTCGGAATTACATGGTTACATTTTAGATGGCATGCGAGAAAATCGGGTTTGAATCCTTTAGTTAGCGTACCTACTCGTCAGCGATGTGTGCATTGCCAGGCCTATGGCTATTTATTAAGGTCAGTGGCGGCGATTATCTGTGGTATTCGGGGGGGGGGTCTCATTTAAGTAGTCAACAAAGCTCAATGATTTGTGCCAGACTTGAATCCATTCCTAACCCATGGCTCAGGCTCAAAATTTAATTGATCGTTCTTGCCTGTACACGTTATGACTAATAGACATAATGAGGTTGCGGCAGTCTGGAAAATATTTCGCTAAATCCACTTTCGGGTCATTATGCGCCAGGGCGAAAGGCAAACAGCCAGTCCTCAAGCACACTCCACGCCACAAATATAGAGATGACATAGCCTAACATCTGCGGTAGCTGCGATGTCTTAGCAGAATACGAGGAGACGAATGAAGGCCGTGTGGACATAGGTATAGGTAAACTATGCACTGTCCACACAATACAATAGTCATGAAGTCTTCACCTTATTCTGGAAGGTAGTAGCACATGCGTCGCTTCTCTGTTCATTCATTTCTGGAAGGATGCTCCACACCTTACGTTTTGGATCATATACTTCCGCAGTCTTGAGTCTAAATAAAAAATTGTTCCCTAGTTCACAGTATACACACACCGGCATGACGGGTCGTCATGACTGCCGGGGTAGTCAGGTTCATGGGGGCGTTTCCTCCGCACCATCTCCGTTGCAGTGGCCGTCTAGGCAGGGAATCTACGGAACCCTTTTCTACGTATTTGGTAAGACTCCTAGGGGGTCTATACCACAAACGAACTTTGTGGCCAACGACGTTACCTCTACACCAGCTACCACGCAACAATACGTTCAGAACCATAATTTCAGTTAGGCATAGCAAAATACTGTGTACGCTATGGGTATGAACGCAACAAGACTATGGTACATTTATGAAATGGGAAATACACCTGTATTGTCCGTCCATGCCCCCCAAAGCGAAAATCTTCCCATCTATTGTCGCCACGCTTACGTAGCATCGTTTATGAAACATGGATGGCTCCTGTAAATCGCACAAGTAGAATCGTTACGAGGTGAGTACGACATGTGAGATCTATGCATGGCATCAACACCAACCTCGATCCAACGATTGGTAATTACATCAAGTTTTCTGACTGTGTCGAAATAGTTAACGCCGTCGAATCCTCCTATGAGGTAGAGATATTTATCCGTGAAAACAACACCGTGATACGCACGGGACTGATCTTCAGCGAGACCTAGAATAGCACGAAAAACTTGTAATTCACAATTTTCACACTTCAGTGTAGTGGTTGGTGGCTAGTGGTTACTGGTTGGGCCACTTCAGATGTGAAACCTTCATTCATACACATGACGCGGTTTTCAATGTGGCAAATTTAGCATTTGGTGCCCTCGCACTTTCTAACTTATGACCACAAAATATAGCTATATAAATGAAAATTATTCAAAGATGCGTTAAGCGGTCGTCGACGCATATAGTAGGATGGGGCAAGAGGGGACATCTTACGGCGAGAATTCTATTTTCTCTTGAGACAATTTTCGCTGATATGTCGTCTGCTATATGCCAGACTCTAGACGCTATCTTTTTTTATTTTTTATTTGGAATCTTTGGCGTTTTTCGCCTACTAAGGCCATGTATGCCAGGTCGATGCTCACGGTATACGTGTCAATACTTCCAACTTATAGCCTGGATCACTAGTACAATCACGGCTCTCCGCACTTCCCCGATCCCGAGAGCCAAGCAGGGAAGGAACGGATACCAATTTTAAAGTCTTCGATATGACTCGGTCGGGAATCAAACCCGCAACCTCCCGATCAGAAGGCGGACAGTCTAATCCACTCGGCCAACTGAACGGTAGAGACGCTATCTACAGATATAATTGGTCTATTCGTCATGTTTCGTCCCGTAGGCCGGCAAAATTGGCTTTAACTCTAACGGATCACGATACGCGATTTGGACTAGAAATTAAATTAGTCTCGGGCCCCGCGTATGGACGTAGTTCTCTCGCAATGAAAAACCTAGGTTTACGCAAAGTTAGATTTTACAACCTGGAATTGATGTTATATTCACCCAAGCTTTTGCCCGTGAGTCGTACGCTTCAATAGTGTTTGTAGAGCCCCCACCACTCCACCCTCCGACCGCCACTAGAATCTGCATTTGAATATCACGTCAACTCGACAAATTTTAAGTTTCAAAATTCCGATGCTCCTACCTCATAAGGAAGTCTCGGCTGCATTATCCTCTTCGTTTCTGAATAATCAGTCTCACCCCCTGGCGGGATTGCATGTACGGCACGCATTGCGAGATTTAATATTGTTTGGCACGCTGACATTTTCTCGATGACCATTTCGTTAGCTGCACCAGAACGGTAGTGTTAAAAATGGAGCCGTTTTGTCATTTATGTATAGCCTTACAGTTCACTCGTGTTGTCAAATAGTCGGAATTGAGTAGTCCCAACCGAACCTCTCTCAACAAATGAGGAAGATAGTCCATTCGACTTTTTCTGTCTTCTTCAACCCACCTGAATATCAAACTGCATTATTTTCGATGCATGTGATGTGCACGTCGACCACGATTTACTGCAACGAACGGCGCATAAAGCGTAAACGATGTTGTCGAACAACACTGTGTTTTGGCACCACCACCAATTGGCGTTACAGTCCACTCTACGCCAGACACGACGTATACACGGTTGTATAGACGCACAACAACGCAGAGTATAGGCATATAGACCAGCGACCACACAAATAAACGACAGATATATACGTAGTGTCAATCAGTCAAGCAAAACAAACGTTTGGTATCATTCTGTCATCTCGAGATCCAACCGCGTCACAACGCGCATTGCATGCATTTAGCAAACCTGTCTAGCAAAGGTTCAATTTCTAATTTAAATCCGCCCTAGAAGCATTATATTGCACCCGTTTCCTTCCTTGCCTGCCCGGCTATTCACTGTCCAATCACTACGGCTCACTACTCATCGACCGTACCAGGCGGGCGGGTTCTACGGCAGGTTCAGATGCGGATTTCAACGCAACAATCTGCAGCCTTACAAAAGTTTATGAAAAGAATATGCGCCTACTACAAAAATTTGAAAAACTCTTGAAGGTTGTTTCAGCCACTATGATATTTAAGTCTTTATTGAGCTCTTGTCGTAAACAAGGCTCCCGCTTATTTTTAAAAAACCTAGAATTCATGATTAAAAATCCTCCAAAAAACCCAGATTACAAAATGATGTTCACGAATCAGCCAGGAGCGAACTAGCCTACAGCCAATGACGTCAACGCCACTTCTGCGGTCGGCAGAATTCGAATAGTGATTACTGAATATGCCTAAAATTCACATCAGAGGGATTGAAAATATCGAATGCTACCCATTTGCCCGGAGTTGACATTGCGCCGCGGCGTATTCACATGACGGAACCCAGAATTTGCGTATTTTTTGGGTCTACTAAAAATCATAGAAACCCAGTAGGGGTCGAAAAAAAAGATCTGGGTGGAAAATCCCACAGTGGGAGCCCTGGTCGTGACAGTAAGCCTTAGTGATGAGCATACCTGAAAATCGCTTCAGCCACAATCTCCTCACTACGAACGTTGAGGCGGTCATCCGATACCAGCCGCAGCACATCTTCAAATGACAGCTCTAAGAACTCACTACTCTGTGCGGCGATGTCTTCAAACTTCATCAGTATAAAGTCAGCGACTGAGATTTTCAATTTATCACAAGAAAACGACCTGGCGGGAAGTTCAAATAATTTATACAAAGTGTGTAATTGCAACAAAGTTAATTTTCACTCACTCAGCGAAATGATATATTCCTATGCAGTTCGTAGGAGACAGTTGACGTTTCAGGTAGGAACAACACTTTTCCTTGACGTAGAGGAAACTGAACCGTTCTGCAGCAGGAAGTAACTCTTGGACATTGTGAGGAGTGATAATGACCTGCGTACATCCGAAAGTGTACTGGAGTGTTGCATTGCGACCCCATACAATAAAGCGCTCTGGGAGCCACCCGCCCGGCACGGTAATTGGCGAGTTTGAATGGAATTCAAAATCTGCAAGCGGGTAGGGAGTAAAAGTCCAAACACACGAAGATTGTCGAGAAGCTACTTCATGCTGCCTTGCAATAGACCTAACGAAAATCGCACGCAAACAGAGGGTGGAGTCCTAGTCTAGCTCCAAAAATACCGACCTGGCCTGTGTATGCAAATTCTAACAACGAAGACATTATTTCGGGAGTGACCTTTGTAATTTCAACAGCTCCCTCATTATTAACGGAGTCGTCAAGTAAGAAAAGCGACCTGCAAATATACAAACAGTCAACCAATATTCTACACGCCTCTGGGCTCTGGCATGCCCAATCATTTTCAATAGTGGTAACCACATTAACTTTTACATCTGTGGCTCCGGGAAAATGTTTAACCGCAACAGGGGAAGGGGTTACATTAGCATCCTTCGAAACAGTTCGCGAGACATTCATCAGATCAATTCGTTTGTAACCCTTCGATTTCAGTACTTCCAGGTAATAGCTTGGTTGGTTAGGCTTTTTTGGCAATCATCACCTCCCGAGTTACAACCGATGTAGTCAGTGTACTTTGGTGGCGTTACATGCCTTGCCCGTCCTGCATCCTACCGCGAAGTAGCGGCACTTGACGCAACGTCTTATCGGCCTATATAACCTATAAGGACTAGGCGGACCAACAAGGATTTGAACCCGATCTAGCCTGATAAATGACAAGGTGCGCACTTCATACGTACAAAATTACTCACCTGAAATAGTTACTGCATGCACACAATACCAGACGATGCACAGGGAAAGCAACCCCATTTACTTTGATGGCGACATCACAGAATATCCCTCTTCGCCGAAAATCATTGAAAGTGGACCATGCATCGTTAGACGGCCTCCACTCTTCAGAACAAAAAGAAATTTCGGAAAAACTTGGCGACAGATTCATTTCACACAGCTTTGACAGTAGCCGTAACAGAAACCGAATTCCCTTGAACGAAACTATGATGGTTATTGTTTCGTCATAAAGCGTCTGCAACAAATTGCTGAAGATGCTAGCTGCATGATGGCACCACTGATGTACGTCAGCATTATTCCGACATTGGCTGTCTTGGTCCGAAAATCTTACCAGTCAGTAAACCACAGTGGGAACAGTCGTTTAAATCAGTCAATTAGCAAACGCTACGCACACCTAGCACGTCGTGAAAGACCTCAAGTTTTTTCACAATACACTGGCCTACTGTCGAAACATAAACTGCGCCACTGATATACGACATACCATGGCCTACTCGATGGATTCGGTTAAGCATGATACAAATCATCCTCACGATATGTCCAACCTTACTGCAAGCCTATTCATCGGTACTTCGCTCCTAGCTTTCTTGGCTCCGGTAGAGACCACGATCTAATCAAACCTTTGAAACATGAAGAGTCTTGTCAGCGTTTTACACGACGTATATTGCAAACAACTGTGGTTCACTTAACCATGCAAATATCATCAACACATAAATCACAGTTTGAATCACATAAGCTATCAGAACTGAATTCGAAGCTCATCTACATCCGCACGACTGCGCTCTCATCTGACTCCAACTAACTTGAGTAGGACTGGGATGGTCGGTGGGATGGTACAGGGTGATGTGAATAGGGCGTTCGTCGTAAGAAGTCGGCGTGCAACAGATCAAACTTTCACCTCGCGGACCCTGTCGAAAGCAAAATTCAGAGAATTATCACACGGTCGCGGAACAGAGGTGGCAATCCCAGCGGGTGCGTGTCACGACCAAAGTTACCACGGGCGGCAATCTCCTAGTAGCGCAAAGATGATTCCGCGACACATGTTTTGCCAATTAATCGTTGCAGTTACCTGTTCCACCAGTGGTTCACAGCATGATGATACTAATAATTGGTCCAATAATTAAATAACGAGGATTTATGAACCTGAATGACTTGATCCTACTAATGCTACTATATTACACATAAAATACTTACATTGGCCACGGCAATAGCATGGTTAGTAGTTTTCATTAATGGTGTTGAGCATCTACCTTCGCACAGTCCAATATCGAAGTGTTCCGTATTCCATCCAGGACGAAAGATTTTCATTTTCTTGATGAAGGATGAAACACATTTTTTAGATTGAGGTGATTGACTTGAAAAACAACGTACTAACGCCTCACCTGGTATAGCTCACGATCGAATCGATGAGGAGAACGCCTGCAATACCGAGCTCGTTGATCCCGTGCAGCTGAAGAAGTTGGGGGATGATTGGGCCGGTCCGGGTTTAGACCTCTACGATGTCGCACTGCAAACAGGAAATCCAGATATTTATTGAAGATAGGCTTCACACAGTGCTGTCGAGAGGGATCATTGCTGGAAAAAGTTTATTTCCCCGGAGGCGTATTATGATCTACCCTTAATAGGCGTAAGCCCTTTCGTAAAATAAAATTCAAACATAGCGACCCAGCACTCGTGTAGGTTAATTTTCTATAGCAGATTAAATTTATCGCATACCAACGTGTAGCGACCAGTAGTTTCGCTGACCGTCTACTGCATTATTGTCATAACAATGATTGTCTACTGAAGGTAATCCTCCGCCGTTCGCTTGATTCTTATCAATGCACAGAAGTGTTGCCTACAATCATTGCTTCAACGATGGTATTTCATTCCGATGTTAAGCGGTTTTGCCCCAGTCGAAAATGTACAGTAACGTAACGCATTGTACTTTGCCTCGGGTGTTTTAATGAGAAGATCAAATGCGAGGTGAGGCCTTCACTATTATTCCGGGCGACTGACAAGAGCGCTCCCTAACGGATACGGCATAAGCGACTCCCCGGAAGGAGCGTCGCGTGAAAACAGTAATCCTTCACATCCCTGTCGGGACTTCTGGCGGTATAGATTGTGTGAAGGAGTTGTGCCAAACGGCCCGGCCTATCATCCGCTTGCCCACACTGTGGCGGTTTTAGGTCGCAGAGTTCGCGAGTTAAGGCGGGCTGTGTAAGGTCATCCTGCATAAAAATGACTCAATCATGTGCGGTTCAATCCGCGGACTGCTGTGACTCTAGATGAAGATACCCAAGGGATAAATCCTATGACGCACAGCGCCACATAACCAATTGTGATTATGTAGCGATAGGTCGGTGAAGGGACTATAATTCAACCCATCCGTGCATTACAGGCCGGAAATCTACCACTTAAAATCAGCATAAAGCAATCACGTCAGTTCACATTAAGATGTAGCAGATTAATTGTACACGGACACGAGCGATCTCCCCGTAACGAGGTTCCCCGTTTCTCGTGTTTTCTAGTCGTGCTGGCACGTATAAGCAACGCAATCGCTGGTATTGGGACAATCCTATTGCGGTGTACACTGTACACTACACACTTGAACTCTAACAAAGAGATACCTACCAAGGATACCCTCAGCGATATAAGCATCTGCGTCTTCTTGTACATCTTCACCATTTGCCAGATCATGTGTAATCATTTTTTGGAAGTCTAATTGTCCGTTTTTCTTCGCAGAGGCATTCGTGAGATGAGGCGAAACGCTATCAACGTTGTGTTTCGTGTGAAGAATTAATCCAATTGCTTGTTTAACGACGGCCAATCGCGATTTGCGTAACAGCGATCCATGGCCTACTCTACTTAAGTAGGCCATGGGCGATCCTCCGACGATGTATTGCCGGCGTGCTTGAACGTGGACGTCCACCGTTACAGTACCTGTCGGGTCGTCCAGCATGGCGTCTCTAAGAGGTGCAACATCCAGATCTAGCACCATGATCTCGCCCTGAGTCGACGAGCATGAGGTCTGTAACACAATCCCAATTAGAACTCTTCTAACTATCAATGTACAGGTCAAAAGGGTAGGCATAATAGAGATGCCCTGTTCAATACTATTTATATTTCACAAATCGAAAAATGTATCATGCACAGAATATATATGCGAGGAGAGTACCCACGATGGGAATCTAGTTCGAAATTTCAAGCGAATAAGCGAGATCAAGTTCGTACCTGTCTCGTACCATCACGACTTCAAAACCTATTTGGCTGTGGTTTTGATGCCGTTCCTCTAATTTGGCCAGCCTTGTGACTGGAATTTTGCCTCACCACGCATGCGCAAACTTCAAAAAGATCCACAGGCTCTGTCTATCTAGCGGGACGCTATGGATAGCATGTTTGCGGTCCTTGGCATGCACGCATGCATGGATATTTATTCACCAGTCGAAGAGAAAATCAATTGCAACAACTCTATTCCTATTACACAAAATATACGCTGACCGGCATTGACGAGATGAGCCGAATACAGCTGTTACCGCTACCTCCTGATGAAGCGCGAATATTGCACGTCAGCTAATCTCAGTTTGAACAACGACACCGTGGGTGACGGGACTACCTTGAGACGGCGAATGAGTATTTCCAGCAATCGTGACCACTATAATGCGGGTGGCTGATTATATCCTATCGCCTTTCAGGCTTTGCGGGTGGAGAGCCTAACAAATACACTAGCTAGTAGCAAGTAACTGGTGTGACGGGTAGCGAGAGCTGAAGTTCACAGTTGGCGGATCCTAGCTACAAATAGCGGAAATAAATGCGCGCTCCGTTACCATAACTTGAACAGTCACACTGTCACCTCCGTAATCTCTACAACACGTCACTTACTAGAACTCCAGCGTGTATTCTTTCGGAATCCCCGTGCGCATTTCGTAAAAACGCTGTGGTATAGTATCTTCCGAATGTTTCACCCAAGTCTGCAGGAGAACGTCTTTGCAAGATCAACTCGGCCGCCTCCAGCATGTTAAGATCAACTCTATAAAAAAACGCAATGCTGCATTCTAAAACTACTACAACAAGAAACATTCCCTACTTCGTTGTTGGTGAAAATGTCAGCGTTCCAACATCTTCGGTCCAGGTCTGATTGCTTGCTCGGATAATCGCGACTTCGTGATCTTTTCTCGTTTCGTACAAATTTGTCCATTTTGTCTGGATAGCGGCTGACCGGTGTGCACATGGAGCCACATTGCGCAAAAGTGCATTTGACAAGGACTCGTCGCCGTTTTTCCAATCTCCGAGGCCTGCACAATGATAACCACCAATTAAAAGCTTACAAACGCGACTCCAGACAAATGCAGTGTGGTGTACCTATTCCCGAGCTACCTTGATGACCTCGCGACGTAACCGACATTCGGTCACGGGTTTTGACGCGGAACTAATTGCTCATTGACGTCATCGCACGCAAAACGTGTGGGGCCCTGGCGAATTTGCTCAGTACTACATATACCGTAGTACACGCGCCAGTTCTTGCTTACCTGCGAAATACTCCAAGGCAAGTCGATCAGCATCTGCAGCAAGTTTCGCAACCTTCGTACAATGTCGAACATCCTTCTTCGAAATGAGATCCCCCTGGCTAAATTTCAGGTTGATAATTAAAATAGGCTACATTCAGAAGTACCGAGGCCGTGTCACCGTGTCACTTGCCGACGGACTTCAGATCGACCACTCAAAAAAACGCACACGATTTTGAAACGTCAGAAGAGGAAACATTAACGGAAACCTACCTGCGACGTCCTTCGATACATTCTTTGTAATTACGCCGTTCAATAAAAGAATGTGAAGCGACTAAGACGACGCAGGCCGTTAGGAGTACGGCACGCAGCATTTTCAAAATTTCACGACAATCGAACTGGACTCTTACTATACAAAACCGGGAAAATAACAACCTCAAGAATACAAAATGCGTTCAGACACGCGTTAAACAGTAGAACAAAAATCTACCGTGCGAGACGGAGAGGAAGACAGTTACTCACTCTCACTCAAAGAACTGAAATGACCCTCTCCGTTACAAAATCGAAAGAAGAAATGTTCACACGCTGAGACGCGTTTTCAATTATTTGATGAGTGCAGTGCAAAAATCAAACTCCTCGACCCCAGCAATCAAGCCGGCTGCAAACGCAGTAATTCCTAAAATATCGTGGTGTAGGCTTGAAAGCTATTGGTTGTATTGAGCAAGATTAGGCGCCATTGAACAAACTGTGAATATGAATATATTGTGAACCTTATGTATAGGTCGCTAACTGCTTTATTGACTTTTCTAATGTGCTTGGTTGCAACAGAATGACCAACTTCAACTAAGTCGCACACCCCTCTCGTAATGCTTATACTTGGAAAGCATTGCCTGCATATCCCCGGGTTCACACTTCTCTATTGCATGTGTGACGTGGGTATGTCTTCATCAACCACACTCACATCGAAAATACCTTACAGAAGTTGAAACAAAAACAATGTATATATCTTTAATGAGATGACTACATATTATACACGCTACGAGTTTTTGCATCTAGATCCTTCTAGAAGTTGCCAGCTAATGGATACTGCAAGTTCAATCTTTTGCACTGGTCCCATCGGAGTTGTCAATCTTGTCTCTGAAAAATGTTAAGTCAAAATATATCCACGACAGATTACTATCAATCAATAATTACGTGTCTGTCGGTTGTCGCTTTTTTCTCTTTGTAAGCGCGTACTGTATACAAGCACGCAAACATGACGTAGCCTTCTCACTGAACCAGGCGAATGACATCAGGATGTAAACGACGTAGGCAATGAGGCAAGCCGCAGCCAACACTAGAATGGCGACTAATGCTACCAAAGTAACAGAACAGTGTATGAGATCTCATAGTCGACAAACAGTGAACGATGCGAACTGAAGGCTCGCAATGGATGAACGAATGTGTTGAAATCGAAGGACTCGGTAATAGCATGCTAAATTCGAATTGTAAGATTCTAGGGTAATCTCTATCATGGCCTACTACATGTACTACATGTACTACATGTACTACATGTAGTAGGCCATGTCTCAATCTACTTTTACCAGTCGGGGGCGATTGGTAAGTCCTCTCAAGACTATCTAACCCCATCTAGCGGCGATTTACGCCTTATGTAATGAAGTTTGAAAACGCAGGCCCATACCACAGACTTCTATTTTGCGCATGTGCAATTGAAAACAAATTCAATTTGCCTGGCCCCACAGGTCGAAACCAGAAACGTATAACAAGTCGTGGTAGGGTGCTATATGCTAGATATATTCCGCATCATCCGCTGTCAGTGAACACTCTACAAAGTACAAAGGCCATTACATAATATATTCACCTGATTTCACAGCGCCTCCAGATCCTGTTTGAAAATACATAGTGATTGTTTTTTTGAGTTAAAAGATATATAATCTCGTGAAGTTATATCACATCTTGGACTCTTCTCCCACGTATAGCCTACATTATGGTCACCATTTTAAGGATGAGTGAAAATTCAGCGTGGTGTATCGGGCAAACATCACATTATCCCCGCTATGCAGCTGTCTGGCCACGTAGCTCTGGATGAGAACCTCACCTCCCGAGGTGGTGACTGACGATATCACCACCACATCATGAATCCGATTCAAATTAAGGGAATATTTGGACAAATTTAGAACATGCTAGTGCCCGGAAAGGTCAGAATAACATTGCACTGCCCTTCCACACACTGGTAATTAATAAAGCGAGGGGTCTGACCTTGCGTAGAATCCGTGGGTGATGGCTCGCAATTTGCGGGAGGTTCTTCACTCTCGTCAGTGTTATCACCGCAGGCATCGACCCCGTCACATAACAGCTCGTTGTAAATGCATCTGTCTACATTTGTGCACTCTGTTTCCAAGTCAGGCCTCTGACATGGCTCTGAAAAGTTACATAATGCCAGTGCATTCACGTCTTATGTGCCGCGATGAAAAGAAATTCATTACTTGTTGTGAAACTGGCGTAGCTGGCAGAAAAATTGACAAAGGGATTCCCAGGTGGTACAAGATTAGCCGTTATTTTCATAGTTAACCAATTAGTAGTACTGAAATATTCCAAAGTTGATGGATCGTCCCCTGAAAATACAAAAAGAAAATCTCATCTCAGACGAGAGGTTAAAACTGTCCGCCTTCTGATCGTGGGGGTCCAGGTTCGATTCCCGACCGAGTCAAACCAAAGACTTTAAATTTGGTATCCGTTTGTTCTATGCTTGTCAGTCAGTATCGGGGGAGTGCGGAGTATCGCGGTTGTGATAGTGATCCGGGCTATGAAACGAAAATATTGAAACGTGAACCGTAAGCATTCACCCGGCGTACATGTCCCTAGAGCCTAGTAGTCAAAAAACGCTATAACGTCAAAGCAACAAGAACGGCGAAGATTCTCCTGGCAACTGTATACAGAATAACTATCAACAGTTCTGTCGTTATGATGACAATGTGAAACTCGGTTTGATTGAAAATCTGCCTATGAACCTACGTGTGTAGGCCTATACACCGACACAATCTGTTTCGGACACAACTGAGCTAAAAAGATATTGCCACGCGCAATAGGCAAAGCTCAGGGATGGGTCACTCGTAAGCCTATCTCGAATCTGGAAACCGCGAAGTTAGAGAATTTGCACGTTAGCTATTAAGTTGCACGAAATGACCAGATGCTCGTCACAGAGTAAAACACCTCTGAACGGGCGTTACAGGTTAGATATTTCTCCTTGTTTTATAACCTATACGACCACATTCGGCTACGTTGTAAGACATTGTCGGCGCGTGTAATAGAACCCAGTAGAATATAGCCTATGTACCCATTCGCGACCTATTCAATGGCCGTGGCAGAATAGACCGTCGGGCGGTAAGCGCCAAAAAAGTTTTTATAATTAAAAAAAAGGAAACTTACCGGGACATATTATGGGACTAATCAACCTTGAAGAATCATTGGCGAATGAATCATCATAGATTTCAATATTTGCTTCAGTGCAGTCGTTCGGTTGAAGAGTGAGATGACTGCAGGCCAGAAAAAAAGGTTTACGGTAGTTACATCAGAGAATATATAGACTTAAAGCCTACCAAACTCACTCGAACACGAGCCTTACTCTTTGTCGCGGCCTGTAGGTTCTGATGGTGAATAAACAAAAGATATCGTTCGAAATTGGAATGACCAAATCGATTGGTTCATGCGATACAACCACACCTCCTGGTACTTGAGTCGACCTTCCACAATCACCGCCATTCAGTAGAACCTCTGTTGATAGAATAGCAATTAGTGGGAACTATAGCGATTTAAATAGCTTCTTTCATTTCCGTTCATTTAAATGACTTAAAAATTGGATCCGTTCCTCTCTGCTTGACAGTCATTATCGCAATTTTGTAGGGTGACGTGGTCGTGATCTGGGCTATAAACCGGTAGGCCCTATCGACACACGTACTAACCGTTGACCTTGGTAGTTTGAAAAGCCGAAAATCGAAAAAACAACGAAATTTCTTACTTCTATCCAACTGCCCGTGAACGATGTTCGAGATGGTCAAAAACGCTGCTGCTTTCAGTATCGCAACTGCCATGCCGCATCAAATTGTCACGATAGACAGAACAGAAATTGTCACCAGTTTTGACGACGTCCAAAATGTGTACCTAACTTCACAAGTTTTTCGAGCTCCATTCCGTGATATGAAACTGTTTAATTTACTACTATCGCCATTGCGCTTAAAACAACTTCCATTTCGAAATACAAAGGATTTGTTCGACAAGTTGATCACGCAAAGGATTCCTCTTATCCTAGATTTATGTGTTTTTACAAGCCTGTCTTAGCTAGAATAGTCCCAAAGATAGCGCCTATAGAAAGCAAAGTTATGACATGGTGACAATACGTTATGTTTTCTGTCACGTTTCCTCCCCGTCGGTTCAAATGTAATGCTGAATATATGTAGGCTTATTTTTGTCAACTATTGTGATAATATCTGTACCGAGTTTGTAACTGTGCTTACTTAGCTATGATCCAGTAATAGGATAGGAGCGTGATGATTGGTGTTTACTCTGCGATTATTTTGATCGCTCGGTGACATCAGGCGAAAATTGCTAGATTATGCGGGAATCTTATGCGATTGGAAGTGTAATCTTGACATCATTTCTATTCCGTTCGGTTGACCGAGTAAAACAGAAGACTTTAAATTTGGTATCCGTTCAATTTCTGCTTGGCAATCGGTATCGGGGGAGTGCGAAGTATTGTGGTTGTGATAGTGATCCGGGCTATAAACCGAAAGTATTGACAAGTTCCCTGTAAACATTGAACTGGCGTAGCTTACTTGATCTTAGTGGTTGAAAAACTCCCATAAATTCTAAACAACATTTCCAATTCCCGCGAACATGACCGAAAATTCAGATTAAGACAGCAAAACATCACCATGGCTAACTCATGCTTATCCGTATCCGCTGCGAGCTCGAGCGGGTTACTTATTTGCTAGTATTTTCTATTTGAATCACACTGAACCTCGGAACAACTAAGCCATCTTCACTTCGCAGTGACGCCGCCAAAGCGCAACAAATACAGCTACCTTAAACTGTCAACGCGGCGCGACGCAGACGCATTGAATACGTGTAGTTCGAGAAATGCTTTTGAATCTCGTGAAATTTCTTGTAAACTACAAGACAAGAGTATTTTAAAGATGAGTAGAATTTACAAGAAAAAAGCTTTACACAAAGAAACATTTAAGATAGGCCTACTATAGTTATGGACAGAAACGAATACAGAATAGGTAATTTCGATAAGAACGTAAAAATTCCTGAAAAACCAAAGCCAAAGAAGACATCTCAGGAAGTGGACCTTCCCTACGCAAACACATCTTGCTCAATGCTCACGTAGTGAAATTGACAACGAATGAACGAATACAGGCTATTGCGCAAACCTATGAACCTGAGTACAATATATATAGATAAGATAACTCGTTCCAACCTCTCCTTCAACTTAGCAATTTAGCCAGATTCGTTTTGGAAAGCAACCGACGATCAAGATGTGACGTCATACGCCTAGAACATGCATAGGAAATTCCGACTTCAATCGGAAATATCCCTCTGGTAGGTGTCGCACGTAAGCAATTAACATCGGTTCCTAGTTTTTGCGGATGACTGTGATTGAGATTCTGGCCAGAAATCAGTACCGCGTAGTATAACCTTTTTATGGCTATATGATCGAAGCGGATGAAAAAGTACCTAAATTTCATCCAATGATATGGGCAGGGTGACGATAGCATGAAAAGCACTACCAAATCATGGGGACGACGATCCGCCGTGGCCACCCGCAAATGGGACATAGCTGAATGCAAAATAAAGCGTTACAAATCCGGGTCAATATTTTGCCCATCCCAGGTTACATACATTATACTTAGCGAAGCTTGCTTGCCAATTTAGTCTATTCAAGTGTGGGTATACGTTTCAGAACGGCTTTCAAACGGTTTTTGAACAAGTTGAAGGGCTGTTAGCATTGGTAAAAGAGAATTCCATGCATTATAGAATGTACAGAGTTGATGAATTCTACATTTCAAGTATGAAAAATATAATATATCTTTCTCAAATGCAAAACGTAAGTCGGAAATATTCACTAGAGCGAACTCATATTGTGTTGGTAGAAATACCGTACTACATTTGGGTTATACCTGGTAAAATGTGCATGTGACGTAGCCTACATCACCAACACATCTACATCTAGGCGTACCGACCCTGCAAAGAAGCCAGCACGCCCCTCTTTGATGACATGCTTGAATAAGTCTACCATTAGCAGAAAATTTTTTTCAGGTTTGGCATAAGGGAAGACAGCGTTGTTATAATATACGGGAGAACGCAGCGTGCAAATCCAGGTCGGTGATTTCAATCGCTCTAGGCCCAGCTGGTTCCAAACGCGGAAAATGACAAGGTTTCATTGAAAAGGCCATCCTGCGTACAAACTCAGCGAAATCTCCGTGTGGACTATCCTCCGCTGTAGTAAGTGACCCCGATTTGGACAACAAGCCGCAACGAACACTGATCTCAGTACCCGCGGCCAGCGTATTTTGATGGCCATAACAGATTAAATAGGCTTCCATCGTGACTTGGGCAGTATTGGCAGTAAAACGTATCTACAAAAATCAATCGTCGATCGACTTTTGGAACACTGAGTAAAGATCAAGTCTCCTTGAAGATTTGAGGTAGACATTTCCCCTCCCAATTAGAGAGTTGGCGATACTAAAAGGCAGACTAAGTGGACTGAGGAATTACGCAGCATAACCGATACGAAACGGCGGGACCAGCAGCCGCAGAAAATACTTCAGAAGATGTGAGGAGGAATTACAGATAATAAACAGCGGAAAAGCCGGTCTCGCTCCCATATAAAATATTTTATAGGTGAAAGATATAAAGTTAGGGCCTGGATGGTTAGATCAGGGGTGAAATTACCAATACTAAATGGCAAACCTAGAGAACTTGGTAGGATTAAGGGTGGGATAATATTCTAATTGCTGCGGCGTGGGCAACCGAAGGAGCAAACATGCCATCAAGAAATCTACGTGATGTGCCGTTTAGTACCGGTAATTCCGTGTGGTCCGTATTTTGGTGTCACGCATATGTCAAGAATATAGTAATATAATACTAATTACTGCTTTGTTGAACGTTGGAATTCTAGTACCGGTGATTTGTTGCTGTTGTTATTTCACTTGCGCTGATTTTTGTGGTTCTCGTTGGTAAAGTTTCACCGGCAGTCCGTTCGTAGGGTGTAGAAAGGGAATAGCAAATAATTTGGGTGGTTTTCCGTCAGCAAATTCGACTTTGCGAAATGTCTTGACAAATTCTACTATGAAGAGTTTCCATTGCATTCTGGCGAACTCTCGTCCGACGCATATTCTTGGTCCGCCGCCAAAAGGAATCCATCTGTTCAAACAGAGCGTGAATATGACAGACAGTTTAACCCACAAGCAGTATACGGTACAACAGAATCATGCAAACACTTGCTACATCATGTTTCGGGGTTTTCAGTTCGCCTATACTAGAGTGCTACATACGGATCAAACAAAAACCTGGTCCGGTTAGACATTCCGCCTCCCAAGTAAATGGTTGGTGATATTAAAATGCAGACTCAGTGGACGGCAGATTGCGCTGTATTACCGATACGAAACGCCAGGCCTTGCGGCCGCACAATAATTCCAGAGGTGAAGATAAAATTTCGGTTCAGATTAGCATGATCAAGGGAGGAATTCCAGATAGTAAACGGCGGACATAAAAGTCTCCTTGGCGCCCGGCATAGGTAATGGGTGGGTTGGGGGTCGAATAAGGTATTTGCTGGGGGGTATAGCGATAAAGGGCGAGTACGGTTAACTGGAAGGTAAGCCCAAAGACGGGAACTTTATTGCCTAGACTAACGTAATAACAAAAAAAATCAGAGTCAGACATTTTGTGAATGTGCGAGCCGGGCGTACACGGGGCGTTAAATGCGGGGCTGGGCCAGAAGCTGACTGACACGTAGAGAAGGAACAGACAACAATTGTTTAAGTCGTTGGTTTGACTCGGTCGGGAATCGAACATGGGACATTCCGATCACAAGGCGAGCACTTGAACCATTCAGCCAACTGAGCGGTCTATAGCACGGAACTGATCGAATTGGAAAGAAAATCCCGACAATGGAGTAGTGAATTCTGAATCAGACTTTACAAAAACATAGAAACCAGGGGTTTTACATCATAACACACGCGTAGAATTACAGTCATGCGCATCAGTAAATATTTGATCACGCTACAGGTCACACATAATTTTAAATCTTTCAAAACGATGTTTTTCTGAAGAATTGAGTAACCATTACCATACAAATCTCGTTTATAAACAGACGCGGATAATAGCTCTCGAGACGGACGCGCACTTGACATGACATATCAATCTGCTTAGTGAGCTGTCAATTTGAATCATTTGACTGGCATTTGCGAAGGAATAATGGATACATCATATGCAATGCGCATTTAGATGGCAGTAATAGTCTTCTATATATAATACTAATATATTGCATTTAACGATGGCGGATGGTCTCTCAAATATGACTAAAATATGATGATGACTTGAATGAAATAGGAAAGTGTACAATATTGTTTGGTAATAATAGTCACTTCCCACCAAAACCAACGGTATTCGTGTGAGACACGATTTAAAATTGGGTTTGGTTGCGCTTCGCTGGTCCCCGGACAGAATTCAAGTTCCTTGGAGATATCGTATGAATGTTATGTGTCTTGGAATCGAAACTCGGGATATTTATGCTTATTCGTGCATGGTCAGTATTCGATCCGACCAAACATGTGAACGAACGAACGTGAATGCGCCACGACCAGTGAAGCGTGACCAACCCACTTAGAGATTCAATAACGGGCCTCCCACAGATACTGTTGATTTTGGATGGAACTGACATTTTCCAAACAATATTACACGCTTTCATATTTCATTCAAGCCCTTATCACACTTCGACCGGACGCCCCCCCCCTGTGAGATGGATGCATAGTGTCATCATCTGGTGGAGGAGCGAAGCATTATAGGTTTAATTTAGGATGGACGATAAAACAGTGATGACAGTCGCTATATCTATCGATAATACTGCATTGATAGTTGCCGTGGATGGACGATCAGTCACAATAGATATAGAGAGTGTCACCAAAGTTTCACGTCCAGCTAAATTATATTGAATACATAGTCCACAAGCATATGGAGCAACGTTGCTTTATAGGGTAACAATGGCCAAGAAACTATTATCGATAATACTGGTAAGGCTTGTATATCAGCATCACCTATATCGAACCGAAACCACTTCAAATTCCTTCTGTAATTATCATTTTTGACGTTTGAAGCTTTGAACTTGACTGTAGTGTAACAAAAGGTCGTGACATGATTAGTGGAACATAGTACAAAACCGCGCGTGACTAAATTGCTTCATAGCTACGTGCTGACTTCTACGCGAAATAAGGAATGTTATACAATGGGAGTGCAAGTGCAAAATATAAGATATTGCTTGCAAATTTCATTTAGCATTATGTGTACGTTATATGGAAAGCATAATGAACAGGCTGACGACATGCGTCACATCGGCTTTGCCTTTCGTCATTCTGAAACGATCAATCACCTATGTGATCACTGTAATTTACAAATTTCCGTGTATGCTTCCTATGAACTCTCACAACAGGTCACGCTTTTCCGTGGGAGAATCCCCGTTTACAAATTTCGGCGAATATTTCGAATTTAGTAACACAAAATTGTATTTTCAGCTTCTACGCGTCGGCTCTTGGTTAGTCATTCAACATTTGCAACTGATGAAGCAGCAGAGCTCCGAACGCTTGTTAATATAATAATTCTCAATAAATCATGGCTGGACATTAAATCAACGGCGACTCTTCTTCGTGATCACGTTTTTTGAATGTGAATTATATTCCAATTAGTGCTTAAACCAGTTTTAGTATCGTGATTGACCTTAAGGAAAAGATAGGCCAATGAATGTATAGGCTTGTATTGTTTTAGTAATTAATGGTATTTGTCTCCAGTAGATCGGCAAATACAGTAGCAATCGACTTTCCGGGCGAACAGAGAATTTCAGTCACCGTAAACGTTTGTAATGCATATAGAAAGACACACACTCGTCCGACCGGCAGTCCCACGGTGATAAACCGGACAGGACGCCAAGTCTGTTGTGTATCTTTCCGTCGTAATATTTGGATCGTCCGCCGTCGACTCCACTTTTTTTCTTAACATCTTTGAGCCGCGGCATTATTTCTTACACTGACAAAATCACGCGGCCCACCAACCAGCTGAAAATTGCTGTCCATGACGCCACGTCGCATTGCTGTATCACTAATAGAGCCAGAAGGATGCATCGAGCTAATATCTGACCATTATCTGAGCTCTAAAAAATATCGGTACCAGCTGTGATCGCTGAAGGCTATGGGCCTACTCAATATATATCGGCAAAAAATATCGGTTATCGACACATGTCTGATGTAGACTGTAGACGTCAATGAGTCATATCGATGACCGCGTGACGCCTAAACATCCAAAGGTGTTTCCTCTTAGTTGTGTGCATTATGGGAGGTCATAGAAACGACTTATTAGTTTTATTATTTGATTACTTCGTAACAGAAAGTACAGGAATTTCAAGTCTTTCGTTGGTGACTGACTACGCGTGAGCGATGTCATAAAATCTATTATGTTTTGATTACGGTTTTCATGGGGCAGCGAACCTTAGAGAATTTGGCACCATTAGTTTGGCAGCGAGTGGATGATAGGTCAATGTCGTCGAGTTTTTGTTATTGCGTCACAGTGTAGACTGATTACGCGTCTGGATCGTCATGAGTCGCGGAAAGTCTTTTACACGGGTCAAGATGGGGTTGATATGGTAACGGCACGTTATGCGGGAATCCCGAGCGGACTTTTTGAGTAGCGTAGTATACTTAGCATAGTTCAAGAGAGTTCAACATTTTTCATAAACGCTCAGGTTGAAGACTTTTGAATTAGATATCCAATTTTGGGTGATCTGCAGTATCATTATCTCTGATGTCGTGATGTGCCAAGGACAACAGCACTACGCCGCGTGATTGGAATAAGCTACTTGATGGTTAGTTGTCCTTATCCAACTTCACGATGGGATGCAGATGCCTTTCCGTGGGCAAACCTATATACACGCACGAAGAACTCACGCTCCACCTCAAGCCCAAGCTCGTTATTATGCTCCAACATATCGCCTGATGAGCATAAAAGTTCTGACGTCGGAGCGCAAATCCTCGTTGAAGTCGACTGTCAATCACGTGACTGTAAACTCACTCTCTCACGTGTAGTTTTCCGCTTACGTTCCAACAGCGCTATGCTCAATGTGAGCAGGGCTCGATAGTGCCATCCTCATCACGATCAGTCGATCATGCACAGAATTTCATTAGTGCGAAAGAGGAATGGTGCACAGGCTAACCAACCTAATACCGGCCGCCTATTTCCAATTTATCAAGGTAGGTCATAGTGAAGGTAAGTAAAGTAAAAATGAGAGCGATGATAATCACATGTAGTACACAAATTACTCACGGCAAGGCGTACACCGATTTGGATCGAAAATCCGAAGTTAAGAGGGTAAAACTAATAAAAGTTTACAAAACATAGCCTGAAGGAGAATTGGTGGTTTTTATGCGTCTTCTTATTCCAATGTCTACCCGCAAAAGGTGTAGATTATTGTGATTAACATGGATTACAATGTACATCAAGTAATTTCTTTAACACCCTGGATATATTTTTAAGCAGCACCATTGATAGATTTTTCGCGGTACTATAGTCATTTTAGCGGCAGCCAATTATGGGTTGAGTTCACAATAGCCAAGGCTAGACTGCTACTCGCCAAAGCTACAATTTAAAATCAATCTCAAGGCTGTTTTTAGCAACTCTACACGTTTCTCTCCATTCCTAACATTGTTCCGCTGGCCTCAAATGGCTTCGCGTTCATCTTGCAACACCAGCATGCAATAGATTCCTATCGTTGGTACTTTTCTCGCATTTTCTGCGTATGGCGCGTTTCGATTCGAGAAATATTAATCGGGATAACACTGATATTAATAAATTGATTGATTTTGGAGATCATGACTTTCCTCTCCTCTCTGCCTTTTGATAACGTTGGAAGTCTCGCATTTCGAGACAAATATTTCGACATTGAGTTCCGTCTGCTTTTTATCGTTAATTTCGCTTGTTAGAGCCAACAAATGTTTTAGGCGAATTTCTCTGATATATAATATACATAAAATATGTCCTAAGAGTACAATATAGTTGTCTTTACTGGATGGCTTAGAAATTTGATCATGCTAGCACGCCTAGGACAAATTGAAAATCTACGGCACCCTGTGCGCCTCCAACATTTTGAGTCTTCTGTCCCTTCGTACATTCCATCTATCGTGTCGCCACAATGGCGTCGGCTATACCGCGAAATACTTATAAGGATTTTTCGCGAGATGCCCGCTTTTGCCGGGACTTTTCCTATTTGAGGCATGTCAAAGCTGAAGATTTCCGCTTTAGTTCATGAACACAGTTAATACACGCGCGCAAAAGGGGATAGAGAAGGCAGGCCAACCAAGAAGCACATTTTCACTTTGAGACATAGTAAAAGCCATGAAAGCTTACCTAAATTTGGATTCCTTATTCTCTTTCCAGTTGTCTGGAGAGAACCTATCCGGGTTGAATTCTCTGTCATCTTCCCACTCCGCTTCATGAGTATCTCTGATATTATAAATGATCGTCCATCCTTTTGGTACTCTGTATTTCTGTAACCATGACAACATTATGTTTCATTACGACTTACCACCACCACTTAGGTAATTAACAGTTACACTTGAGCACGGACGCGCCGAACCTTATCCGCCTTATTCTTAGCGGGAAGTTCGACTCGAGTATAGTTAGAGTCACGTGAGATAGAGTTGATATCCGCGACACGATCAAAGATAGCAATATTGGTAATAAAAAAGTATCCGATTTAAAAATATGAAGATGGCGGAATGCATCGCTCATGATTTGAAGGTGACCGTGCAGCCATTCTAGTCCCTAGTGTTAAGTCCGTGGCGCACCAACCTCATCAGTGATACGCGCCACTCTCTCTTTTAAACAATAATAATAATAATTATGGGGGGTGCCCTTCCTGTTGCAATCCTCCCCATTTTCCAGGGACATTGGGACCGGCGGTTGCTGTAGCTTTTTTAGTTTCTGTTGTCACCATACACCCGTAGATCGCACAGTGAGAAATGATGTCTTGATCGTTAAGTAGGCGCTGGACATCGCAATACTCCTGCACACTATCCGTGTAGCGCCGGATGCCTGAAGCAGCGAGAATACCTATTTGTACATCATAGGTTAATGCGGCTGGCGGGAACCAAGACACCAGCTCTTATAAATTTCGACCTATGATTTCATGCCAGAGTTCCATGACCTTTCATAGTCGTATAAGCCTTTGTTTATAACAATAGACTACTAAGTTGGGATGACTACCATCGTAAATTCTAAAGTCCTTCTCCAATCTTAGTGATTAGAAACCGCAGTGACAAACGAACCTCGTTGTCAATGGGAATCTGTACTTTCCCATGACAGCAACGGATCAGACAATACTGAGTGCGGACGACTCAGTGGAGAGAGTAGAGGCTACGTTTCCGTTAACGGTATCAATTACTGTTGTGGTGTAGAGCAATATAATTACATTAGGGCCTACATGACAGGAGATGATCTATGTTACTACTTTCGAGTAAAATTTGTCTAGCTAGCTATTGATAAGTATCTGGGAACAAGTTGGCAAATCTAAAGTTTTCGATGAAACGGCTCTCCCTTTTAATCCGAACGACATAATAATGATCGGATCTTTCTTTTCAGTTTTCAGCCGAATACAACATGTCACGTTTGAACTTTCAAGTACTGTATGTTAAAGGGTTTCTGCGATCAAAATAGGATGATTGCTTGAATGCAAAATGGAAAGCAAAATCGTGTTGGCAGTAGTTAGAGAGTGTCAACAGTTTTAAGGTCTGGTAAAATTATTGGAAACTATTTGACAGGCTTTCAGCACTCCGCGCTTCAACCTAATGCTAATACACAATTCAATGTTTTAAATCCAGGATTTTATGCAGACGTACGCACTAGGTCTGAAGCAATCCCGCCTAGTTCAATCGAGTGAGATGTTGAAATTCAATGCACGACGGGACTCAAAATAAGATTTCGATAATCCCCATGTCAGGAAGTTCATGATGTAAGTAAATCACATCGAACAAGTGCCAGATGTTCAAGAATAGATCGATTGAAATCCAATTCGTATGAGTAATGGGAACCAAGCAATGGGCCTTAATCCCTTCATCTCAAATCTCCATGTTAGATTGAAAGTGAACAAAGCTCTCACGCTGTTTGTCAAGAGACCTAATTTCGCAAAATTCAAAATTGGCAACAATATGGATTGCTTATATTGCAACATCCCGTGTTTATAGCACTGTCGGGCAACAAGGTTACGACATATTTTATCGAGTCCGTCAAAACATCGTTACGTTATAGCAAAAGTTACATATCAAATATGATTTCCTATGACTGTGCGCCAAGACAAACCTTGAAGAGATGCAAGGTTACCAAAATTGAAATACACCCTATCCCCTTCTCTTTCATTCGGCCATGCTTCATTTGTGGGTGGCCAGCTGGCCATGGCGGTTGGTGGATTGAGCCGTGCCTAATTACGCAGTGATGTTTACAGCGGGCGCCCTTCTTGACAAAACTCTTTTATCCGTGGCTAGGAGCGGCCGTGGCTGTAATTATTAGTTTTGCCGCCAACGCACAATTGCAAACCGCACTGTGCGAGCGTACGCACTCAGGCAAGGCGGCGGGTCATTGGCGGTGTTGCACCACGCCTCCACATTATCTGCGTGACGCAGGAAGCCTGCGGGTGGCAATCTGCAAATACCTGTTTTTCCATGTTAGATTCGATTCGGCTGGTGGGGGATAGAACCACAGCAACCTCACTATAGACATAGAGCGCCAGGTCCACAACCAGCTGAGCTAGCTAACTAGCTGGCTGAAAGGCTTTGTGATATCCCCTGAGCATGAACTGCTTTATAAGTTTAGCCACACAATTTTGTGTCCATAGTATTTTAGATACACGATCTCTACCAAGCTAAATCAAAGTAACGAGATGTACTCACCCCCAATTGAAACGTTCTCGTTGCGAGTCGATAGCCACCTAGGATAGGCGGATTGATTCGTAACGTCTCCTTCATGACTTGCTCTAAGTAGTTCATTTTACTTAGTTTTTCCAACGTAATATTGTCTGACCCATTCACATCGGGAGTGTCGTCAGATTTCACATTGCAGTTGATATCACTTTTGCAATGTTTATTCGAACAAACGCCATTACCCAGGATGGGTAAATCGTCATGTGTTGTATCGTCATTTCCATCCTCCAACAGACCAAAATCACGAAGTTCTTCCTCAATTTTATGGAAATATTTTGGATATTTTATCAAATTCATGATTGCTGATGACTCCGAGCTTGCTAGGGTTTGATATCCTGCGAATAACATCTCTGTTGTGGTTTCTTTCAGCTCAGTGTCAGTGAATTCATGTTCTTCCTCAGTCTTGATATCGTCAGCTGTTTGTGCCTCTTGTCGGCCATTTTGTTTTCTGTTAACATCCATGTCTATGAAATTTCATAATTTTTCAAAATGATTTCTTTCCATTCTCACCGTTTTGCATCCAAAATTAACGATTCCAGTACGTAATGCATCGCGTTTTTCAATGAGTCGTCTGAGCTGGTGGCGGCGAATTCATTTGCCTCAACGTGCCGTTTGACTTTTTGCCTCTTACTTTGTAGGTGATCGTCGAGCAACGCGTGGATTTTATCTTTGGCTTTCAACGCCTTGAAAATAATATATAAAAATTGAGTGACGTCAATATTTGATACATGCGGATTGTGAACCAAAACAGAGCCAGCAAAAGCCAGATACGGCAAAAAGTCCAGTGTCGAGCCTACACCCACACTAACGAGGATTACGGCAGGAAGGGATTACGTTGTAAAAGCTCACTGTGCGGATCTCCATCCGCTGTAACGGCCACAATTGGGATAAACCCCAGAGTCTTGAAATGGAATGCGCGGGACTCGGGTCTGGCAATTACGTGTTTGATGCGATTCGGAAATGGGAGATATCCTACCACATCGTCAGTATTTCTTG
The DNA here is from genome assembly GCA_030412335.1 of Botrylloides violaceus. Lineage (NCBI taxonomy): Eukaryota > Metazoa > Chordata > Ascidiacea > Stolidobranchia > Styelidae > Botrylloides > Botrylloides violaceus. The sequence continues at coordinate 289,417 of JASFYC010000643.1, read as the reverse complement.
CTCACCTTTGAAAACGAAGATCCTGGGAATTCGTAGGGAAGCGAAAAGAGATTTGTTATCATAGAATCAAAGGTTTCAAATAACATATCTCTCTCCATTTGATCCTTGAATGTGAGTCCAACAATGATGGAGAAAGCAATTTCAAACGTAATTCGTTTCGCGCTTGGATAAACAAGAACGGCATCTTTTGAGGTCACCCATTTTTGCATCTAAACGAAGTTTCCATGGTTACCACTTTCCTCGCATTAATAAACGCTTGTATCTCTTGACGACTAAGATATTCAATTTTTAGTTACATGTGACGCCATAATAGTTTTATCAGTTGACGTGGGTAGATCGCTGTGTCTCTTAAGTTCGCGTTGGAAATGCGTGGTCGCAAATCTATTTCTATGCTGTTTGAACATTAAAGTGCGACGTCTAACAGTTTAGGAGATTGGCCACGTAATTGAACGGATTCGACATCTAAGCTTAATGACTTAACTATATATATATTTGACATGATACCTGCTGTTTTATCATATTGTGCATTCTTGGTAGGTAACTCTGTAGCGCCGCATGTGTAAAAGCTTTGAGAAATATTTTTCTTCTGTACTTATGTAAAGAGCCAACCGAGTTAGCAATAGACGCTTCACCCACCAGCCTCCTGACTGACGTTGGCCAAATCGTTTGAAGGTCTTCCTGACTTCCAGTTAAAATCTAAAACGAATACAGTATAGGCCTTAACGTGTTTGTTGTTGCTTTTAATTATGGCGCTTTCCGCTACTTAGGTTATGTACGCTACTTAGGTTATGTACGCGAGGTCAATGCTTACATTATTTTTTATACTAATACCATTATATTACTATAATGATATAATAGCATGGGTCACATTCTTAGCCAAAGACCTCCGTAGGCCTACTAATATACTACTACTTTACACTGACAAGTAGGGAGCAACGCAAACCAATTTTACGGTTCCTGGTTTTGATTCGGCCAGTACTCGAACCCGTTCCTCTCGATACCCAGGCGAAGGCGTATATTTAATCCATTCCGGTGACATGCAAGGCTACGTACAACCTCATGCGTCAAATTGATGTGGATGAGCGACTGAGCGTTGTCCGTCGTCACGACATTGAAGTTACGCCTCAAATCAGTCTTATCGGAATATGTTTAGGCATACAGTTCAAGTACCAAAGCGTGGTATGATAGGAACACTTACTTGCTTAACGTATTCCGGTCCGGTGACCTTAACCATCGTCTTTCCAATGTAGTTGCTTGAAAATATATTTCCATGTTTCTTTCGCCGAATAAGATTAAAATCGCTACCCTGTGAAGCATAAAAGATAACACTGTATTGCAAAAATAGAGCAACATATTTGCACATCATGTCTATGGGATGACGAAAATTCCTAAACATCTCTTTCGTATTCTAGATCCGAGCTTTTTAACCTTTTTGTTGCGTCACGGGACACCCCGAGCTGTGAAAATGTGCCTCACCAATTTGCTTGTCCTCAAACACAAGGCAATGAGCTACCCACTACTAGCACGTAGTCTACCTACCAGCATGGCCTACTTTAGTCCAAAGTAGGTCATGCTACCGGCATGGAGAAGTAAGCTACCGTCAACCGGTACTCGCAATAGTTAATTGCTCTGCCAGGCACTGGCCGCACAACGGCAAATCTCCATGTCGTATTCGTATATTTTCGATAAATTCGTATCAGCCGTCAAACAAGTGGTGGTCGATATCAGACATCGGACTCCACAATCACCGACAATCGACGAAACGCCGAGAAATCGGGCGGTGATCAAGGCATCAAGGTATATTCATGATTTTCTGATCATCGGTATCGGGTGTCAGGTCTGACAAGACGGCCGATTGTTATCGTATGGGCCTTGAACTATCAATATCGGTCGATCTCTAGATCAGCATTCCCCCTCGGTTAACCTGACAATAGCTTGCGGCATAGTGGTTGAAAAATCACTACCGGTATTCTAGATTCTAGAACTAGATAACATACGTACCTGAATCGCCCATGTCAAAGTCTCTCCGATGATCGGTAAACCAAAATCTCCCGGCGGTATAGGGAGGTGAGAAAGATCGGTAGAAGGGTCTCTTGCGCTTCGAAGAATACGTATACGCCATAAATACTTCGACAAATAGAACAAGGAAACGGGCACTACAACCAACACTGCGATGTTGGACGTCATCATAAATGAGCATAGCAGAGATAGCAGTTCTATTGCAGACGCAGTCATAACAAATAATAAGTCTATACTTCAACGCATATCGTAAATACTGAAAAATAAGTCTACATTATGATACTGTAAGACTTGATAACGGTTTCATTCATACAAACATGATGACGCAAGCAACAACAACAACAACAATAGCAACAACAAAGACTACAGAAATTAGACATGCCATTCCTATAACCTAACCAAGCCGATGAATTCACCCAACATCTAACTTTCAACTAAACTTTGTGCGTTGGTATTTTCTCACTAATTAGGCCTACCTATACCCTTCGCTGTGCGTTGATAAGCTTATCACCATAGAATGAAAACACCACAATGATTACATTCTGTACTTCCACGACACAGCAATGTAGGCCTGCTACAGCTCTCAGTTTGTTTCTGCTCAGTTACCAACGGATGACGATTTTGACCAGTAGTATGACGTAACAATGCCGCGACAGAATTCCACGAGTGCTGTATCCACCTCCAGTATTTCGCTACAACGGTTTACGTAAGTAAAGTAAAAATATCTGATTATGAGCAGACTCGGTCGTAAAAGTTAAATTATTCACTCAAAACATTCCTGTCTGCAGCAACACGGTTAACTAAACTTCAACCTGCTTGCTTGATTGGCGAGTTACGCCATAGCATACATTCTTTACAAATTCTCTGTTCGTCTTCTCGCTCTAGTGTTGATCATGTTGTAATAATAATCCCCTCGTGAGAACATGCAACGGTTGTATCAACGAGGGGTTTACTTTAAACGAACGAATGCCTTACAGGAGGTTAGCTTCAAGACAAAACTTTATGCTAAGAGTTATCCATCTAGTTTTATACATCATATCATACTAGCATCAAGAACAGCGCGATTCAATGTAACACTAGAATTAAATGCCACTTGATAAAAATATCCATTTGCTGAGCGAAACATCACAGGAAGACCTTGTTTACGCAGACAAATTAATATCAATAGATCACCGCTGATTGGTACTTCCTTATGCTAACGATATCACGAGCATCTTATGCCAATTAACGAAAATTCATTCATGAACCTTTATAACACTAAACTTTTGGGGGTTGAAGGAACTTCTACTCGATATCCATTTCATATAAGTCATAAACTGTATTATTTGCTCGTAATATGATCTCGACTGCTCTTTCAAACCCACTTTTATGTTTATGTGAGTCTAAAAGTTCTAAGACCATCTTTAGCAGTGCTGCCGGTAGTGTAGCAAATAAGCCTTGATAAAATGTCGCCGAAATAGTCTTCAACAAACTTATTAACAGATAAGTGTATAACTATAGCTTTGATCCGTTGAAGAATACGATTAATTTGAGACGACACTGCAGTCATCTATCAATCAATACAGTATCAGTATGGAAGGAAATGATGCTCGCTGAATCGACATAGTATAGAGTAGTTACGCCTTCAAGTGAACTCGGGAATCAGCCAGAAGCGAAATCGCTAACAGGCGAATTGTCTAGACCTGCCTTCAGCGTTACAGGGCCGACCGACCCTCTTGCGTATTTGCTGAAGAATGCAATATGGGGAGATGGCACTAATTCAGATGAAGTTCCATGGCCTGTATTCATACAATCGTATATTCCCTGCGTATTGAATATTAAAGCGTACATATACATACAGTAGTGTATCTAATATCTATCAGATTAGAATCTGGTAACACCTCTATAGACATCGACATAACGTATCGTTGCACCACCGTTGCAATATTGTCAATGTTGGGATTGAATTGCCCGTTTGCGACGGTTATTGCGTTATGGCGTTGCATTAGTAGCAGGCCCAGTGCTGTATCATTGACAATATGGAAGTGCATTTGATATTGGAATCCACAGCTTGATATTTACTTCAGTAGACAGTATATACGTCAAAAGGGTTGCCTCTCTGCGTTGCCAAGTGCCTGCCTGCCTACGGATCAAACACGCAGCTTTTAAGGACGATTAGCCTGTTCTACTGCAAATAAACTTAAGCTGTTGCATAGCATGATAATATCCTTTTACAACAATAACTACAGCATCTCTAGCTTGTTTGTTGAGTTAGTCGGGGTGATGACCGCCCACATAAACTTTGTCATGATCGCCATGTTGATATAAGTCAGTATAACTATATAAGTCAGTTAATACATAAACTAGGTATGTTTGTCTGAAAATATTGACAGTACAAGATCACAAATGAGACGCCGCATGCGATTTCAAGCTTATAAACCTAAAAACATATTCTGCACATTTGACCCGCAACTTTTTCCTTCACCGCCATTAACAGGACGATTTACTGCTGCTCGGCTGCCCTGACGTCTAGTCCGAAGAAAGTTCTAAAAGTCAAACTAAAGAAGAAGAACTGGAAAACATGTTAAGATAAAATAATTAAAGAATGTGAATGTCGCAGTGAAAAAACTCGACCCGCCCCTCGTATTTACGCCAAATAATCGCAGTTGAAATTGGAGAGCTTCCTTTTTAAAACAATCCATGCAAAGTTCGCGAACTTTATCATCCGATCTTGCACTCTCGAAAGCAACGGAAGAAGAACTAATCAACGATGAATTTCAATATGGCAACTGCTGCGCCTCGAAAGTCCAAAGAGGTGGTTTTTCACTATAATCAAGTGTGAAATTTTGATGAGGTATTATGCAAGGCAAAAGTTCAGACGTTTCAACGTTTGCATCTTTTGAGTATTTTTGATGTGTCATTAAGGATAATAAACCAAAGCAAGTCATAGTTTGACCATTTGACTTTACTATATAAGGCTTACATAAAACTTCTCGCCTTACATAACACTAGAGAGAGCATGACACGTTGTAAAAAAGCAATTCGGACTCGAACCAAATCTATGAAATTAACAATTTGACAGATGTAATGACATCCCGGGTCAGCAGATGATTTGAACTGTTCAACTCGTAAGACAACGTAATCGTGAAAGAGCTTAGTCATCGCCAAATTACAATTACATATGTGCCGTTTAATTAGCTGCTTTTCTACAGATCACGAGTGAAAAATGCACCACTTGAGATCTTTCGTAGCTCGATGGTTACATGATGGCTATGCTCAATACAACTCCTTTAGGGCGGGCGTCTGGTCAAAATATACTACTAACCAAGGTCATATACGCAAGGTCAATGCTTAGTACTCGCGTTAATACTTATAGCCCGGATACTATCACAGGAGCCCTCCGCACTCGCCAGATAGTGACTGATGACAGATGTAAGTTTTATATTGCTTGCCAATAATCATTTCCGACAAAGATCAATTGATCTGTAAGGGGTTTCGTCTCGCTTCGTTGGAACAGGCGCAGATCTCAAGCTCATTGAAGATTTCGTACATAGTGTTGCGTCGAGTCGAGCCACGACCTTCGCCATAGGTTAGTGCTCATTCTCGTATTCGTGGTAAACATGTTCGTTCATCGGACGTCGGCGTCGTTATATATAATTCGGTTTCGACGGGTGTCTCACTCTGATACCGTTGATTTTTGTGGGAAAAGGCTATTCCCAAGCTACACCATACACTTTCATATATATACCAATATTCTGCTCAGGCTAAGTAATATATGGCGTATATTTGTTTAAGCTCAAATCTGGCAAAACTCAAAGTAATAAGGATGCGTATTCTATCTACCTTGCAGACTACCCTGTCTGCATTGCATTCGTAATCTACATAAGCTTAGAACTACACAATCACAAGGGTCGCATCAGATGAAAAGATATGTAATACAGTGGAAGTATGATACGTTGCCAACCTTTTCAACCTGGCGGTTCACGCAGTATAAACAAACCAAACTTCCTCCAATACATACTCTGTATTTGTAATCACAACATTGCACTGTACAAATCCTATCACCGGAAGATCAGTCATAACTTAACGGTTAACGCATTAAGAAATGGAATAGAAATATTTGGGCGTACGTAGCGATCGTCCGTGCGATGATGGGAACAGTACTTTTTCCCCGACGATCGTTTGATTGCTGTGTTTGGATATCACGTTTGGATTGACATCAGACTGGTTGCTCACCAAACAAAAAGGCGGCAGATAGCCACGGCGAGGCCTGATTGACAGAATATGTTGAAACCGTCACATTGAAGCCTTATCAACAAATTAAGCCAGATAAAGAGTCAAGGACCTTCGGCGTTTAGACATGACATCATTACGACCACAGTGTAAATCATCCAGTACATATCGAAAAGCACTCGCGAAAAACCCACATAAATGTTGCAACACACGGGCGTCGTCATCAGACAACTGCGCCACGAATTGGGTTCAGACAAAACCTATAATTATACCATATACACAAGAGATCCGCAATAAAATCCAACATCAAACAAGCAAATGCCATCCATTTTCTTCAAATCCAACTATAAAAAGCGTCTACTCAAGAATTCGTACACTTGACCCCACAGTAGCCGATGCTCTCACGACATGTATGGGGCTATGATTAAAACAACCGTATTTCTCTTAGCGTCACGAAACTCTCTTGGTTCATCTATAAGCGCAATTAACTGCTTTCTACGAATTGGACATTGCCATTCGGTCAAACTGATGTTCTTTGAACATTTATGCCATTGCTTTGTTGCTGTTTTTTCCTTTTACTGAACTAATTTTCTTAGGCAGGCGTGATATAGTCTATTATTATTATCATTATTATTAATATTGTTTAAAAGAGAGAGTGGCCTTTATCACCGATGAGGGCTGGTGCGCCACGGACGTAACACTAGGAACTAGAATGGCGTGTTACTGCATTGCAAGACGACGCAGCATGCCTCGTGTTTTCATCTCGTGATTTACCGCCTATTTCAATACGTCATGGAATAAACATGATTCTGATCCTAATTCTAATGATTGAAACACATTGCTATTCGTTAGAATAGAATAATAAGTCACCACAGATTTGACGTCCAGCCTAGTTTATTGGATATAATTCGCAGGCTGCCGGAGCTCCGCAATTTCGTCAAACGGACTCGTGAAACTATCGATCAGCTATATCAACTAGCTAATCATACCTGACATGTCTAATATACCTTCCTCTAAGATTTGATAAAATTTCTATTGATAACGGATACTTATATCGCTCATATTGCAACATTGCTAGATGCTCATACAGAAACCGTTACTGGTAGAGCTTGCTACGTAATTCACGTCGGCTCAATTTCGCCAGTCATATCTGCCAGCTCGTATCTGATGTAACGTTACAGGCAGTGTTCAATTTTCCGTTGCTAGGTCATAGTGCAGGCTCAATGGCGTGGCATTGGCATCAATTGATACCAATTATGATACAATAGTTACAGATTCGAAGTGGGTGGTATTCAAGAGTTTAGTAAATCGATCTTTCGGCCTCTTCAAAGTAATTTAAGAATCAATTGACATAACGACGACGGTTCATCAGAAGTTCAGCGAGCTCGAGCGGCGGCGTTTCACTTCGTCATAAATTTCATGGCCAAGAAGGGTAGGCCCACACATTCTAGCTTGCCGAAGCAAACTCGTATTGTGATCAAGGTGATCTCAATCACAATACGGTACATGATTTAAAATTTTAAATGATACGTAGCGAAAGCCGCCGCAACCTGCAATGGAATAGGCCTACGCGTAATTCGATTCTTACGCCACACGCCATTATTGAATATAACTCAGCCAAGTATCAGCGTTTAACCGATTAGTCGTGATTTATATCTTCTCCACGATACCCACAGTTTTTATAACAACATTTTCCGACTATAATTTAACGCTTAAAATCGTAGCCCGCATTACGCCCCGATTGAGTTGCCATACCAACGGACTAAGTTTCTGAACCATTACAAGCACCAAAACGCCATCACGGTGCTGCAATACCACAGAAATGGATCAATAAATTCTTCCCAGCTAAGCATCGCTACACCCTACCACTTTATATAAATCAGTAGAACATATCTCGCTTTGCCAATTACAATACATCTCGCTCGAAATCCTGAGGCCCTGCCGAATTCTCCATTGTACATATACAAAACGCGCCGATTTCACTGATTACCTCCATCTCCAACATCCACACAGTTAAAATGCCCTTTTAATGATCACACACCATCGACTGTTGTTATCATTATAACGACGCGCCGTCCGGAAAGGTCTCCTTGCCCACACTGAGACTACTACGGTTTTACTCACTAGGATATCCTTCAATCTGCAGCACTTCTGTAGCAACACTTTTAACGCACCAATGTCCAATGTGGTGGGTGGGGACAAACCAACACCTTGCGATGAAAGTGTGTCATCGCAGTCAACTACTGAGACGTCAGTTCAGCCATTCGTAATCTAAACCATTGGGATAGGCTAGCGACTGCCTCTTCGTTATGTAATTCGGGACACTGCTATTTGTAAGCTGTCGTCACAAGACCACCTCTGCGGTCCGCACACTTTCAATACGGCAACATCTACGATTTGATTTGCAAGCTACCCGCCAACGCAACTTTGCGTGAGCCAAATAAAACACGTGTAGAGCTAGATAATGCTGTCGTGAGTTTGAAACCTCGCATTCCTAAGCCAATAGCAAGGTAGCCTGCCGCAAGGTTTCACAGCATATCTTAGTTGTAGTTTATCGGAGCACTCTGTACGCATCAATCACCACAAATATTGTAATGATCGCTAGCAAGTGTACAAGCAGACCTCCCTGGAACAACTCTTATCTTCTCAATGCGACTGTCTTCTGCAGAAAAATAAACACTTGAAACACGCGTCTCATTCTTCTATTCAGTACGCTTCTGGTCCTTCACATTAATCACATAGATTACACCAACGAAAAACCTGCTCGCTATGTTTTAACAGGTAACGTCCCTGACCATCTAATTACTAGTTAGTTACGCTGAAAATACAGCAGAGGTGACCTGAACTGGTTAAGTAAAAATAAAACATACTCTCTAATTCCATTCAGAAAAAACCACAATGAAAGTAGCGACAGCGACATATCTCACGGTGGGATTCACGACACAGTCACTAGGTAGTGGGTAATATCGTGAATGTTGTAACCTACTAGTAGTTACGTCATAGTGTGACAACAGCCTGGTGGGCATTCCCTTTTTGTAGGACTGTTAGTTAGACGAGCGATGACTGATAGTGGTTATATTAATTATGTTTCAATCGAATCTCGGAGTGCAAGCGCTGTTTCACAGAAACGTAGCAGTAGTGTCAGTGACAAGTGGCTTACATACTTAACATTGCAAAGCCAATGAAGCGTGCTACAATCAAAGGTTCTCATTTCGTCCAGCCAACTCACGCTTTCGAAAGGTAACACTTCAAGATTTAACGACGCAGGAGCGTGTCACATAGCATAATAACTAACCTAATAACACCTAACACACACAGTTGGAAAAGTTGGGTGGGCCGCAAAATCCTGCTTCCAAAATGCAACGCACATTTACTGCGATGCGCTAACGGTACAGTAAAAATCGTCCGATCTATTCATGGTAACATAATAAGCAGCAGAGACACACATACATACACACACACACACACGCATGAACACACGCAGTCTAAAAGTTGCGTCCTGCAAAATTACGGCACACGTTTGCTGCTATGTGCTAGTGGTATACCACAAGAATCATCCGATCTATGAAGTACTAGTTTCAATAGATTATGCGCATGTAGATTAATCACACTTGACTCATTTCAATTACACCACCTCATTAAAAACGGATTATTGCTAGATGCAAATATTCTGACGTAAATCACTAATGATGCGTGTACAACGCAATAACGACAGCCATAACATGTCTATATTTGGATTAAAGTCAAATGTTCACGAGGTTGCTAATTTTGAAGCCTCACCATATTCCCCTAGTTATACGAACCTTACATGGATAGTAACCTGTTGAAACTGTTTGGAATCGCTTCAGAAACTAACAACATGATAGACCTACGTTGAAAGTGCACCACACACCAGTGATAAACTCGCTGATGAGATTAGGAAATTACTTTTTCGATAAAGGCAGTCGTGTATAACATCAGTGCAAAAAGTCAATCATATTTTATCCTCCATAATTTGTCTGACACATAGGAAGGTGATAAGGTCAACTCAACCACTAACTTCCTCTGAAAAACTAAAAATTACATCAAGTGTGACATACGGGATTATTAGGCCTAAGCCACGCTATCGACTCACTGAAGTACGCACTCTCGTCCATTTTTTTACGGACATTCCTTTCTTCTATCAAATCATTTCTTTAATTCGGTGAGCTATGTGAGCCGTGACGACCTTATAGCCTAACCTTCTGGTGAACGCATAGACAAAAGTTTAACCAGCACTTCATTACCGCATTGCTCATCAAATGTGCATTTATCAGACAGAGTGGATGGACCATTAAAAATTTGGCACCACTCGATATATAGTTTCCTTGTATTTTACGAAATTCCTTGCCGGTGTCAAGTACCTAGTGTGACGTACATCGGGCAGAATATTTTCACTTAATTCCCCTAAGACCAATTTCGAGTCACTCGAAAACAGTTGACATAATCTTTTTCCTCAAAATCTGACTTTACTTGTGTCTGAAGAGACGAAGTGGCCATGGAATATGCGGACGTGACCTCATGGACCACCATGGACGTGACCTCGTTACCAGACGAGACATTAGATATCAGCGGATAAACATACGATCGAATATTACGGTTATTTTTATTGACTGACAGTCCATGCGGGTAGGTCTATACAAATACTAATTGATCGGGGCACTTGCCAGACTTAACCATATGTATAGTTTGTTGCATACAAGAACTAATTCATATGAAGGCTACGAAATCTTTATGCTGGAAAACTTGAAATTACGAGCCCAAGACCTTCTCTCATTTTCCAAACGAGAGAACTGGATGCAAATCTCAGCGCACCAAATCCCCAATCTCTAAGCAGCGATGCCTTATACCGGCACCAACTCAAGCCCGTCAAATGATGGAATTGAAGAATTAAGTTCATCCCCTCTGCTGCCACCTTACAAGTCATCATAAGCTGTGGTGACTGTGATTGTCGTAGGATGATCGGTGACACTGGGCAAAGATGGTGGATCAACTAGCGAATATATTTAGCGATTTTATCATAAACTTAAGCCCAAATGTATAGACAAACCCATCAATAATGCATAGCAGAATCTGTATAAATAGATACAGCGAAAAATGTAGTAACCAAGGATGGCATTAGAGCGACAAGCAAATGTTGGGGATGATGAATCAATAAACCACTGTGTCAACCCTTTCCGAAACACCGAAAGATGCATAATATCCTTTCACTAAACACAGACCCAATTGGCCTACACATGGCCTACTAAATCTGAATTCTATTAAATTAAATAATATTAAAAGTAAACAAACTGAAAATTAAAATTTGAATTTAGTAGGCGATGGGCTACCTTAAAAGTGTCTTATATATAAACAGAGCAATGACGTTGCCACACGGAACAATAACATTTATATGATTTCACGCTTCTAATTTGAAATAATGAACGCTATAAATTGCTACATGGACTTTAAGCGAACCCTTGCAGTATTTTAATACAAGGTCGCTTTCGTTCAGTTTCGTTGCCGTTACACCATTCAGAGGCTGTGTAGTATATATTTGATAGTTTCATTTCGGCTATATGCCGACATCTAAAATGTGATTCGTTAAATAGAAAATGATCACTTCGATACTTTCATCCTTCATGTGAAATTGATTAAGCCTATGATGATAACTTTTTTGGTGCCGAAGAATTTAATCCAATTTAGAAAGTTATGGAACATTTTAAAATAAGCGGGAGAATTTGTTTACCCAAAAATCCTACAAAAACGCAAATCCGCGATTTTCACAGGAAGGATGTCCTAAGAGGAAGGGTTGTTGCTGTTTAGGATTTATAGCGTTTCCAACTATTACACGGTCACATACGCCAGTTCAATGCTTACTGTACACGTCTCAATACTTACGGTTTATAGTCCGGATCACTGTAACAACCACAACCTTCCGTATTCCGCAGATACTGACTGCTAAGCATAAATCGAACGGATACTTAAGTTTAACTGGGTCGACAATGAAATCCACAACCTCCGGACAGTCGCACCAACTACTCGGCCCACTAAACGGTGACCAGGAAAAGTTAAGAAGGGGTATCGCCAATTCGCGAAAGAGGAAATTTATAACAGCCAAAGCACAAATACAAAGACTTTTCATGAAATGCAACGTAGATGTCAAAACTTTTCTATGCTTTTACCTATCATTCAAGTTATCATCATATTTTGAAGCACTCTTTAAGGAGAAGGGGATATTTTTGACGTAATGCTGTGACGCTCCAATATCTTTCAATCTTTCAAACAAACAAAGCATAAGTGGTTTAATGGAACGTGTCCAATCACCCACTTCTCACTTGCGTAACTCCGCGATTCAAAGTACTAATTCTCGCTTGATAGGCGAATTGTGAAGCATTAGAATACCGAATCTCCCCTAAAGGGAGCCTGCGGTGAGAATATGATGATGAGTTGAATTTAAAAAGAAAAAAGAAAAGAAACGTTTGATTTTGACAGTGACCATATTTCATCAAGGTTTTGGTGCTCGCGATGCCACTGTTTCATATTTACAGTGTCGGTAACTGGCTATCCAGCTTCCCAAACATTTCTCATACACGAATTTTCTTGCGAGTCTCAGGGATGTCTTGACTCAAGTCAAGAGTCAAGACATCCCTGACGAGTCTCTACGTACTCCCTTCATTGGATCGACCTGTAACGATATTCCCCGGACTCCGTTTTCTTACAGTATTGGACCAAAAAAATACAGTAGAACAGATGTCAAGCGGAAGACTTTCTAGTAGCAACAGACTGATAAGGCGAATCCCCAATAGGCCTACTCCCGATAAGCTAGCAATTTGAAACAACCGAAGCACGAGAACCAAGCATTCTGCGTGTAGACAGTCTGTGGTGTTGTTCGCATTTGTGTGGTGTTATTTGCATTCCTGCTTTCCACTGATTACGCCAAATCATGATTGCATGTCTTAGTCAGCTGCTTAGTTTATGCCTTTCTTTGGAGGATACAATCATTCTATGTTCGTTCTCTATACGTCGTGGGCTCGTGGCTTTCTGCTTAGTTGTACGCATCTCAGCTGAAATTTTGTTCATAAAAATCCACGTTTGGGTTTTCAACAAAGAGCAGAGAAAGAAAATGTGAGAGAGATTATATTACCTGCCATAACAGAAATCATAACGTGGGGAATGCACATATCCATGACCTAGGTATATAGTGACCTGACTGTCAGATATGATGGGAGCACTTCTTTGCCAGTACTACCAGTTTGCGTGAAGAGTTGTCGTTGTTGTTTTGGATTTATGGCATATTAAACCGATGGCGGACGATCAATAGATACTACTCATTCCATCTTCACCTGCTGAAGGAGCGGAGCTCCGAAAGCTTGTGAATGTTTTAATTCTCAATAAACTAAGGCTAGACGTTAAATCTGTGGTGATCTTCTTTACGAAATGCATTGCGAAATATTAGGTTGTAAATGGTTGCCAAATTCTGGAATAGGCTGAGGCATACGGAAACGCGAAATCCTTACAGTAAAATAAGCAGCACACCTACTTGATTATTAGTGGTATACAAGCGCCGCCTCTCTTGAGGTACACACTTTAGCTAATTGAGTATCCACGAATACTCGAATGACGCACCATTCAGGACATTCCTGCTGAATGAGGCAGCAGAATTAGTTTGTGAAACGTGCGGTCATGTTTTGTTTACAACCGATTTTATCCGTATAATGACATTCTTATGTGTAGGACTAAACCAAAGTTCACCTTGAACCGCCTAACCTAAAATTTAATCACATGTCCACACACGAAATGCATGACTACTGCGCGTCTACTCTATAAATTATATAAAGCATGTATAAAAATAAATCGAAATGACGTCACGTAAATAACTTTCCCTTCCATAAATAACCAAAAATATATTTTAGGGATTTTAAATTGAAATTTCTCACTGGAAACGAAAATACCTATCTACATATATATAATCATAGTCAGACACCGCAAACGCCCGTTAGCGCGTGTGTACGTGTGTGTGTGCGCGTCTCTACGTGCATTCGTTTAACGTCAATCACCCCGCTGTGACAATATTCAGTGTTACTTATCAAGATCTCATAGACGCAGTCGCGCTGATTTACTCCGACTCTCTCGCTAACTGGTGGAAAGCAGTAGTACCGGCTGGTTTATTGGACGTAAAATAATGGTGAGCACAATATACGACGTAAATATTTTCTCCCAATTTGATTTTTTCTGCCTTTACACAGGCAATATCTGCGTACGCAGATGAAACTAAGAGACTCTGACGTAAAGCTGGTAGGCCAGAAATGCCGAGCGCCCCCCTCCCCGTCCCGCACTATGTTCAACGCGCTGGCTGATTTGCAAAGACGTTGAATACCGTTTCTCACATTTTTGGTGTGATGATCGTGGCTTGAACCAAAGACCTACCGGCTGTGTGGTCGCAACCTTACCGGCACTACACCTCGAAGTCAAGTATTCTTCAGATCCAGAACTAAATTTTTGATAATATAGTTAAGTTTATTCATACCCTATGCTGTAACAACCATTTACACGCTACGGTAATGACAGGACATCGCACTCTTCACGACGCCTGAGTTTGAACGAGTTCTAATGCTGTTTCTTGAAGTCGGTAGGTATAGTGTCCCTGCGCCTGTAAAATCCAATTGAATAACCTCCATGCTATTACCACCAACAATTTTCTGGCAAAATGCGCGTTAAAGAGGAGTAAAGGTTATTGCTCGGGTTCCGAAATGTGGTTTGGGCCTCATCATGATTTGTAACCCAACCCCATTAGTCTCACTCTCTCAAGGACCTCGTTTCGCGTGTGCGTGACAGTGATAAATGAATTGGACTTCACGTAATTGAGTTCACGGAAGGTTACGTGGTAAGTTAAACCTATAGAGACAAGAAAGAATCACTCATAAACTCGGTATTTAAGCAGCAACTCGGGTTTGTCTAAGACCCCGATATTCTGAAATGTAATGCGTTTAAACTCTTAAGATTCTACCCTGTTGACCAACCCGATACGAACAAGATGTGTAGAAATTATCCCCATGTAGAGTAACATAGAATCTCCAGCACTTAGGTCGCCACCACCCTCGCGTATCGGCATTGAGTCCGCGTCGCATATCAATGCTACATTTAGCAGCAGGTGTACGGTGGCGTTAAAGTGGTGAACCCGCCGTGCGCTCCGCTCGCTGTCGATGTAAACCAGAGGAGTTGTGACGAAATGTGGCGGTGATTGATCTATCTTGTTCAATATGTTGTTTGATAACGAAGCAATTATTCCGCGTGTTTATTTCGTGATCTTAGTTTCATATATCGAACGTGTATTTACATATGTTCTTCCATTAATTTGTGTGTAAATTTTGGGGGAAAATTCCAAAAACAATCATATATTCGCTGACTCATTTGGCAACAACGATTGGCGCGAAGCGGATTTCAGGTAGAGGCAATTCCTTTCGATTGGGGATGAAAGAGTTGTGGTTGTCGTAAGCCGACAGCGGTATCATTTACTGAAACGTAGACTCACGTTTTTACTAAATGCTAAATAGCTAGAACCATCAGAATTACAAGCAAAATGTCATATAAACAAGGTTAAATTGTACAATTATTAAACGTCGCATGATGACCCGCGGCCGTAGTTTGTGTATGGGTGTTTATCCCAATACAGTAGTCACAATGTCCGTTTCAAAGTATTCACCCCGCGAAGTTCAATTTCTAATGCAGACCTAAAAGGCGTAAACATCGCCTGTTACTCGGTTGGTGGAATGTAGTTAATGATCATGCTTGGGGAGTAGAATTCTTCAAGGCTATCACCCCAAGAGTTGTATTCGCTAAAGAGTACAAATCTCGTTATCAATAAAAGCATACGTAAGCTATCAACATCCTCGTTTTTACAATCAATTACCGTTACTTAATATATATTCCGTCCGTTCTGCGGCACGGTTTTATACCTGAAGGTTGTGCTTTCTCATATGTAAACCATTTTAAAAGCATTTTATCATTCTTCATATCTAGATAAGATTTTATAATATACATTTTAGCTTATCAACAACTGTTGTAGGATACTTCATGGCCTACTCTCTAAGGAAGGATACCTATGAAGGTATCAATAGATATAGCAAGTGTGAATTGATTACGACAGTCATTATATTTCAGCACTAATGAGCTGATTTAATATGATGATATTCGGAATTGATCCAAGCCAAACATTAAGAAAATACTTCTTAGCTTTTCACGAATCTTCGAAGAAGTCATGCATAACGAGCTACACACGTAATAGCCTTTCAACGATCTCCAGCTAAATTTCATGCCAATTTTCGAAAGTGTTTTTGCACTGTTTGTAAGACCCGCCGTAATATATAACAAGCCTAAATATCTACACGCCCCGGATGCACCTTCATGCAAATATCTGCTAGCGTAATTTGTAAAAGACAAGAGAAATCGAGCCAGTTTTATTGTGTAGCGAACAATTAATTTGGAACGGTACCGGATCTCGTCGGCAAGTTTTTGTCAATTCGGAAATTCCACATGAAAAAGGCATACAATTATACAGCACGAAATACGGCACAAAATTAGCACAGACTGTGTCAATGATACTTTTTTAGAACTGTAATGGAGCCGATGGCGTACGATCAACAAAACATCGCATGGAATTACCATCACAGATTTGAAGTCACGCCTTATCTATTCGATATCGTAACGAAGATTCACCAATGATTTACCGCCCATCTTGTTTATTGAGAATTATAACTTTCACAGGCTTTTGGAGCTCCGCTCCTTCGTCCGTTGAAGATAGAATGAATCGCAATAACACATTATGAATTACAACCGAATCACTGATATCTACGACATCTATTGATTGTCCGCCATCGGCTCCGCTATATTTTTGATATGGAATACGCCTTATCTGATTTAATCTTCTGTTTTTCAAATTCTACGGAGCTCATCTAATTCTACAGCAAAAATTATTGCCCTCGCCGACTCAAAGCAATGAAATTCTTATGCAAAATAAATACGCTGCTGCACTATATCCACATTCTGACTGAAACTAATCAAACCCAGCCCTTCTTTAATGTTGTTGTTATAATGTACTAATATATATTCTATATATATATCTTCGCCTAACAGGGGAGCGGAGCTCCGAAAGCTTCTGAATGCTTTAATTCTCAGAAAATCAAGAGTGGACTTTAAATTTGTGGTGATCTTCTTTTGCGAAATCTATTGATCGTCCGACATCGGCTCCACTATATTCTTCTCTCTTTATGTATATATTCTTAAACTTTTCATTATTTAATATCCAAATATTTCGTACGCCTCAACGTATCTCTAACGGCTATATGCACTGGTTTTGCATAAAAGCCTATTTCGGGGAATGTTACGATTATTTGGAGCACATTTTATCGTTTCGACTTTGGAGCGAATCTAAAATTGATCAGCTTTTCCTTAAATGGACCAACATTTAGTCTGATTATTTTAAGATTCGCCGAATACTTGAGAATGTAAAAAGGCAGCAACTGTGAATCTCAGGTTGGGCTCATCGGCTTATCACGTTTGTTATGTCTGCGCAAAGGTCCACAGCGTTCTTTCGATCAGTAGCAAACGCGAGGGGAGTCCAGTGAGCGATTCACTCTGGAAAGTTTTTACGTTCACGAATGTCATAATTTTGACCCGGACATTGATATAAAAAAGCTTTTCCAGTCACTGTTGAAATTAGATGGCCAGATAGTCCTAGCTAATCAATGTCACCATCCTCAAATGCATCACAAATTCTGACTATAGTCCAGATATTTCGCAAAATGGAACGTTTGTGAACTCCAAATTAGCGTAATCCGTTTACCCTTTATGGCTGAATGACAAACTTCATCTACATGTACATCTGAACTTTCAATTCTCCTTCGTCATTGCGGTAAATCTTTAAGTTCAGATTGTTGCTAGCTGCTCCAGAACAAAAGGCTCTACTAAATATACAATACGCAGTAATTTTATCTCCATCAAAGCATCGGGGTACGACCCGTGCGGATTCCAAGCGCATAGTTGACCTTATAATCTCCGTCTCAACCCACTTCAGAACTGTCGTTGTTCTTGATATCCCCCGTCGCGTTCGCGTGACAGTTTAAAGCTTTATTTTGGTAACGACCAATCTACCGTGACGGGCGACCCGAGTATGAACTATCTGTGGTATTGCTGCTGTTGTGCTTTTTGAAGTACTATTCAAGAATGGTTCAGCGAGAGTTTATAACAAGATCTATATGCTTCCCCTTTCTACGCTTAAACTCTATCGTCAAACTTTTGACCTAGGTAGGCAGCCTTATAGTTCTGTCGGCAGCTCGACACCCTTCGCTATTACGACATTCTTCTCAATCTGGTGGTCACAGCCTAGCAAAGGTCGACAATGCGATGATCGCGCAAGAGTAAGAGACGAGAATATAATAAAAACTCAGCGTGTTTTCACAAAACCCAGCTGCAACGTTATCGAACTAGAAAATCATACGTCAATCATCGCTCAGTCACACTTGACTTTACGATACTCGGACGGACAGCCGTCTGACTAGTACGTCGCTAATGACACGCAATGTGATTAAGAGTTAGAAATAGCATGACACATGGCATAATTTTTAGTTATTTTGTACGATTCACTCGTAAATGCAAAGCTACCGTTAAGCCTGACGAGGTAAGCAATGTCATTTAGAGGTCAGAACTTTAGATTATAGCTTCGAGCGAAAGAAAATGAAACACGATGAACTCACCGTCTGATTAAGACCTTGCACTTCATAAGAACCTGTGACTATAATGTCTGAGGCTAAGCTGAAATAAAGCCCACCGAATGAGACGCGGTATCCGATCGTTCTAATCGAACCACAGAGAGTAACTGAGAAATCAAGGGATGAGTGATTTTGCAGTAACAAGAACAATAATTACGCGCGTCCTTTCCTGATTGTCACAGCGTGCTGGTCGCCGCCGTCTCACCAATCCTTTTAAAAACGATGGAAGGTTGAATGGGTGAAGGGTTCACTACATCACAAGGCATGATAAAGTACACCATACAAAATGTATTTGTATCTTATCGTAGTAAAAATCATGGAAAAATACAACGCCCTTTTAAAAGTTCAAAAGGTTAGAGTTTCCATAATACTCTAATTTATCTACGCGTGCAAAGCAAGATCAGATAAAGTTTCATCGCTCTAATTTAATCTATACACAATTTCATACTTAGACGTAGATAATTGACGTGTTTTCAATGCGGTAGCGTTCCAAAGCTTTATGGAATTCCATTCACTCCGAGTTTTCTTAGCAGGATATCTCGGTCTCACACGGCTATAAGTTCCAGAACGGTTTTAGAAAAAATTCCCACTGAGTGACTGAGTAATGGCACTACAGATCGGTAGGCCTACGGCAAAACCGTTAGTTACAAGGACTTCATATTATATCCCACTGGCAACAGAATTTCATCATTGTAAGTAGTGGTACGGACTCAGAACTCGGGAGCTAATTTTGCGTAATTCCTTCAGTTCGTGTTCGGATCGAAGCCTCTCAATGTTCGTGGTTGGAGCTTTTGTACTAGAACGAAGAAACGTTATAAACTCATGATAAATGCTCTGTCCGAGTATTGTTCTCGGGCAAGCTGTATCCTTCATCACTTGGCGTGGATTATAATTGACTGTAACCACAATGAAAGGGAACGTGATATATAGTTCTGGTATACTGGCACGTGACTTTTGACTACTTCTGCATATTAAGTATTTGCGACGTCATCAGTCTGGACTTGGGGTTCGGGAACCAACAGCCAACAGTTCGCGTTCGTCGGAATACGAAGCTAATCCGGGATCGTACTATTTCTAGCCGAACACTGTTGATCCAGACCCGGTTTGTATCCAAGGAATGAGGCCTGACGTATACTGTAAAGCTTGGTGAGAAAAATCGATATCATAATCGGCCTCTTCGTCTGACTGATGGCGATATTGATTATCGAAAAATCAGAAATATCAAATCTCGACCTTCTAGGCAGACATTCAATATCGATTATCGAAAAATACAGATAGAATTATTCGATGGTCCATCGTATTGCACAATGTATCGTGATTCAGGATGAAAACTGTAAACGCTCGTTTTACATTGCCGGTGCTAAGTGCGGGCAAATAGGTAACTTCGAGGCCTGCCGAATATAAGTGGGCATCGAAAATCTGCTGTGTCGAGCCCGATGCAAATGTGTCTAAGAATAAACGTCGAAGAGTAGATTTCACTGTTATCTTGCGCCATCTCGCGGCATTGTTCATATGTCAGCGAAAAAGCTGATTCGAAGTCCACTGCATCCTCGTTTATAAGGCGATTTCTCCGTTCATTGCAATCGTCCACGGTCCAGTTGTGGATCTGCTATTGGTTATCTCTATATGATAGTGATTTTCCAAACACAAGTAAGCATCCTGACCAATGAACAACATGACAGACCGTACATCACAGTAGCACATCAACTCAACCGATCGTGATCAAGTAGCGATACACCACAAGGCAGCTTACCATACTCCCGCTAGGGCCAATAAATATGGGTGGTAGTAGCAGCACATGGCGTAATAAATGAGCCGTGTGTGAAACTAGGGTTAGCATGTTGGGACAACCGACACATGGAGAAACAAGAGCGATGGCAAGGAGTGTCAATGCGTCCGATGAGGTGTGAAAATAGCCCCGCATTGGAACGGGTTCTAATGACAGAGTGTACAAACGGCATTGCATGTAGCGTGAAGTCTTCAATTTATGCTTAGTCATTCCATGATCCATGATTACTTTCCTCTGATTGTTTCCAACCAAAACCCTTTGCCTTCTGTGCCCTTAGTATCATTTGCGTTCGGTCTCGCTCGGCAGAGATATCGCGATATGCAGGCGTGTACTGTTCGCAGTCGCGGAATTAAATGCTTTCAGATGCTGGAATAGATGCTGCAGTACAGCTACAGTAGATCAGTGTCCGCGAGCATGTTAACATCCGTTAGACAAGGAGATAGATGTACTTAAAATGAATCCTAGGTCTACGTGTGACTATCTGTTGATTGATGTCCATTTGCGTTTTATATAACAAGATAGCAATTCACTATCACTATGTACAAGCGAAAGAGACAGAATATAAGTTTTAAAGATAAGAATGCGTCTTTGCGAGAACCTTGCGAGAAATAGCTTCAGTCAAACAACATATAGTAATAACTCAATGAGAATAACATAGTGAGATATTTCATTTACATATATGAAAGCAACATATCTTTGATAGGTGAAGGTGCGCATTATTATACAAGGCCGACGACCTGTATGGAAGTAGACTATAGCTCAGGTATGTACGGTGTGTTCGATGCGTTTCGCAAGGCGGTCATGCAAGAAAGATAATGTTGATACATGCCTGGTGCACGACGTCGATGATCCGACTATAGTAGACTTTATTGCCACTGTAGTAGACACTCGGCAGAGGAAATCGTTTAACGACGAGCGTCGGTACTTAAGTTGTGAAATTGTAAATAGTTGTATCAACCAGCAGCACAGCGTATTAGGCCATTAATAAATAAGCTTGTGTTAGTCCGTATATAGCAAAGTTATATGCCGAAATAAGCTAAAAGCATACATTCCTTACAGTAATCAGATGTATTCGTCTATATAAAAAATGCAGGCAGCAATAAAATGCGGCGGTCGTCATTCTAGTCAGTCATGCGAACTAAGAATATATAGAAACGGTACGATACACGTCGAAACAGGTCAAATAGCGCTAAAATCCCTCACTTGCGTATATCTAACATCGCAAATCGTTAATTAATTGTAGGTTTCGATTCGATTAGAAGATTATTCAGTAATCAACAAGTTTGATTGGATGTGTGATTATTATAGGAGTCGAGGAGATGGTAATTGTATAGATAAACTATCGAGCTTAGCGAGTAGGCTTGTTTACATGAAAGAAGCAAAGCTGGAAACGAAATTATTGACTATAATGGCTAAAGAGTGAACCTGTCGACAGTTTCTTGCAGGAGGCCTACGTATATATGCCTATATTGTGTACGTCCTAGGAAAACCCCGTACAATATTGAATATATGCCAAGATATCGCTGTTGTCTCAGCCCCCAGAATTATGGCAGCAATTGACAAATTCCCCCGACTGATATGGAAATTCCACGGACCAATCCAGACATGTAACCAGGGGGGGCGAAATTCCTTTTCAAACGCATTTGAAAGTTACGATTTGTGCAGTTTGAAGAGTCCCAGAGTTTCGAATATATCTCTTCAGTCGTACAGTACGCCCAGCCAGATATATGTAGGCTATTTCGCAAATAATTTTGAAGTGTGACGTAACATATCCACCGCCAACCGTGACGTGAACGCTTGTGCTCCCTCCAAAGTCAAAAGTAGCTTCCAGAATTCGCTTGATCAGTCAAATCCCGACCTGTATGGGTAATTCGCGTTAAATTTCTCGGAGAAATCTTCGCAAATATCATTTATAACATATTTGTACAACAGAAAACGTATTGACCTACAGCTTACATGCAATTCGCTTAGTTTTGTCTTTCACATCAAAATCAATAATCTGGGAAGCGGGGACAGACCTGATTGGACGGGATGAAGGTGATTGTTGCAGGATTGTCCAAAACGGGCACAAAATCGATGAATGCTGCTCTAACCAAGTTAGGTTATACAGTCTACGATTCCCCAGAGAACATGTTCCTTTTGTCAGATGAATATAACAAGATCGTGTTTGAAGGATGGACGACGGAGGACTTCCGTAAGATGTACGAGAATGTCGATGCCGTCGTCGACTTTCCGGCTTGTTGTTTTTGGGATGAAATACACAAAGCGTTTCCTGATGCCAAGGTAATCCTTACATACGTATATGTTATTATTATAGACACATTAGGTTTCAGTAGATTTTGACATACTGTATACTTATGCTGTGATGGATAAGACATACTGTAAATGCCCAGTTGATATTGGAAATGAACCTAATGTAACAACGGGCTCTGCTTGTGTGTTATGAATGCTATCCTCAAGCGTGTCGGGTAAGGTATAACTCTCTGCACTCTTTTGACCATAATAAATAATATAATAATAAATAATAAATAATAATAAATAATAAATAATATAAAGACCCTGTTTTCTGGCGAACAATAATGATCATTTATGGAGACACTAGAAAAATTGTTGTAAGGAGCTCAGTTGAATCTTCCTGTCTACCTCTTATGTGCTTGGTGTGTGTTGAAGTTGTGTGGCATTGTCATACATGTGACTAAATGGGATTTAGCAACGATTGCAAACGACTATAGTTAGGGTTAGCTAAAGGCTGGGTAAGGCATCTTCGAGATTCTTTTGGCAAAGTGGACGCTTCTTACAGTGTCGTGTCGTGTCGTGTCAAATGAGGTTGCCGAAACCATTGCGCATTATTATAAATTCGCCAATTTCCTAGTTCCTGTTGATTTGACACCGTTTACAAACCAACTGAGATGACCTTTGGTGCAATGTTGGCAAGGCTTGTGATAATTGCAAGACGACTATATCAAAAAGAACGGCAAACAGTAACAGACAAGAACGCAAGACTAAGCGTTTAGTAAAAACGACCACGTTCTCATATATCGAGGAAAGCAGTAATAATTAGCATCACGAGATTGTGAGCGTGCAACCTATTTGAACAGAGTCCGTATCACAACACCAATGTTCGGCTTCGTGGCAAAATCTGATGTCTATGCCAGCTGCCCAGTTCACACCGACCTATTTTATCATCACAGATCATTCTAACACTGAGAAATTCAGAGGAAGAATGGCTTCAAAGTCTTGAGAGGCAAGATCGAAAGAATAGTGACAGTCTTTTATTCAGATACATGCAATTGCTCTCACCCACATTTCGCAAGTCGGTCAAGTACTTTCGGCGACTGGGTAAGCAATAAGCATTAAGCATCCACAAAGTTGACCTACAAAATACGCTCCATATACGCGTAAAGAGCCTCCACGACCAGTTATATGCCATGATTATGCCCTTACTTTGCATCCCAGGCACCATATATTTCGGCGGTGAGCCACCGTCTGCACTAAGAAGATACAAAGGATTTAACAAGCAATTGGCGCTACGACTCTCTCGTCAACACAATGCATATGTAATGCACGTACGTATGCAAAGTTCCCATCAGTTTTATCTTTGTTCTAATTAAGTCTATTGCAGTGCGCGCCGAAGGACAAGCTATTGGTCTACACATGCTCTGAAGGATGGGAGCCTTTATGCAAATTTCTAGAAGTTCCTGTGCCAAATGAACCGTTTCCTCACAAAAACGTCGGAGGCGACATTGCAAATACTCTAGCGGATGAATACCCTGTTTTTCGTAAAATCCAACGAGAGGTGATTGTGTCTTCAGTATGCATCGTGTCTTCAACGGTCGTAATTGGTATCGCCGTGTACAAATATGGGTTTTCAGGAATATGCCGACAACTTGATGCGTACGCTGGTCTGGCATTGCGAAAAGTTGGATTCTAAACAAATCAGGCCAGAATTTCCAATGATGTATTATTTGTGCTTGTGTTTATATTACTTGTGATAGACCAGTGTTTCCCAACCTTTTGATGTTCGTGACGTGACCCATTGGAGTACTTTTTACCCTAGCGCGAACTCAACACGAATTGCCTAAACTCTAGATTTTCCTTGCAGTTTGAGATACAATAAAGTCGCGTTTTGACTAAATCTCTTCATCGTTTTGAGCAGTTTTGCCAATCATAGAATATCTTATTCACACGTATCATTGTCACTCGGTAATCGCCGTTTTCGTCTGTAGGGATACTGAAAATGCAACTTTTGCAAACCGGTAACTTTCGTTAGAAGTGCCGCAGGTACCCAGACAAAAAGCACTAGGCGACATCTGGATTGGGACACACTGTGCTAGACAAACGTGCATGATTTCCCGGCCAAACAAGAACTTGGAAATGCAATATATACTTGAGATAGAACATATTATGAATACGGACGGGTGCTGCAGTTAGAGCCTATATATGTCGGTTGGCGTCTGGTCGCCACACCTGTATCGTAAAGGCGCGGGGCTTGTGCAAGGAATTAGCAACTACATTGCAGCCGTCGCCACTTAAATATTTACTATGGTCTCCCCTAGACGCTGTGCTGGATCAAATCGTTAACATCTCGCGATCGTCTCGGCCGCAGTTGACTGATGAGTTTTCTCGTGATATGAGACCACCGATCTACTGACATCAGTTGTCCGAGTGGTATAGACTGTCCGCTTTCTGATCGGGAGGTTCCGGGTTCGATTCACGACCGAGTCAAATCGAAGACCTTAAAATTGGTATCCGTTCCTTCCATGCCTGGCAGTCGGTATCGGGGAAGTGCGTAGAGCCGTGATTGTAATAGTGATCCGGGCTATAAGCTGGAGGTATTGACACGATTACTATATTCACGATTACTGTATTCATGTATCCTGTTTCACAATTACTATATCCATGTTATCATGTATCACTATTACTATATCCATGTGTCTTCTCCAGCATGTCTTGTTCGTGAACGCCGCCCGGTGAAAAGCGTCACTGAAAATGTTCTATATAATAATAATAATACTGACATCAGCAGATAATAGAGTATAGACTTATAGAGGCATAGGCAATATCACTAGCCAAAAGCGAGCTTTCTGAAAAAATTGCAGCTGGATGTACCGGGATAACCTCTGTACTACAATGTGAGATATTAGGTCAGTTATCTATGAGTAACGTTACTCACAAGCTTACAGATATACTGTCTTCGCTACTCAAGAGCGGAATGCTATTGTAACGTCAATTACCGCCGTTGGTCAACAGTACCACTCAGCCACGCCATGGTCACCCGTGAGAATATTACTAAACGGAAAAGGCCCATCATGTTATCACGATGATGCTGATTGCGATCACGCAGTAAACCATAACATCGGACACTTCTCAAACGATTTCCTAGGCAAACATTGAATAGAACCGATTACGATTAGTCCGATCAAAGGTGGCTCTGCTGGTTATGCCCAAAACTTGCTACTGGTGTTGACGGATGTCAAGATGATAATTGCTTATTTCTTTTTACAGTGAGAATGTTTATGTACTGTAACCAACTACTACCAAGACTACCAACCTATTTACATTGCTAGAAATCTACAACGTTATCGATCAATTCGTTACTCAAGTTTAGGAGATGATTTTATTATTATATAGAAGATTATAGTGGCGCTTATCACCGGGCGGCGTTTTGCACCACGAACAAGACAGGTTGGAGCAGATACATGGATATAGTAATCGTGATACATGATACATGAATACAGCAATCGCGACACATGATAACATGGACGTAGTAATCGTGAAACATGATAAATGAATACAGGTAATCGTGAATATAGTAACCGTGTCAATACCACCGGCTTATAGCCAGGATCACTATTATAATCACGGTTCTCCGCACTTCCCCGATACCGACTGCCAGGCAGGGAAGGAACGGATACCAATTTTAAAGTATTCGATTTGACGCGGTCGGGAATCGAACCAGGAACCTCCCGATCAGAAAGCGGACAGTCTAAACCACTCGGCCAACTGAACGGTAGATGATTTAATGCTCTTGAAATTCAAGTTTGCCTACCCGTGCTGAATCGAGTGTTAGGCGTTGTTGAGCCGCGCATCAATCGATACTGAATTCTCTTATAAGAAGCTACGGATAAACGATAAAGCAATCCACTGTATTGATATTGATGTTGTTGTTGAACTATTAATAGATTACTTTGACCTTCGCTTATCTCAGGTTATTACGAACGAATGAAGTAACCCTAGTGCTTTAACGAATAGCCTATTCAGAGAGGAAGGATGATTTTATTTTACCGAATTGTAGGATTACTACTATTATATATTGTGAAGTTTATTTGCAAAGTTAGCAGAGCGAGGCCGACGAGAAGTTGTCCTATAAAGCAGAATTTCGGCGAATATATTATGCGACTGTAAACCAACTGGAATATGTAAACAGCAATGATCAACAGTATGAAAGGAAGTCTACCGCACAAAGCAAATAGGCCTACACGTTTGACTAAAGTGAGGTAGCTGTTGAAAATAATTAACAAATAACTTGGTGTAATTTGCCCTTGATAAGAAGAGAATGTCTTGGTGTCCCGACGACCAGACACACATATGATATTCACGCAGCGGCTGTCAGAGTTTCAGCCTTTAGAGTAACTAAGATTAGAAATGTAACTAAACGTAGGCCCGGGCAATTAGTGGTAGGCCCACAGGCAGCAGACGGTCCGACTTCTGATCGGGAGGTTCCGGGTTCGATTCCCGACCGAGTCAAATCGAATACTTTAAAATTGGTATCCGTTCCTTCTCTGGTAGGAAGTCGGTATCGGGGGAGTGTGAAGAGTCGTGGTTGCAATAGTGATCCGGGCTTTAAACTGGAAATATTGACACATATTCTATACCGTAAGCATTGAACTGGCGTATATGACCTTAGTATAGTTCAAAATGCCATAAATTCCAAAAAACAAATTGTGTGGAGGGAGGAAAATGTATTTAATAATGAAATTGGGTGGATTCAAATACTTTGCCTAAGGTCTTCAAGCGTGAAACCAGAACTGAACCTCTGAACTATTTTGTAGAAATAAGCGAGAAGTTATTTGCTTTTGCTACCTACTGTATAGGCGTGGTTAGTGGGCCTCAACTACTGCACGAAGAGATTGGAATCGGGAGAATTTGACTGGAAACAATGAAAGTCATTGTGGCTGGAATGCCCAAAACGGGCACAAAATCGATGAATGCTGCTCTCAAGAAGCTGGGTTATAAAGTGTACGACGCTCCTGAGAACATGTTCCTCTTGTCAGATGAATACAACAAGATCGTGTTCAAAGGATGGACGACGGACGATTTCCGTACGATGTACGAGAATGTCGATGCCGTCATCGACTTTCCGGCTTGTTGTTTCTGGGATGAAATACACAAAGCGTTTCCAGACGCTAAGGTGATTTTGAAGGCTGGTAAAATACAGCAGGCCTATACCCCGCGATTGCCTACTTTGGAATCCCTTAAGTGCTGCATCATGGCCTACTTTACCTAGAGTAGGCCATGACTGCATTGTGCCGATGGAAGTTTGTTTGTTTGCTTGTTTATGGCATTTTCAACTACTACTGTAAGGTCATTTACGCCAGGTCAATGCTCACGGTACACGTGTCAATACTTCCAGCTTATAGCCCGGATCACTATTACCAACCACGACTCTCCGCACTTCCCCGTTAGAAGTATGATCGGCTGAAAATTCGCATGTCGTAACGTCGTGAATAAGTGGCCGCGTTGGATAAGCTTGGAACATTGTAGGCTAAGTGCATTCTTCAATTATGATGTTTCTTTACATACAGATTATACTAACTGTCAGAAATTCTGAAGAAGAATGGCTACGGAGTCTTGAGAAACAAGTTGAAATGAACAGCTACAGTACGCCAATCAGGCTTATGCAATTGCTCTCACCCACTTGTAGGAAGTCAGTGAGATTTCTGAGGAAGCTAAGTAAGCATAATCTCTCGACGATCAGTTTCTGGTTGGTAGGCCTACACCGACGATACACTTTTCTTCGCAGGTATAATTGCATTCGGCGGTGAGCCAGAACCCACATTCAGCAAAGGCAAAGGATTTAACAAGCAAATGGCGCAACGACTATACCGTCAACATAATGCATATATCAAGCAAGTACGTTTGTAGATTTTCAACAATATGCCCAACAGAGTTTCAAGATGGGCTACAAACATTCATATAAATACTTTGGTCGATATATTGCAGTGCGCGCCGAAAGACAAGCTCTTGGTATATACATGCTCTGAAGGATGGGATCGATTGTGCAAATTCCTAGAAGTTCCTGTGCCAGAAGAACCATTTCCTCACAAAAATGTAGGAGGGAAGATCACAAATACCATGGCTGATGAATTTCCCCTATTTGGTCAAATCCGAAGGGAAGTCATTGTGTCGTCAGCGTGCATATTGACTTCAACGCTCTTCGTTGGAATTGCTGTGTACAAATACGGGCTTACAGGAATCTACCGACAACTTGACACATGTGCTATGCAGGCACTGCGGAAATTTGGTCTGTAGAAAGCAGATGATTCCAATATTTTAATGCTCTTTGTTCAAATTGTTAATCGAAGAGGGGGAGACTGGGGCATGTTGAGACACTCATTTACATTTTTAGTATAATATTCAAATCAATAAAGCAATTCCTGCTGATGAGGTGTGAAATGCTACCCCTTGTTCTGATGTATCTGCAACGATGCAAAGCATCTCAATAACTAATTGCATCTGCTGGGAGAATTTCCACTTCAAAGTCACTGCGCTTCTTTGTCTCAACCTGCCCCCTCCAAGGGGTAAGTTGAGATTTCGCAGGGGTAAGTTGAAAAGGTGATTACTCAACCGTAAAGAAAGCGCAAAGAGCCATAACGTGACATTTAATGCAACTTAACAATTTGGTAGCAACAAAAGGACGAATATTACCTAACCAAACGAACGGCAAACGAATTTTAAAGCAAAAAATTCGCAAAACCTGTTGAATATGAACCACTGACATGCCCGACGTTTATCCATGTACCTTGGCTTGCTGTCATTTCATCTAAATTCGAAAACCGAATTAAAGCAACCTTTCGCAAATGCTTCTACGCAGTCGAAACTCGAGTGATTTTCACTACTCGCCCCATTCTACGGTCAACGACCAAAGACGTGCTCCCTTCCACATCATTAAGAAACGATGAGATATCTGAGGCTTGAATTGAGCGATCATTGTTTCTCTCATGGCCTATTTTATTTCGGATGCTCCAGAGTTTCTTACGAACACAATTACCTGTTCATTCGTGCCAAGGTTGCAGTTTACACTAAAAACATTGAATATAAAGAGGTTTTGTAATATATTGTTTTTCATAATTGTTTTCAGCTCTTTAGGTTATTTTCTTCGTTTTTATATGCTCAGCTGTTTCACTGTTGTGCGGTTATCCAAGCGATCTTAATTAAGATCTTAATCAAGATCGCCTTGGCAATTATTCATTTTTGTAGCGTACCTTGAAGTTTTGTGATGTGGCGTGGTGTTCACTGACGTTTCTAATTCTGTAAGTTTATTTCTTTGATTTAATTGTTCAGTTGTTCTGCGGCTGTGCATTAATTCTCTTACAGTATTTCGTCAATTATATTATACTTCCATCACATTTCGTCCCGTGTGAAACCGGGTTCTCCGCTAGTTGATAATAGGCATGCAATAATCACAGTTTTTTGTAATGTGTATATCGATGCATATATTGCAGCCGCAGAAACGCGTAATACTCGTTCACGGTACATAGAAAACGTGTTGTCACTAGTATAGTGTACTGTCGTAGAATAATTCTTTACTTCTCGCTTAGGTTTTGCAGTGTTTATTACACGTGTAAGTTAATCCGTGCGAACACTTCCAATTTACTAACCTAAACATACGGTATTGAATAGTATCCTCTATGCCTCTACAGCAACTACAACAGCTCTACATCTATATAAATAGAAGAGCCTGTTTGTCTGTCTGTCTGTAAGTATGTCTGTGCACGAATCAACTTCTTTATTACGGAAGCTATCGCCATACGATTTTACAGAGATGTAGGGACGGACGTTATGCGTGCGTCTAGGTGGTTTTTCAGCGCTTCCGACATGTATTTCCCAAGTTATACATCGCCCAATGCTGCTACTTCCACTTTTCGCTACGCGGAAATGAGAGATGCACTTTTTAGATCGCTTCTGCCATCTAGCGGAACAATTTCTTCACAACTTCTGGTCGCGAAAGGTAGCCTGGCTTACGTACTGTCCTTCGGTTCGGCGTCTCACCCACGATTAAATAGCGGTCGCATTTTTCGCGTAGGAATACAACGTCTTATGTAGTATCCCCCGAGTGAAACCGAAATAACTAGCTAGTACGTGAATATAACCGAAAGAAATACATTAACAAAAACGCTGGTACTACCCAAAGCAATCTAAATAGGTTCGTATTCCAAACACTGAGACGATCGAGCACTTCATGTTGGAATGCCCTCAATACGATTTCCACCGTACCTTACTCAGAGAACCAGCCCGAGAGCTTAATTGTGACGTATAACTCGCCAACCTGTTAACTGTGCCCCAGCTACTAACCCCGGTCGTTGAGTACGTCCTCGCCTGCGAGAGATTCTTATATAGACTTCACAAATATGTATAGTCATTCTAGTTCCTAGTGTCACGACCGTGGCGCACCAGACCTCGTCGGTGATAAGCGCCACTCTATCTTTTAAACAACAATAATAATAATAACAAAGACTGAAGCTTAGAACGTGCCACATCCCACTGACTGCCTGTACTTGCATGGAGATATCTACCTTATAAAGGCAACAGTCACGAAGTAATTACCTGGCGTTAACACGTGGATCAAATAATCCTTCCGACGTGCCTGCAATCAGCGACTAGACGTTGCAACTTATTGCGGTTGTTGCTATGTGAGTGGGGGTTTGAATACATGCGGTGGTTAAACCACAGCTTAATGTCTCGTTTCTGGATTTCACCGGTTACATGTATGTTATATAAAGTTAGGTTATTTGCTTTTGCTGTAACTGTATTAATTTGCCTTGTCTTAATAATACAAAGCTTGACCAATCAAAGGGTCTCCAGTATACAGTACACAATTCGCTAATTTTAGAAATTTCTTGTGCTTTTTTGTTATTCAAAGAATTGACATCGGTTGTGCCTTGCATCAGTCTTTTGCTCTCGACTCGTTTGTTCTTCTCCTAGAAATCCTTGTGTCGATCGCCCTTGTAGGGGCTCACTCAAGGGCTTATTGCCTCATGGTGGCAGTCTGCTCTGCTGGTAACTAAGCTCATCGTGAACAACATACAGTAGATATATCTCTGTGGTAGATGCATATGACCCATGGTGTCACACAGCGGATGGAATTACTTCTATAATTCATCCGCTAGATGTCGGCACTGCGTCGTCGCAGGGTGCCGCTTCGATCGAATAGACGGGTTACTACACTTACTAGACAGTAAATTACACCAGGTCATAACATATTATATTGCTATCATCTTCAGGGGACGACTGTTTGTAAGGGTATGCTGTCCCCATCGGCACGCCTGTAGTCAATAACAGAAAATTCGCGATTTTCCAGCAACTCTGTTTCTGACTTCATACTCTGTCAAAGTCCTTGATTGACCTGCTTGCAAACAGTTGACGGTGAGTTACAGTTCGTAACCTCGGAGCCTAAGGGCGAACCGTGTGTCAGATCGTGCTATGCGTACTCTTTTTTCAAATGACATAGGCCTAGATTAAGAATAGAAAAGGTGATCATTTGGAGGATAAGCGAACCCACCTGGTCGCTTTTAGAAGGTCACACGTAGCAGCTCAACAATAACTAACTTGTAACTGCAAATTGCCACCTGCAGCCTACATCGTAAATTGGCGGATCTGATGATGTGATAAATAGGACTATATAAGGAGCATAAAGTGAATCGACTTTCATAAAGTGGTGTATGATTGTCAGAAGAAGACTAAAGTAAACGCCTGTGGAGAATTCGAACCTAAAATGGCATCATTGAAAGTATTTTTGCTTTTGGCAGCAGTGGCAACTGCACTGGCTGCTGGCCCAGTATCGTTGAAGCACGTAGTAGATGGTGAGTATCTTACTTTTTATCGTTAATTGATCAAGCACGTTTTCAAACTGATCGGGTGTTTCATTTGCAGACGCCGCAACTTTCGTTCATGAGTTAGATGCATGCGAGGGCAAGTGCGATGCCTATTCAAAATGCGCAATTCTTCGTAGAATGCACAACTGCTTTGAAACAGCAGGTGAGGATAATATCTCACTTAAACAACAGTACTGTATGTATAGAGTGTATGACATAGTTTATTGCTAACGACCGGAAATGACTTGGCTTGGCTTCTAAATGAGTCACTAGCTCACGTATATACAGAAGTAGAATCAAGGGCGTCCATACGTTTAATTACCTGGCTTTTACTTATGAATTATTGACAGAGCTATACAGGGTTATAGTATAGTATTCTAGTGTGGACGGATTCATCACTCACCACAGATTTAATGTGAATTACATTCACAGACGTTCGGAGCTCCGCTCCTTCATCAGTTGAAGACGTTAAGTCTGAGCGTAATCATCGTTACACTATCCACTAATCTGGTCATCGGCTCTAATATATTCTTTCTTGAAGGTAATGAGGAGGCAAAAAATAATTGCATTGGTCGCAATTGCCTCAAGGCTACAACTTCATGCGCAATGAAGATAATTGATGGGTGTCATCATGGCTGTATCTACCCCAATTGTGAAGGTATGCCTATTCTAACGGTGAATGTATTTCGCAATCCTCATCCGAAATGTCAGGTGTTCGTCTTCCCATTTAATGGTCGTGTACGTTCGACTATAGTAGGCTATTCAACGCGATGATTCGCATTCGATACCCACAGTTGCTGCGCGATAGCCTACTCAGTGTCTTTGTGATGTTCGGTTCGTCAGTTATATAGACCTACCTCTTCAATTCACAATTCCACTAAGACTCTTTTTCAATAGATCGGGGCAGGTTGAAACGCTGATTATTAAGTTTCCCACGAAGCGCGCACATGGCTTTGGAAAATTTGCACAAATCGTGAAGTCTAAATTTCTAATTCTCTACTACCGTGTGATGATATGATACAACCAGACTGTGTACTAATTTTTAGGAACTTGCAGTCTGTGCTTTCATTTCAGGTCATGACCACGACCACTTCCACCACCACCACTGACGAACAGTGCTAAAAGGCGAGTTATACAAAAGCTCTTGGAGTCGTTCTTATATCACCCTCCAAGAATAAATATTTTCAAGCGTAAACATCGTTTCACAATTCGATGAGCTTACATGTTCGCCAACTACATTGTCTACACGTCAGGTTACGCCGTAGCTCATCGGGGAATGAGGGAATGAGCATGGCCTACTTTAGTTCCGGCCTGATTTATTACATTCGGCCGAGAAAATTAGTAGCCCGATCTCCGATTGTTCGACGAGAGCGCTATAGCGTAACAACGAGTCCCCACCTCCAATATGGCCTACTAACTGAAGTAAAATGCATAAGATTACCTTGTTCATGTTTAATAACAATGATAAAATGAGCTTCCATCATTGCAGATCATTGCAGATGGAAATCTAGAGTAGGCCATGGAATGAGGTAGTTATCAGTTTGCAAGTGTAGAGTTTAATTAAAGCAGAATACGACGAATACTCAAAATACACTCAGCTACGGTACCGTCCTTCCTGTCGTCTCTCTCTTGTCACGCCGAGACCGCCGTCTCTTCTCCCAGGTCGTGGTGCACATGGGAAAAGGTGAACAGGTGGCACATGCAAACCACGCAATTAAAAGGAAAATATATCTTCAACTAAAGTAAAGTCACTGTCTGCAAGAAACTGGACAACTATAGGCTGTGGTACTTTGGACCACTAAAACCAGACTGTCAACGACTTGTATATCAGAGACACGGTCGCCCCATACTTTTCAGAGAAAGAAAAATGACCCTTTCGCAGTGTAGACTACACACATCACACTATAGCTGTAATCATTTGGCCTTCAAAACAATCTCCCGAACAGGATCCACTCGTTCCATCTCAAGCGTACGTCGTCGCCGGTACCTGGTGACATTGGGAACAATTCGACGGGGAGCAGTTGATTACGTCGGGGTCATCACAATTATGGCGTGCTCCTAGCCGCGCCCTCACTGTCCGCGGACTGAGAATAAGACTCCCTGAATAAAAAATGCCGATACCGACTTTATAGATAAAATGCCAGGAAAGAAAAACGACGTAAGCCAGAGGAGTTGCTCTTCGTTCGCCAGATAAAACTCGAATGATGATGATGATGATGATATTGGTTACATTTTGGTGTTTGACTGCTGCGGTCTTATATACCAGAATCAAAATAAAGTAAACCTATACACAACAGCCAGGTCGAGAACTTCCGAAAGCGCTGCAGGGGTTGTCATCATTGATCGCACGGACTACCAATCATCGAGTAACAATGATTAGATTGTTACGTGTTCGCCACACATACGTACAGACAGACACACAAACAGGCTCTATTATTTATATAGACTAGAATACCTTAATTGACCTTTAATTACACCGCAAGTTGGTGATTAAGAATCCCGACGGAACTGAGGGTTTAATTTCACTTGTTCGAACCACAACCTCGCCCCCTCCCCAGTACTAAACGCTGGAATTTTACTTCGCTGTGGAGAAAGAACCCATCCGGCAGATACTGTTAACACAAAATCCTCGTTTCCTTGGGGTTAATTCGAAAATTCGAGACGCATTCTCTATTAAGTAATAGGTATAGTCCTTATCTTCAATCTTACCTGTAGTTTTGATCGGCCCTAGGCATAAAAGGGGCTACAACCAGCAAGATTTGTCCATACATACTGTAATACAGTGCTATTCGTCTTGGCGGGCAAACTTTCCGCGTAAGATTTTTTATTCCACGTCGATAATCGTGACAGGCCGACATCTTGTGCCCACTATTCAATCCTTCATTAAACAGCAATTAACACTAACGTACACTACACGCCTATCTTTTCCGTAATACAGCGATTCAGCACC
Organism: Botrylloides violaceus; assembly: GCA_030412335.1. Classification (NCBI taxonomy): domain Eukaryota; kingdom Metazoa; phylum Chordata; class Ascidiacea; order Stolidobranchia; family Styelidae; genus Botrylloides; species Botrylloides violaceus. The sequence goes on along the minus strand of JASFYC010000643.1, from coordinate 253,585 downwards.
ATATCTTCCGCGCGAGTGCAATTCATAATTATGATTCAAGTTGAAATGATCATTTATGTAACACTGATACAATCTCGGCGATATCTCACACCCTACAGACACCTCTGCTGGAACAGATTTCATTTGTTGACTATATCCGATGGAAATGCATCACCAAAGTACATGTTTCGTACTATGTACTTCCATATTGAAAGAAGTATATCATCCAAATTTGACAGCTTTTCTAACTGATTTCTAAAGCTGGAAAAATATTCTCCTCCCAAATGCACGCATCGCAGAGCAAACGGAATAAAACCAGATGATGGCAGTAACATACTCTATTACTCCCGTCCGGGTACTATACTGCTCAGATAGTTGGCATCGCTAAATATTCTGTTGTTTTTAATTCAACGATGTTACCGCACTTGGCACAAATCACACAGGCATAACTTGTAATTTTTATCAAAAGAAATATACTATGCAGTTGGACGTTAAGATTTGTTGTGAAACATCTTCCTATTACTCTCATAATTATGATTATATTCATCCACCACTGCCTTCAACTCTTACGATATTTCAATAACTAATAAAGGGAATTATCGCAGGAAATATTGATGACAAGGTAAAATTAGCAGCGACTTTGCTACGTGGTTATATTTTAATGCTATCTTCATATAATGCTATCAAAAAGATTATTACCCAGCCAACAAGCATACCGATATTCTGAATAAAAAATTGGAGAATAGGTCGATCAGAAACTTCCTTTAACATCAACGACATCTGAAAGAAAATGGGAAAATGTTAAAGCGAATTTCCATGGACTATGAGACAAGTAAAGTTGGGACTTCCATGGATGCAGCAGGTCTAATTAACTATAACCATAGAGCCTTGATCGCACTGACCGTAAACCTTTGTTTGTACTATGACGCTTGTTGCGGTCAGCGTTGTATAGACTATAGACTGTATGGAGCGTACGCCATTTTTCATGCTGTCGCCCATCCCTCGATGAGCGAAAAAGTTCTGACGTCAGAGCGCAAATCACTGTCGATGCTTTTGTGGTCACGTGACTTGAACTTAATCTAACGTAGTTTTTCACTCTCACTCCAAGCGTTACACGAGCCAAGTTTACGCTCAATGTAAACGACCCTCTACAGCTTAGGTTACTTACAACTTGCACCAATGATATGTAAAGGAATATCCCAGCGATGATACAGAGTAGCCAATTGCGTGCTTCCTCCTCTCTGGCCATGTTGATACCAGCGTAAAGCCCAATTAAACCGCTAAATGCTGCTGTGAGATTCAATCCAATGGCCTTCCATTTAGTAGCTCCGTTGCGAAGATAAATTGCGAAATCACCTGTAGAAGTAGAAGTGTTTGTTTATTTGGAATTTATGGCGTTTTCAACTACTAAGGTCATTTACGCCAGGTCAATATCAATGCTTACAGCGTACGTGTCAATACTCCCAGCTTATAGCCTGGGTCACTATCACAACCACGACTCACCGCACTGCCCCGAAACCGAGTGCCAAGCAGGGATGGAACGGATACCAATTTTAAAGTCTTCGATTTGACTCGGTCGGGAATCGAACCCGTAACCTCCCGATCAGAAGGCGGACAGTCTAATCCACTCGGCCAACTGAACTGTAAATTTCAAAATTGCCAAATGGGATAATTGCTCGATATTCCAGGCATTGGCGTACTTACCAAATTCGTGAGGCAATTCATGGCATAAAATAGCAATAGATGTGCTTATTCCTGTAGACCAGTGGGCACTAAATGCAACGCCAATGGCAATCCCGTCTGCGATGTTATGAAGAATGTCGCCGAGGAAGACAGTAATCAGCGTCGGATTGAAGACTGGAAATGAATAATTAGCGTTAATAATAATAGTAGATTAATAATAAAAGTAGTTATCAGATGTAGCAAATCCAAAAGCCGCCAAGTCTGTAATCATGTGACTCAATCCTTCTTACACCTTTGGATCTTACATCGTTAGGTCGCTACAGTGGATTGATTGGATCGTATATGATTTGGTATTTATATTTGTGGATGGCTTCCATGCCACATCCCGCTATTCCCCTGCCGCGCTGCCGGCCTTGACTACGGCGGAATCGGCCTTTTTTATCGAATCCGTCCTAAGACACCCGGGTCAAAAAAATGGCTGAGTGACATGAGAACCTTTATGTCGCAGCCTTCATCATTTGCGCGGACTTACTACGGGCACTGGATTGCTAGCAAATAGGGTACGGCAGTATTCTATAATCGTTTACTTGTGCGTTGATCAACAAGAGAGAATGCAAGTTTAATCAGTGGAGCGCGGCTCGCGCTATTGTTAATTGATATGATCATGATCCAATACGGATTAGCGAAAATTTTGTGAGAACGTATACTTACACCAACAGACTATATCTTCCTCGTTTAACATTGTTTCCCCATCAATTGTAGACTTCGAACCCTGCAATTAAAAAAGGCTTGCATCAAGAATTTGTGATATCAGTCCATCTTGCGATACTTCGTCATCTTCCATTGAACGACTCTTCCAAATGTCCTATGGTGCCAATTATAACCTTGATCTCCCAACTGACTCTTCATTGATGGATTTGCTAAACGCACGCTTTAATTTTATAAATGACACCCTAAGTACCAACCGTTTTGAGATTATTCTCAGTCAAGTCATCCATCTGTAACGAGTCCTCTACTGAAGCACCGTTACCACCAAGTTTCTCGGTATTACGGTTAACAGCGGAAGCACTGACCTGCTGAAAGATTTTCATATTGATTCAATACAGTTCAAAACAAAGCAAACGCAATTAAAATACCTGTGCTTGTCGGGAACGTTTGATGGCCTTGAACAGGTTTTCGAAGGCAAAAAAAGCATACAGTCCACCCGTAACCAAGGACATTTTCCATATGAATGTAATGTCTTCCTCACCTGCCGCGTGATTGTGATGATCATGTGAACCCTGGTCATGCACTCCCAGAATCTAGGCAATAATATATCAACGGTAACTCGCTGATATACAATAGACTAAAAGTCACAAACGAAGCATGCCACAAATAAATAATTAGTTCCTGGCGGCTTTCAGGTACCTTTAGAGCACGAGTGTGTCTTGGTGCTAATTGTACCTGTGCCGTTTCTTTGAATAGAATATTTGCTAGCCGATACCACCCCTCTCCCCTTATAATACCACCGTTTAGATCTTCAGAAGAGTCACCACAGATTTAACGTCCAGCCTTGCTTTATTCAGATATTCACTAGCATTCGAAGGTCTGCTCCGTCGCTGGGAGAATAATATAATAGACACAATCTGTCTTACCTTAGGAATGATGTGAATCAGTGCATCTGATGCCATTGTACCGATAGCAAGTCCAATAAAAAACTGCATTGACATTTTGTATGCTTTCGTTTCCAATACCGGGAACAGCATCAACCCGATAACGGCAAGAAAGCTAAGAAGTGTGACAGACAAAGTGCCGTAACCATAAACTGGAGAACAGAATAGAAAGCGTTAGATTACATCAATGAAGCAACCTATCAGCCTTCATAACTTACTCATTGCCTCAGTATATCCCGTTCTGTCCTGATCGTGCGAATTTTCCCTAGAATTGCAAGCCCCAGATAAAATTTGTTGAATTAGAGCAGGGCAAATTTCCAACGCTTGAGTTTCAGAAATTGTGTTTCCGAGGCCGTAAATATCAGCCAGCTGATCGCCAGTGTAACACTGAAAAGTAAAGGTCGATAATATTATTATCGTAGTTGAGCACAAGGTTTGTTTCGTGGAATCGAGGAAATACTCAACCCTGAAGGCCTTCTAACAGAGTCGAGTCTTTCTAAGTGCGGCGAAACGCAAGTAGCCCCCCGTCACGCGTCAATGCTTTTCTGGGAATATATTCGGAGTGTCGGTATCTTTCTGGAACTTACCCGCGGCGCTTCAACTTCGTGAGAGCTGCGTCTTCGTCTGTTATGGACATGATCGCCTTCATCATGATGTTCCTGATCTGGAGCCGCAGTTGTAACAAGAGTAGTATTGCTGTGGTGGCCATCATGGTCGTCGTCCCCCGAACCGTGGTCACTGTGTGTGTCATTAGTGCCATGGTGACCGTGATCATGGTCGGTGTCTGTTGCGTTACCGTGGTCGTCGTCCCCCGAACCGTGGTCACTGTGTGTGTCATTAGTGTCATGGTGACTGTGATCATGGTCGGTATCTGTTGCGTTACCGTGGTCGTCGTCCCCCGAACCGTGGTCACTGTGTGTGTCATTAGTGTCATGGTGACCGTGATCATGGTCGGTATCTGTTGCGTTACCGTGGTCGTCGTCCCCCGAACCGTGGTCACTGTGTGTGTCATTAGTGTCATGGTGACCGTGATCATGGTCGGTATCTGTTGCGTTACCGTGGTCGTCGTCCCCCGAACCGTGGTCACTGTGTGTGTCATTAATGTCATGGTGACCGTGATCATGGTCGGTATCTGTTGCGTTACCGTGGTCGTCGTCCCCCGAACCGTGGTCACTGTGTGTGTCATTAGTGTCATGGTGACCGTGATCATGGTCGGGATCATGTGTATCTGTTGCGTTACCGTGGTCGTCGTCCCCCGAACCGTGGTCACTGTGTGTGTCATTAATGTCATGGTGACCGTGATCATGGTCGGTGTCTGTTGCGTTACCGTGGTCGTCGTCCCCCGAACCGTGGTCACTGTGTGTGTCATTAGTGTCATGGTGACCGTGATCATGGTCGGTGTCTGTTGCGTTACCGTGGTCGTCGTCCCCCGAACCGTGGTCACTGTGTGTGTCATTAGTGTCATGGTGATCGTGATCATGGTCGGTATCTGTTGCGTTACCGTGGTCGTGATCATGGTCGTGGTCGGTGTCTGTCGCGGTACCGTGGTCGGTGTCTGTTGCGTTACTGTGGTCATGATTATGGTCATGGTCAGTGTCTGTCGCATTACCGTGGTCGCGGTCGTGGTCGTGGTCATGATCATGGTTAGTGTCTGTCGCGGTACCGTGGTCATGATCATGGTCGTGGTCGGTGTCTGTCGCGGTATCGTGGTCGTGGTCATGATCATGGCTGTGGCCATTGTGGTCTCCATGGTCGTGGCTGTCATGAGCTCCGTGATCATGTCCATCATGAGACTGCAGTTCGCCGATACCAAGCTGCTTCACCATACTAATGAATCCTAGGAGAAACGTAGGGAAACAAATATGAAAATTGGAATTACATTTTTGTAGCTTGTTTTCTGCAATAGCTATGGAAAGATGAAAGTCTATCTGCTGGGCTGTGGAAATATTTCGCTACGTTTTGTCATCTGTATCAAGTATTCTAAGTTATGAAACAAATGAGATTACTTTGTTTTGCAGAGTCTCCTGCTGAATCGCTGAAAAACTTCATATATTCCAACTTAAAAAAATCTTTCTCGGGCAAAAGGCAATTTCCTTTGTATAGGTTCAGAACAACTGTGGTTGTCCGACCGTTGCCAGTTTCTGCGATCAATGTGTCTTCACTGAAACACTAAAATACAAAGTGTCGTAGTCGTTGCTGTCGCAAAAAAAATAGATAAAATCGGGTCGCGACCAAGCATTTTTTGCGATTCAGAAAAAATCACTTTTGTAAGTTTACATATTGATGAGTTAGTGGAGCCGATGGCGGACGATCAATAGATATTGTAAAGAAGATCACCACAGATTTAGCGTCCAGCCTTAGTTTATTGAGAATTAAAACATTCACTAGCTTTCGGAGCTCCACTCCTTCATCAGGTGAAACCTAGTGAATGTTTAATTCTCAATAAACTAAGGCTGGACGCTAAATCTGTGGTGATCTTCTTTACAATACATATTGATGGTAATTCGCAAATACGCGCAGGAAATTTCAAGACCAGGAACTAAAGTAGGCCATGATTGAACCATTGAGCAGTTGTTGGTTTCGAAAATGCCTTGATAAAATTGTCTTGATAAAACCATGGTTTTTTCGGTTTTTACTAAAAGTAGGGATTCCATAGTGGAGACCAACTTGTACGGGTATAGAGGACGTTAACCTTCTCCCAGATTCGCCCCTTGGATATTTTACGGCAACCCCCCAGGTTTCATTGCGGAGACAACTTATTGTACAGTAGGCAATCTTGTAAACCGCTGCCACATTTTGATCCAAATCAGTCACAAGTCGGCCTACAGGGTGGCCGGCACCACACGAGGGGTCAAAAAAAGGAATATACCCCTCCGACATTCCTGTGTCACGTGATCAAGACCTTTTACAACTTGCATGCAGTACAGTTACTGAGTTATCTTAACGGGCATTATTTCATAATGTTTGTAAATGATGATGATGAATGTGACCTCGTAAACCGTCAATGACATGTGACGTCACATCATGTGAGTATATGACGTCATTGGCCCCCTCCAAAATCAAAAGTAGTTTGCGGCCATGTTTTCATATGAGGATACGCTATCTATATCCGTCGGGAAGAAATTATACTTCTAAAACAGTATTAAATATAATAAATCACCACTTCTAAAACACTTCTAAAACAGAAATTCATTGAAGCATATCAATGGTCATCGACAGGAACAGCTCTGTCGCCTCTGTGGGTTATCGAGATTGCATCTGCTAACCGAGTCAGCTGGGTACCGCCCCGCCCCCTCCATCCAGTTTCTACACAAATTTGTGCCTCTCGATACTTTTAACAACACTTCTGGTATCTTCAGGAAGCCGGCGATATAGTATTGTAGGCAAAAATGAGAAAAAAAAACATTAAAACCGAAAAAACAAGTGTTTGATAAATATCAAGAACCAAAAACCGGTTTAAACCATCCGGTTTTAATCAGGGTTGATTAAAACCACAACCCTACTTACAGACCACGATTTTTCTCCCCCTTCTCTCTTTCTTCCTCTTTCTCTCGCAAGTACAGCAGAGAACTAGAACTAAATTAGGCCATGATTACGAAATTGGTTATATCACACAATGAACGCATGATCAACCCCCTCTCTCATATTACGCATTTCGACTATGCAAGATATCACGCATTGCAGGCATGGTGACTTACGCTGGTGTTATTATCCAGGCCGTGATAGCTGAGATGTCGTAAACTATCTGCCACGGCGTGACCGCTAGGAATTGTCGAAATGTCCAATGGTCCTGGAAAACAACGAAGTCCATAATTATGCCCGGCCACCACCTTCACAGCATCGCAATATTCAAACAGAAAAAGAATCATTCTTCATGTCATATTGGTACCGCATTGACATGGCGTGGCAGCCAAGAGCCAATAAATTGGTCATCACACTTATCAGCATCTTCATGTACTGTCTAGCATAAAGGTAATACCTACTGTATGACGAGCGGTTCAAATCATTGCCTTCGTTGTCACGCACAACTACGAAAGGACCTCTCGCGGAAGAAAGCTTTGTACAAATGTATTGAAGAATACAGTGGAGCAGATAAAATATCGTAACGAAGATTCACGTCAGATTTAACGTATAGCTTTGGTTTATCGAGATCTTAATCGGCTCCATTGTTCTCATAACACCGAAGGCCTCGTGTTAAATCTTTGGTGAATTTTCTTTACGATTTGAAATGTATGAAATTTACCTGAGCATTGCTCATTTGCGATGATGTTGACGATCGCTCGAGATACATTGAAAAATCCTTCTTTGGACAGCTGCCCTCCGTGAGGAACGAGATCGTGAAACTTCTCATGATCAAAACATGCCTGAAACCGTTGGGGTGTAAATATATAAACGTTAGTCTTTGTGAGACTGATCGCATCTTCCGCTCAGATTCCGGACCGTTGTAATCATTAGGTCGCCTGCGTGTCGTGACATCGTGTGGTTTTCAGAATACCTCTATTCAAGTTTTAGAACTAAGCGTGAAATGCACTGGTTCATCGCACTTACGTGGGGAGTAGGCACGTTTGGTACGAGACAGAAATCCCGAACCTACAGGAGGCCCACGTCTGTAAAGTTAGTGGTTCGATTCTCTCCGGGTCCGGACGAAAATGTTAAATTAGGTAGCAGTTTAACTTCCTGGTCAGGCTTCTGGTGTGATAGGAACAGTTTGTAGTAGAGGGAGGGGGGGGTGCTGGAACACAGTATACGGCACTTTCCGTGTTGTGCTTTCTGCCTCACTGCATGCTCAAAACGTACAGTCTGATGTGAGCATGGAGTGTAATCAGGAAAGAAAATATGAATTGCCAACCACGTGCGGACGAATGTGTAGTCCCTGTGTGATGGCATAGACTATAATGTTACCTTTAAACTGGGCAATCGGTCTTGCAAAGTTTCCAAAATTCCCTCAAAGACTTTGGACGTCATAGATTCTGCTGACGCGCCGGCGAGTGCCTCAAAATTCTCGTTGGTATCTGAAAATAGATAACATAAAAGTTGAAATATTTGTAAAATAAAAATTTGTATTGTCGTAAAATTTGGATCTTGACTAAGCAGGCGGGGGCTGGCAAAGAATCTGAGGAACGGCAATATGAACACTCCTCGCAAGCGTTAACGAGCTCGTTAACTCGAAATTTGGTATTACGAACTACGTACGCTCTCGGTATCCGCACCTCGCAGACGCTTGTGACTGCTCGCTATGCGTATTTTTGGAAGAGCCGCTGATGAAGGCTGCGTTTTTAACAGTGCGGCAAGTAGAAAGCGCCAGAGAACTCACCGTAATCGGATCGAGAACTTATTGCCGAATGTAACCAAACCGGGCATTTTGCCATTACAGATTTCAATTGCCGTTATTTACGAAACATATGTAATCTTTAGATTGTTTAGAGCATTGACTCACAATTCAGATTAGCAAGGGCGTAATTAGCCTAATCGTTCTGCTTCTGCTTGGCGTTCAATGTCGGATGAGTGCGCAGTAATACAGTATACAGCAATATGGACAATAAACCTGAAATATCGACATTGCGTAATAAGAGTTGACGTGGCGTACAAAATCAGAGCAGTTGAAAACGCCATAAATTCAAAACAACAACAACATTTTATATGACTGTATCTAGTCAATCCCTGTTCCGGATTTATAAGTCAGACTCTAATAAGGCGGGTGCTGTTGATTCGCGTGGGAATCGAGTATAGTTGGCATTCCGGTCTCACATCAAGTAAAACCACAGACGGAGAGAGTTGTTAAATACTGGAAAGAGTTGATGAGCTAGTCATTCAATCTTTACAAAACCGTTTTGGATTTCTAGGGGCCCTACTGCATCTGCATCTCTATCGATATCACATACAGATCATAGCTAACAATTTTACCTGCTTCAGTAAATTCATTCAGATATCCAAACGAGATGCAAAGTAGCATCCAGAACGTTCCCAGTCTTTTCATCGTGGCAGCCCAAGGCGATTCGCTCTGATGTAACGGTTAAGCGATGTTATGTATTGCACTAATTGCCTCAACCCCGGGTTTTACAATTTGTAAATAGATAGTAATCTGTATAATTGTATTTGACAATGGAAGTTAATTTTTAATATGCGAAAAATGATGATGAAAATTGATGAGATACACTCAGTCTATTTCAAAATTGCGATCGATTGCAATGAAACATTCCATGAAAACATGATAAGCCGTTGGGGTACGGGTACCAATCTCTTGCCCGTTCAGCCTATATGAATTCACGACAAGTACGAGCACCAATACTTACGCGGTTGTACTGAAACTGGTGATCATCGTTTAAATCGCAGCTCCCGCTCGATCTGGAGATTACAGCCGCAAGCAATTAGAAACCGTGCGTGCGGTAATTATTTTATGGTAAGTAAAGTGGTGCTTGTCGCCCAAGGGTCTTGCGCGCCACTATCAATACACATACAATACAATACAATGCAATACGTACACATGCACCGCTCTACCATCAGCGATTTTGTAGAAATATATGCATGTGTGTGCGCGTGTGTGATACCCAAGCTAATTATGGACGTTTAAAGATCACGCACTAACTAGATCTAAGCAAATCGAAACGATTCCATTCCACGTGTTTACGACAGAACTTTCAGTTTTCTAGAACAAGAATACATTTTGCTATTGGTAGTATATTGAATACTGAGTCGTGTAAATGACCCTTGAAAAGCGTTGCATTGCGAAATGCTGACCTACCGTGATCTTACTATGTATAATGACTCATTCGATTTCTGCTCAAACCTTGTAATAATGATATTATATCGTAAAGATGATCAACACATATTTAACCTACAGCGTAGGCTTATTGAGAATTAAAACATTTACAAGCTTTCGGAGCTCCGCTCCTTCATCAGGTGAAGATGGAGCTCCGAAAGCTTGTGAATGTTTTAATTCTCAATAAACCAAGGCTGGACGTTGAGTCTTTTGTAATCTTCTTTACGATATAATACCTATTGATCGTATATCGGCTTCGCTATATTCTTCAATGATTATAATACTGCTACTTCTTCATCAACAATCTGGCAATCACTGTGGATCACACTCATCCATAGTCCTCTTCTCATGGTCATCTTCTGTCATATTGTAACACTACTTTTAATACTATGTCTGTTACTTTCGCTGTTGCTTTCGGAAAACCAGACTATCATCGATTGGCGAGTAGGATACTGTCTATATATGCGATCCTATTGGATCCAGCTTCATCAACACACAGGAAAAGTACATGAAAACTTATAATGTCTATGCCCTTAAACGATACAGATTCCAGTGCGGCTAATAATAATGAACATTATACCACTCTTAATGCCTGCCTTGTTGCTTGTAGCTTCACTGATATTTTCTGAAATACTGTTGTGAGGTGAATCTCGGAAGGATGTAGGATTAGGTCACGATTTCATACGTTTACAACTATGTTTTCATGAATTACGTCTTCAGCGCGTTTGCGCAGCGTGTAGTAAATAGAGATTTTGCTACATGTGTGTGTCACTTTTTAGTTATTCCCTGCGATATCAAGAAATGAGGTTCTACGTGATGGAAATCAACGGACTGTTAATTCCGATTAAAACGTCTGATCTATGTATACTATAGTCTACTCGTTACCTTAGAAAAATTACTGTTTCAATCCTGTTACTGCTAGTGTTACACTGAAGAGATTTATAATAAGCACATACTATACATATTTATAGCCATTCAAGTTTCTAGTGCTATATCCGTGGCGCACCAGACCTCATGGGTGATATGCGCCACTCTCTCTCTTATACAATAAATTTGGACTACGTGGCGAGAGCTACCGCTACACGACGGAAAGTTCTCGATTTCCGTAAATCTGCCTTTAAACGCCGCGCGTCTCTCACAAGACCGATTCTCAATGATACGAAATTAGTACCAGCACCCTGGTTAGTGTTCGAATATATCTTTCAATTATGAAGTATATATCAAAAACATTTGTCTGTCGACTAACTAAAACAAAAACCAAATATTATTAAAGTCCTAGCAGTAGTCCAAGAAGTCCTAGCTGTAGCTGTACTAAACCCCGGCGATATCCATGATGCAACTCCCACAAGAGTTGCGTCTGCTCGCCTATCCTTCTTGAAAGCAAAATTAGAAGCACATGGTGAGATGAGGAAGGGAGCTACAGCGAAGAATGGTGGTTGACGCCCACTAGCGGTTGGTCTTCTAGTCGGGAGTTGCGATTTGCGATGCCCGTAGCTCATTATTTAGCTTCAGGCGATAAGTAAGACGTGGATTTGCGCAGTCCGGTAGAATCACGCTGTTGGTCTTTTCATGTCATCGTTATCATTTCAATTTTTGCTATGCTTTCGCGAAGACATGGGCCGCCTTAACCGCTTTATATCAACCAAACTAAAACATTTAGGTCTTGCTCGTTGAACGAAGCTCAAAGTATTCCCTTCTGAATAGCGATCGTGAGTCTTCTTCCGACAGCACCTTCCGAGCATCAGCACACCTTGCTGCGATACCGCTTTACGGTTAGGCCTACTGCATTTAGCGAGATCGAATGAATGCACGGACAATATGTTATACTGTACCCTGTAGGCCTACAGGCATCTGACGGTGGGGAAGTCCCAAGACCTAAATGTTTGTTGAAAATTGCTCCACCTCTTCCGGGAATCCTGCTTCAGAAGAATCGTGTGTTCGCTGATCCTATACTAGTGGTAGCGTAGGCCTATCTCCATCTCTGTAAAACGGACATCAGTAACTTACATACCCTACTAGCGAAGAGGCCCAGCTCCACTCGGGCGCGGAATTTCACTCAAATGGTTAGCGGTACCAATTTCTATGAGCATGAGGTCGATAGCCCATCGTCTGCACGTAGGCTACTAATAGGCCTATACCTTCTTAGAATGAGGCCAATTTTGCTACTTTGATTCCCTTGTAACACAAAGCTGCGATTGGGTTGGTTAGTGGAATTGCAATGAGACGACCAAGCCGATCGCTTGGTGCGATCGAGCGGCTCCGCGATGCCAATACTTCTATTCCATTGTAACATGAAACATTACCCTGCGTTACCTTTGATTCAATTCAATCAACTGTAGGCCTACTACAGGCTATATCAAATAGGATGAAATACAACAACATTATTAAAAATACCCACCCATGTCATTACCATGTTAGGTCAACCTGTGTTAATCGCGATTCCTGACTTACTGAAATAACCTAATATAGTCTGTTACAGGAATTTCTTATTAGACTATCCAGCAGTGGAGAAGTTTCCTGTTGTTACTCATGTTCCAAAGTATTACACTACTAGGCCTACTTGCAACAGGAACAGTGATGGCGGTTCAGCAGTGATGTGAGAATAATAATCTTCTATATAAATAAAAGGGCCTGTTTGTCTGTCTGTAAGTATGTCTGTGCACGAATCAACTTTTTATTACTGAAGCTATCGCCATAAGATTTTACAGGGATGTAGGAACGGATATTATGAGTGCGACCAGGTGGTGTAGTTTCAGTGCTTCCAGAGAATATTTCCAACGTTATACATAGCTCAATGCTGTTATTTCCAAGTTCCGGTACGCAGAAAGCAGAGATGCACCTTTTAGATCGCTTCTGTCATCTAGCGGAACCAATTTCTTCATCAATTCTGGTCGCGTAAGGTAGCCTGGCTGCAACGTCATGCTTACATACTGTCCTTCGGTTCGGCGTCGTAGATATATTTCATACCGGTTTAGACAAGGCATATGACAGGTGAATCGAGAAGTCATTTTCCTTCGTCAAGAGAAGAGAGGGAAGCGTCTCACTCACGATTACTTGGAGGTCGCAGTTTTCGAGTAGGGCGGTACCGTCTTATGTTGAATCCCCGAGTGAAACCGGGAAAACTAGCTAATAAATAAATAAATCAATGCTGATACCGCTAGGGAGAGACCGGGGATACCGCTGGGATAGGCTACTTCTAACAAGGTGATTTACAAAACAATGGGGCATTGTGACATTGCTTATATTACGATACTCGGACTGCATTTTTGTTTGCTCTACTGTGGATGAGGTATAGATTGTGGTTGAGGCGATAGATTGAGTCGAGTAGTTTCAGAGGAATCTAGTAAGATTCAAACAGCCCTTTTTTGCGGTAGCCATATTGTCTCGAAATTGAGGCAGCGCGAGGTCGGGGATACGCCGTAGGTTAGTTATCTATACTCACAGCGTTACTACTAGAGGTCATAGAGTTCTTAATCCGTGGCGTGATACGTGGAGTTCTTAACTCCAGAACTCCATGGCGTGATAACCTATGTGCATTGAAGCGTAACAGCGTTTGTAGTCACAGCTGATAGTGCTGTGGTGCGATGATTTCGCTTGGGCTCGTTGACATTTTGCCCTTGGTCCGTAACTTCCAAAATCTCGGTTTGCGAGGGACGTGAGGGTGATATTAGAATTCAGCATGTCCTAATCTGTCATTTGACACCCCTCTCTTCGGCTCCGTTGTGAGTTTGGAGTACTTTGCAATATATTTTACAGTGCGATCATCGCGCTTCGAGCTCGCAGTACATTGATACCTTTCCAACCACAAACCTGACGTTGACGCTTTTTCATGTTTGTTTAACACTATTTAATAAATTAATAAAATAAGTACGTCCCTAGACAATCTTCACGAATGGCAGCACAGACTCCATTTATAGCAAAATTGACACAATGGATGGGAATAGTAAGTATAGCCTTATAAGCCTATTGTATTAAAGTTTCATGGAGCGTTGGAGTACGGTATTCTGTAGGATACACACTAGTCTGTCATATAAACTCTTGTCAGATGTCGGGAGCCGTGAGCGTTGTTTAATGACTTCGAAGTTGGCTCAAAATTCCCCTGGCTTTTGTACTGGTGTATTATTATTTTAGGTCGGGTGGCACTAAATGACGGACCTGATCCAACTGACTAACCTGTAAAAGTTGTCATGTAGTTGCCTGAACTTAGTCAGTGCTCCTGTTGCTCACCTGACATTAATCAGACTATTATGTCACTAGTAACTGTGCCGTGCCATGCCCGTGCCCTTATCAGTCCACAGTACAATACCTCCTGACATTTTTATGTATATATTCCGCCTTCCACCGTTTCTTATTGCAAAGATTTTGTTTGGTCCTCTCTGTTTGTCGCCTAGTCTCACCCAATTAAGTGTTAGTAATGTGCTAATGCTGATTTTACGTTAACGTTTTTTTATCTCACATTCTTATGATTGAATTATTTAGAGGCGTCACAGAATGTGGTTACGTTACAGCGAAGATTTGTCGACAAGGTAAGTAGCATAGGAGGTAGGTCAGGGTACATTACTCAAAATTCACAGACCAACCCCGCTCTGCTTAACTTTGTCAAACCTCAACCTTTGCACTGGAACTGCACCGTGCCCTACTCTGGCGCCTCTGGGCAAGATTATAATGTGACAAGTTAGCCCATTGCCAACAAACTCGGATCTAGTTTCCCGACAAATAGATTGCAGCAGCTGCATACGTTTACCGCTATTAAATCAATATCAACCTTGTTTCACCAGGTCAATTCCAAAGCCAAAAATGCCACCAGGAGAGAGTTCTGCTATTTCAAGTAACTATTACTACTCAAGGGATGCCAGGAGAGAGGTTGCTCCCCCGACTATAATTTCAGAGAGTGGAGCGCAGAAACGCCTGGAAGGTGAGGCATTTCATTTTAAAACTTGAAGACGATCGAGAAATAACCATTTCCAAACCCAGTCATTTTGTGATTTCAGACCAGGGGCGGAAAATGGGGTAATTGCTCCCTTAGACAATAGGTCGTGAATGATGAAAATCCCCCAGAATAGCGCACAGGCTATATGCCGTAAAATTACGGTCATCAGTCAATAGATTCTTTCTAGTACAGAACTTCAAAATTGCTTGAAATAGTTTATTCATCAGTAAACACGCCAGAATGAATTTTGAATAAAAAATTGTAGCTATAGGGGCAATCTGGTATTATGACGTCACACAAACAAAAACAAAATGCTAATATTAATTATAAAGTTTGTAGCACCACAGGGATTCGGTAGGGTAGGAAAGGTCATCAGTCAGTCACCTTGTTCGTTTGTAAGAGGCACAAGTTTTACTTTATTTGGAATATGACTTGTTAGTGAATTTCCTGTTCAGTGTCCAGTGCAAGGCTGTAAGCAGCAGATGTCATTTGTTGTAGGGACTGAGAGAGAGACTGAGACCCTACGTGGGCAATGGCTAAAACCCCATCTCTGTGGTTATTTTGATCTGCGTTAGGCAGATTCATGGCACAATGTAGGCCTATATCAAAAATATGACGAATTCATATAGTTGACCAGAAAAGTTCTGACTGGAAACCGGATTTATAGGTATTTGCAGCAGTGCACTAATGCAAGTCACGGGAACGCCCACCAGTGGTGACATCATCCTATAAGCCACATATTGTGAAGCAAAATACGCTGGAATCTACACTGAACAGTCGTACAATGGCAGTTTGTTGGAACCATGCTGACTGTAACGTATGATTATAATACAGGTAATACAGACGCAGCAGTAGAGTCCTCGGCAGCTCCATCGTTTCCAACACCAGGCATTGGACCACAGTGGACTTTATCTAAGGAGAATGGCTTGTAGCATGGTTTTTGCTTGTGTTTTTTTTATTGACAATATCTAATAATAAATAAATGTTTGCGGATCTCATTTAGCTTATTTTCTGTAATATTTTGTATCTGACGACTAGAAACCTAGACATATCCCCTATGCCAGCTAGGACCTATGGCCCACATCAATGATCTAATGGCAGGAGGGTATGACATGCTGGGTTGTTGTGGTCTGACAATGGACCTCTCTTCAGCCTCACTAGTGAGTCCCATGCACTAAGGGAAGTTGGTTGGTTGGTTCTCAACGAAAATCTCGGCACGATAAAAAGGAACCCAGCCCATTTATAGCCTACTGCAAACCCATGTTGCCTACAATCAGTAATTGATATACAGCGCTTGATTGCAGCGTTGTCACAGAACCGTTAACCGCCGTACGTCTTCGTCATACTACGTGCCATGAAAACTCTGACAAATCTGTGGACTTGTTGATGTGTTGCGATGAATTTGCGCCATTTTCAACTACTAACGTCATGCACGCCAGGTCAATACTTCCGGTTTACAGCCCAAAGCATATTTATTTCAACTACAACCCTCCGCATTCCCACGATACTGACTAGTGACTGACTCCCAAGCAGAAATGGAACGGATACTAATAGTCTTTGGTTTGACTCGAATCGAACCCGGAAACCCGAGATCAGAAGGCAGTTATTATATAGAAGATATTCAGTGGCGCTTATCACCGGGCGCGTTTTGCACCACGACAGGCTCGAGCAGATACATGAATACAAGAAGGCAGTTAGTCAGCCAACTGAACATAATTCACGTTTGGACGGACATCGTCGAGTGACGATGTGATTCAACTCCTCTAAACGTTCAAATAAGGCGCTCTCAATAATTAATAATATATAGAAGATTTTCAGTGGCGCTTTGCGGGCGGCGTTTTGCACTACGAACAAGACAGGCTGGAGCAGATACATGAATATAGTAATCGTGTCAATAACCCCGGCTTACAGCCCGGATCACTATTAGGCCTATAATCACGGCTCTCCGCACTTCCCCGATACCGACTGCCAGGCAGGAAAGGATACCAATTTCAAAGTTTTCGATGTGACTCGGTCGGGAATCGAACTCGGAACCTCAATAAACGGGTGTGACGCTGGGCGCTACCCCTTATCGCGCTTCACTGTTCTATTTCCGTCGTAAACTTGATTCTTCCACAGGCTACTCGTCTCTAAACTGATAAATTTTTAACAGGGTCGTGGTGAAGTCGCGAAAATTTTTGGAGGTAAAATCGCCGCTAAATTGTCGATTTGATTGAAGCATGGCGTAGATGTTGACAAAATAAATAGATTTCCAAATGTTGCGCGCACAAGCTCCTTTAACTCATATCATATCATCGACGTCCGGGGAGGGTTTCGAGTTAGCAGATCGTCACTGAAGTGGAATCGGGTAAAGTAAATCTGCCTTGGAAGCCACCTTTTGAACATGAACATTGAACGAACTTGATAGTCCACTGAATCATCCCAACATGAACTTGTCTAAGGGCAAGGCACACAAATTCATTCATAGGCTTTCCTTTTATCTCATTAAATATACACAAAAATGCTATGTCATCAGAAAAAAGAGGAGGGATTAAAATAGTCCGTACATAAGAAGACTCGCGTCTTAAATCAGTGAGATAAAATGTGAAAAGGAGAATCCTTACCGTCAGATCACTACAAGTCATTCTGGTATAATTGGAAACGGTTTTCAATATAGTAGCAGTGAATGGTGCAGAGTTAGATATTCTGGACCAAACCGGTTTGAGCCAGATAAATCCTGCTACATAATCTAACCAATATATCAGTAGAAGTTTCTGGGTTTTGCCCAAACCGTCGTCCCCAGGAACTTTAGAAAGGCAGCCAGATGTGTTTGTAACGTCGCAAAAATTCTGGCCAGTGCAGCCATAACTAAGCAGCCAGATTGTCAAATATGGTAGATATTAAATAGTTTCCCCACAACGTAAATAGCCAGGCTCAGTCCATTCAGAATTTCACAAAACATGAGGAAGCCAGGAAGGTCCTTCCATGGACATTGCTCAAACATAATGACACAAGCAAAATTATCTGTTTTGAACATGTCCGAGCTTTTGCGGGAAATAAGTTCCCTGGCAAGTGACATTTTCCCAGGCTTCCTTCTCATTTGGATAAAAAAGCTCCACAATCCGCATGTCCATAAGCGTGTGAACTTATTTCCAAAAGAGCTGAGACCGGACACTATAATTTTATCTATATCGGATCCCCATTGGTTCTACTACTATTACAATATTGTAAGAAATTGTCACTGTGAACCTATGGGCTGTTATTATAAAACGTCGTTCGGGAAGTTTCATCCGGCAAAGGATATGGGGATGGGCACTTCGAATCGACTATTCGAATCACAGAAGATTCGAAAGCAATTTTGAATTGGGGTCCATGACGCCACCTGGTTATTTGGTTTTGGTCAATTTCTTTTCAGTTATAAGTGCAATTTCAAATCCATCCACTGTAATATTCTGCTACACACTAGGTCCGCTATCAATGGGACACCAATAGCTAAAACCATACAGTCATTGGCTGTTATTTCATCAATTTTGCAAATAATGACAATGCTATATGCCGCAATAGGCATCACCTTTAATAGGATAAAAAATTGTTTTCGATTTGCATTAGGAAAACAATCGATTTGATTTGCCCCTCCCTGGTAAAGGAGCAGAACTCCGAAGCCTGCAAATTCAGTTTTACAATAACGGAGGTAGGCTAGCACTTAGCACATCAAATCTGCAGAGACAATTTCTTAGTATGGCACCGGTATATCATGATTAGTAGTCGGGTTGCGGATAACAATATCTCACTACAGTATATATAATAACCTTCGGGCACCACTGGGTTCATTTTTAGAAATTCACAGAACAGGCACAATTTTGTCACCAAACATGAATCAAAATGTAAATGACATGATTTTTTATAGCACAGCTATAGAAAATCAGGTTTAGTTAGAGACAGACTACCGTAATATACTAAGTCATCGAGTAATAATATTCCGCATATACCAGTACCAAATAAATTAATATTAGCAATTTCTTATGTGTAAGCATGATCACATAAACCCAAGACACATTACATGCGTCACTGGCAAAAACAGCATCAAACAAGTCAATTTCCATAATTAAAATGATCAAAGAGGAAGAAGACTATTATGTCTGCCTCCAGTAGTATCTCCCGTGAGGCCATTCAATCATCTCACGTTTTTTGAAAATCCACTAGCCGTACAGTAGAAATATTGTAGTTAGCAAGAGGTTGGAAAGTTTTTCTTGATAGATAATAAAATAACCATATTTGGAATAACACTCCTAGATTACAGCACAGGTGATAATTTTCCTACGATAGGCTATCTTGTAAACCGCTCATGTACTGGTTGAATTCTCATAAAAAAGGTGAACCAATTGAACAGCCTAAAGGGTTATGGCATACACCACCAATAAAACGCTATAATTTTAATATCAAAAGCAAAATATCTAATACCAATGATACAGATCAAAGAATTGAGTAAAAAATATCATCAACACCACCATTTCATCATTTTTCATGTGATTAAGAAAACCACGCTTAAGGAAAAATCGGCACAGTGAAGAACATTGTAACTAGGCTGCAATATGGCAAAACATTTTGCCGTGGCTGTGATGTTCCCCTTGTTCTACGGAACTTATATTATTTCGTCAGTGTTTTTAGAGCATGATCGCTGATGCACGGCGCCTGCGCTCCCACGAAAATTGCATGCGAAACGGCCTCTCAGGGTGGCTCACAAATAGAAGCTGTTGTTACTTGCCACGCGTTCTCCGGTACTCGTTGCATTTGGAGATTCCCACTCTCCACTGTCTTGGCAGTAACTTGGATTGTAGTCTTCTCCCTCGGCAAGCTCGGCAGCCTAGAGTAGAATACACAGCGATTGGATTATACTTAGATGGATCATATACCTTGTATTGCCAAGCAGACCAACTGCAGACTAGTGAAATTGCAAAGCACGTCCTCCATAGCTTTTGGTATCTCCGATTTAGCTAGCACAGCGGATCACTCCAACAGTAGTGAAATAGACTGATGTGGTTTACTGGTAAGGTCGTCCAGACGTGGATAGGAGGATCAAATCATCAATGCGACATACCCAAAGACACAAAAATAACACTCAGAGCCCCATCCACTAGAAGGCCTTAGTGCGTAACGTGTACACCAGAGATGATATCTTGTCCGTTCCGGATTGCCACATCATATCTGTGGCACACATGTAGTGGGTTGGTTGGAATCGAAAGATGAAAATACCTAACCATAGCCAGTCTCAAGCCTATGTGGCTGGAAGCTCATCTACCATAAACACCTGCTTCATGGTGTAATGGCACAGGTTGTTGGCCTCGAAATCGAGAGTAAACGTAGCTTCCTATCTGCAAAGTGCGTTCCATACGACAGCTACGGCTTACCTCATCGATGGTCATGTTGTCATCCGGCATGTAGTGTTGGCCACTAGAATAAGCGCGTCCGTCCTCGTCGAAAAATCTTCTGAACGTGAATTCAAAGAATGCGTGTTCACCCGCTTTCAATAATGTATTATTCAAAGTTCCCGCTTGGCTTTGGTTAAACATGTAATCGTCAGGAATATCAAAGTTGGATGTGTCTTCCGCGTAACGTATCTAAACAAATATCCGCAAGGTAGAAGTTAAAATGATTTTGTAGGGAAGATCTGGCAAAGTGGAGTGAGATCCTGGGATTTACAGATAGTCTTCAAATCCCAACACAAGGCCAGTGGTTCCCAACCCGTGTGTTCTGGTGCTTATAGCAAAGAATAGTGGAGCCTATAGCAGGCGATCAATAGATATCGTAAAAAAGATCACCACCAAACGTCAAACCTCCGTGTTTATGGTAAAATTTCAATAGCCAGGTTCTACACAGTGGTATCACACCCCTTCAAGTGGAAAGCGACTTGGCGGTCAACAAAAAGTTGAGAGTCACTTGTTTCGGGCTAAGATTTTCAGACGCCAATTCTTACCCAGACTTATGTTACAAACATTAAAAGTTAAAAAATACGTTAACTACCTGTGGGACATATGGCGCTTGCATTCCTCTCAAATTGTACCAATCAACCCGTTTAAAATATGGATGACTTTTGATTTCTTCTACACCGTTACAACCTATCCGTTCATGCTGATCGCAGCATAGTCTACGAATGATGTCTTTCGTATGACTTTTTAAACGAGACGTATCGGGGAAGTACAGATAATCTCTGTAACGAATCACCTGCAAAAAGTCGTGACCGCGTTAAGAAAATCGCTCATGGCCACGCCCAGTCGGCAATTGTCCAAAATTAGGCACATATTATAAAAAGCGTTGCATTAATCGTGTATGCATTATATATAATTTTGTTGCCGCTCATCAGGAGAAATCGACAAAAATAGGCAGGCAGAAGGGAAATATTTGATGTGTAGAAGGTACAGCTTCCGAGTTCTGACTGGGAGGTTCTCGGGTTTGATTCCCAACCGAAGACTTTAAAAATTGGCATCCGTGTTCTTCCTGCTTGGCAGTCAGTAATAGGGAAGCGCAGAGGATTACGGTTGTGGTCCAGGCTATAAACCGGTAGTATCAACACGCGAACTAAGCAATGACCTGGCAAATTGTGACGTTAGCAATTGAAAACACCGTAAATCCTAACATCTAGACTCATGTCCTACCCTCCGCTGGGTGTCTTCAGGTGTATCGGCATTGAACGGTGGTTGACCGACAACCATCTCATACAAAATAACTCCGACGCTCCACCAATCACAAAGCTGCGTGTATCCCTCTCTTAATAGAACTTCCGGAGCGATATAATTTGGAGTTCCGACTAACGACTTGGCCACTTTTCGATTAGCGTCCCGTAATCGTCTTCGATCGAGTGTTTTAAGAGCATTAGGATTATGCTTGTGCCATTCGCTGCTAAAATCCATGCTATCTTGCTGCCGATGGTTACCTGTAACCAAGATGTCATCATTTCAACACGGCGGGTTTTCAATTTTCTATTAAAAATAAATCACCAAAGGATCAAATTGGCTCACACTGTGCTTAGAAAACAACATCACACACAATAATATAGTGGAGCCGACAGCGGACGATCCATCGATATTGTAAAGAAGATTCACCACAAAATTAACATCCACCCACGCTGCCCTGCTTTATTGATAATAATTATCACATTCACAAGCTTTCAGTGAGATGAATTGAATTGAATGTCCGGTATCCATTCCATCTTCACACAATGACAGAGCGGAGCTCCCAAGACTTGTGAATATTATAATTCTCAATAAACCAAGGCAGGACGTTAAATCTGTATTGAATCATCTTTAACATACGGATTATGTCGTAAAATAAATTATGATGATTTATAACAAGGCTTACCTCTTTGATAGTACTTTGAATCGTGCGTCCATCGAAAGCCAGTACAAAGACCGAAATCGGTTAATTTTATATGACCGTCGCGATCAATTAAAATATTGTCAGGTTTGATGTCCCTAAAAATATAAGATTGATGTCTTAATTAACGTCGTGATGAAACTTTTCTTGCGTTTTTTCAACGATGCAACCATACAGCGAATATCGGGAGAATCGGTTGTAAAAGATTGCAAACCTGTGTACAAAACCCATTCTATGAACACTTTCCAAAGCCAACGTCAGCTCCGCGGTGTAGAAGCGAGCGAGAGATTCCTCAAAAATCCCTTTCTTTATCAAGAGACTCATCATGTCCCCGCCTGGAATGTAGTCCATGACAAAATATAGAAATTGCTTGTCCTGAAAATGTTCAAGTATCAAAATTAAAGATAACCTCTCCTTTAGGGATTTCGATTGTCGGGGAGAGTCTTAGGTCAAGAAGTATATGGAGTAGAATGATCTGTTGTGCAAACCCGATTGAAGATACGAAGTTGAAGAAGATTATTAATGGATCGGAGTGTCTCGGTCAGCATATGATCTGGTTGATGATTTAATGCCGGGTCGCCAATTGCCATACTACAGCAACCATTGTTTTTATGCAGACACAGGATAATCATACACCATACAGCAAGCAGTGATGAGCATGGAGACTAGTCAAGAAGGTGCCCATGTTGCACCACACCCGAGACTAGTCTGTAATGCCCGAGTGCGGGAAAATTGTTAATTCTTCACCATTGAAAGGAAGCAGAGCTCCGAAAGTTTGTGAGTTAAGTTCTAAACAAAATCCTCAAGACATTAAAACTGTCGGGACGCTATTTCAAGTTTAATTAATATGAAATCTCTAATTGGATTATTAAAACACGAAGATTACACCTATTCCCAAAATGCAGTTCCACCAAAGCAAAAAAAAATTACTGTACCTGGAATGTATAATATAGTTTCACAACCCAATCGTTGTCTGCCTCTGATAGAATATCACGTTCAGCTTTGACATGAGCGACCTGAATTTAAAACATCACAAATTCATAAAAACACAACTCACCTAAACAAAAGAAATTAGTCTATCAATAATTCAATGGTGCCTATATGCATCAGTAATATGGTTATTCCTTTGCTGTTGCATTTGCAACAACTGGCACTGTCAGTTACATCCTACTTGTGCAATATAATAATGTGCCAGTGCAAAAGTATATCATGTGTGACACTGTGCATGTTCTGCATTATAAATGCAAGCTGGGAAAGGTTGAACCGAATGAGCACGCTTGACTACCTATATCGAGCATCTCCCTTCTCCAACATTTCCACCGCGTTTGTCTCTAGTGGGGATGGGTACCAATTTTAATGTCTTCTTTGGCTCAACACAAGACTTCCTGACTTTGTGGCCAGTGATTCTGTAACTACACTGTAACACCACTAATAGTACTTATTGGTGTCTATTGCAAGAAAACTCCCAAGCAGTCGAAACAAACACATGCATAAAAGACATGTGCTCAACTTCCCATGTATCGTAAGGACTATTGTCAATTTCCAATTAGAACGACTGTAGAATTCCTACACGGGTTGTAAAAAAAAATCAAAACCAAATTCAAACCTGATTTCTCGTCAAAACATCCTTTTTTCGAAGCGTCTTTATTGCAAAAAGTTTCCCTGTAGTTTTCCTACAAGCTAAGTACACCTGGAAAATACACAATATGCATGATCTCCATCTCTCATACTCATAATTAATTTTTCCCTAGCCTAAACTACGAGTCATAACCGCAGAGGTACTGATTCTATGATTCGTTTCGAAAAATCGATATCAGAAACGCAAATGATTCGACTTGCCTTACTAAACAGAATATAGTGCTTACCTAGTCAGCTGAAGAAAATCTACAGAATCAACATAAAAGCGGGGAATCCTCAGACACTTACTTTACCAAAGGCACCGACTCCTAAAGGCTTGAGAAATTGAAACATGGTGAGGTCTATCTTTCCTCGTTTCAAACGAATATAATTCGACTCTTTTTGGAATAACATTTCACGCATTTGGCACTGATCTTTGTCGGGCAGATTGTTCTAAACACACAGTAAGGGAAATGTTAATTAAATTAAATTACGCATGCACCTAATCTAGTTTACTGCATTTAGAAGCATGCCATGCCAGAAATGTGCCGTACGGTGGGGCAGAATAGGCCTAATATATATATTATTACCTCCACCAAGGAGCGCAGGAGCAAGGAGGTATATATAACCCTGAGGCTGGGGTGTTAAAGTAGCTTAGTCAGTGATTCAACTTTTACAAATTGTTTGAAGTGGCGCCATGAAGAACTGACAGCAATGGTACATTAGACAGAATAGCTAACATTTTTGATATCAAAAGTCAAAACTTCATTTTCCAAGCCGTTCATATTCTTTAGACTTGGTAGCGGTTTATGTGAGGCTGGAACACATCCTTCTGTGACAGATGGCATGCAGTATTACGATTTACGAATGCCAATTTCCTAGTTTGTTTTTTCAAGGTACGGCATGCTCGAAGTTCAAAATAACCACACAATCTAACACGAGCACATTATGAGATTGGCCACTATGATTGGTCGGTTTTGACTTTTGGTCCGCCAATTTCAGATTTTGCACAATACACAATATCAACTGTAATGCATGTATTACTATACAACGCACAACAATTCAGTAGCCACTTGCACTAGTGTAATTAGTCCTATTGCTACTAAAGGGCAGAGCTCAACTTTCATAGAAACCCAACCCTATTGTGATCCATCAACAAAGAACCGATCAATCCGAGCACACTACCAGGCAGACAAAAACAAAGGTATTCTAAGGACATTCTTTTGTTTTGTTGGCCAATTTTCTAAGAATGCAGAAATCCCATCTCATTGACGCAATAATAATTATAATCAGACGATGAAACGAAACTATGCCAAGATGCTCTTCATACATAGCATTAGTCAAAGAACAATTAATTAGTTGCTTGCTAGATTATTCCAGACCTGAGTCATGTCAAAATAGTAGGTAATACACTAGTCACCAATGAAGCAAATGTAACGGCTCAGCGGTATGAACCCTGGAATTCAATGGCCATTTATTCTCAGATTCCACACGGGAGAACGGGGATTGAATCCCAGATAGGCGAAACAAATCATGTCGACATTAAATAGAGATGTTCAGCTCTGGCTCCAAACCCGGACAAAGAGTATTGCAGTAGGGCATCCAACTCTAGCAAAGGATGCTGTACTGTCGATCCCTTTTCACTGTGGCGATACTAATTCGGATGGCAGCTTCAATATTGCCTGTCTCTCCAAACTAGTTATGACAGGACTTACCTTACTTTGCAATGCTTTTCAATGCCTTTCCATGAGGCCTAATCACTATTATATAGGCCAATATAAAGAAACATTCTACTTGTATACTTATAATATAGTCCAAAAATGCCATTTTTCTCACAAACTAACACGCCACTGCATTAAAAATCTGTAATTTACACCAAAAAGCAATGACGCGAAAATTTTTTAACCCGTGTCTTCTAAAACTACTTTGCATGCTGGTATATATGTCAAAAACGTTTTGATAAAAAAGGAAAGCGCTTTGGGACATTCGACATATAGAATGAAAAAGGAAATTTCCACATCTTACTTTAACCATTTCCTGTTCCAGTTGATTCCTTCTGCTAGACCTTGACTGACAATTTTTGAAAATATTTTCGATATGCTGTTCCATGTAAAACTTATACGCATCCGAAGAGAACATCTTGATCCTGGAAAGCATTCATAGTTGTCACCAATATTGATCGAACAACGGTCACACCATAATGTAATAATAATGATACATACCTTGAACGCCCACTCGTTTGCTCCTCTTCCTCTGAATCGGAAAAATTTGCGTTTCTGAAATGCAGAAAAAGCATGTATATTATATCTTGTTGTATGGCAAAATTCCACTGCCCTGGCTGCTCCAAAGTCTGGACAAATTAATGCTGTTGGTTTGATCCGCTGTGACCGCACAAGAACGCATGGCCAAATGAAAGAAAAGACCTGTGTTTTCTAACCGCATAAACTACAAAAGGTGGGTTGTTTGATCAATGATGGACAATTAATTAAATGCAATAGGCCTAGTAAGAAGTAGACACAACGAATTAACATCACATTCATTCAGTAATTAAGTTTTCAGAGCTGTTCTCCTTCACCAAATGCCTGCACAGTATAACTGTTCAAAAAACCTTTTCTCTCGGATTTTTGCGAATACAGGTTAAAATCTCATATTGGGTGAAAAACAACCCATACCAAATTCCGAAACCAAAAAAATTGACAGATACCGATACTTGTGAAACATAATTGTTTCAGAAATAAAGCACTTGCTTATATGTTTACGTTGACAGTGACCATAATATTAACAAAGATATGACATATTTATTGATTGGACCCAAAATTCTTCTCCAAAACATATATTCTGATATAAAAGACACGCCAAATACATTTTTCAATGTTGTATTGTCGAGACCACAGTGCTAGGATACATTTATCCACCGTGGGGGTTGGACTGTAACATGCACACCAGGTAATGTTAATAGTCTTACTGTGTAACGGGTGTGAGTATAATATTTAATGCAGTGCAGTTTGCGCATCAAGCCAATGAAAAACGTAGCATGGTATCGGAACATCGGTTGAATTTCAGCCGATTCAGACTCGAAATATTAGCACGTACTCCGATACCGACACTCGTCTCATCCCTACCCTGCACCAGTGCATTATCCCGAATGCGCAGGCAAACTGTACATGTAGAGGTGGAGATGTGATAATAGGTATCTGCGCTTTGCAACTGAACTCTTGGGATGATTAAGATTAGTACTGATCAGCGCGACATGTCTCACATTACCTTTGAGAAGACTTTGGCTTTTTCTTGTTTCTCCGTACAGGTACCGGTGATAGACTGACTGTTTTGTCTTTGTCATCGACCGGTGTTGGTTCCGGAGGTACATCGACAATTTTCGGCCGCTGAATGTCGTGCGCGCCAGAAATCGACCCCGGTTTATGTTGTTTCGCGGCGGAAACGGCAGAATAGGAACTGGCATGTTGTCTTTTCGAGTTGTTGCCCGTGACACGAGCTGCTTGCACAGCCGTCTCCGTCCCTCGTGGATGTTTAGCCATGGGTGGGATACCGCTGACTACACTATTGTCAACAGCATTCAAGTTAGTGGTGTTAGGCTTTCGTGGTCGGTTGAATTCGTCTGAAGGAAAGCTTTCATGCTCGTAATAACCCATTGTGACATCACTGTTTGTTAGACTGGTAGATCCGGATCTGCTATCTACGTACGGCGGAGGATCCCTACGTGATGTGTCACCGAGAAGTTGCACTTCCTGCATGTCAGGATCCACCACTATTAATCCATAGTGCGGATGTCCCACAGCTAAAACATCAAAAGATTATATCGATGAATTGAATATAATAATATAATATATAAATATATTTTCTTTTTCGTCATTAGACCATGTTCTATTGGAGGTACCATGACAAATCGGTTGCAGTAATTTTATCCCGGGTGCCATTTCTGTCTCAGCCCTCCCCCCATTTGCCTGGGCTTTGAACTATCCACAGCGGGAAAAGTTTCAACTATCGACAGGTTTTGCCACCACAATACTTCTGCAGACCAACCCAGGCACAGTGTGAACAAACAGCACTATTGAACACACATTCTTCGGCGAAAGAGTATTGGACCTTGCCATGTTGCACCACCCTGTCCTTCCAGTCTACTGTCCCCATGAGGCCGGAAGGCTGGCAGGTGGCGGAAATGTTGTGAATTGTTATTTTTACATCTTAGCTTTGATGCTGAGGGCAGGGATCGAACCAATAATCGGCGTTAGGTGAGCATATGGATCCCAACCAACAGAGGATAACTTGCCTGCTAATTAATTTAATATCAAAAAGTTCACATTGATAATATTTTCTAACGATCTGTACTCACAATTTCTTGGTGTCTCGACTTGCATCGGTTGCGGTCTGTCGACTGGTTTACTTTTGACTTGTTGTATTATTTGCGGAGTCGGTAAGGTTTGATAGTGCGCATGGCAAGGTTCTCCGATCGCTCCCTAAGAAGGAATAACAATGACGATGCACATAAAGAACAATAGTACGTACCATGTATATACTTCTACTTCATGCGTTCCATACAGCATCCTATATACTACAGGTGTAGGCCTACCGAATATTTGGGTGGCTGGATAAATAGGCACAATTTTGGAAAATATCTAATAGCCAAACATCTCTTGCACTCTACGTACCACACTGCAGAAAACATTCATAAAATTGCTGCAGTCCGAACATTACACTGTCTCAGTAGCCTTCTATTCTTGTGTGATGCATCAGCCAAACAATGAAGTGGCTGGTCTGAAGAATCTGGATGAGGCCACTAAGCATCACAGTAGGCAGCGGCTGCACTGATGTTTAGTCCAAAGAAAAGAAAAGTCAAAACAAAAGAGGAAATAGCTTTTTCAAAGAATGAGCTTTGGAAATGTGTACTACAGGTAGTAGTAGAAATGCAGTATCACAAACAATGCACTACAATTTGGGTGCCAAACTTAGGTGACACTCTCTACATTATGTTTATCGAAGTGATTGCCAGCTACGATCAATAGATCACAAACATGTAAGATATAATACAGGTAATTCTACGATAGGCACAGCTATGAGCCTATGACGTCTTGAAATATATAATGGACAAGCAAGATCGTCACACCTGATACCCAGAAGAAGCTGACGATTGTGGACTAGACGAATGTCCAGATGGATATTGAAACGTTGAATAATTAATGTTCCCCATCAACGCGCCATTGATCGGATTCGACCACTGCTGCTGTTGATCTTGATAAGGAGCCGGACTCGATCTGAAACCCACATGTCACAGTTACTACGCTTCAAAACCAAATTTAAACAACTTTTTATTTACCTTGCTACAACTTGTGGCTGCCTCGAGATATCTGGACCGAACGCTACGTCTACACATAGAAACAATAATATGAAAATGACTGCACATGGGGAACACTTACAAAAGTATCATTGTCTACCTGACGGTGAGTATGTCGGTTGTACAAGTTCCTTTTGCTTGTTCTTGAATTGTTGTGCCACATTGTACGGTGGCGGAGGAGGGTGATTTGAATACCTCGACCCGGGTTGAATGCTGGGACCTGGATTTACGTTATTCGTTACAGGCCCTGCAAGAGATATTAAAGATAATGATACGATACGACCAATGATATCGTCAGGCCCTTTGCGTTTGCTTTACAGCATCACGCAACGTTTGATTCAATTACAAAAATGTACGGAAAATTCTGGAATTGTCTAATAAGCCCCCAGAATGATCAGGCAATGGTTGGTAAACTACAGCAAAAGCCATGCAGGTGTGATCACTAGCAGGTATGAGTGACTCCCAGAGCATGGCAGTTTCAAAGCCAAAAAAATTAGGGCGGGTTGCATCAGAAAAGAGTTCCAGCATGAAAAGCACAGCCAAATTGATATTATATATAATTATATATAATTATAGCCCGGTCCACTGAGGTCACGAAATAATGCATTGTCAACGAGCTGACACTTGACAGTTACTGCAGAGAGGAAGTTGGGATTTGAAACCACATAATAAGCGGGCATTGAGCCTAAAGTGGCCAGAACCTACTGTATATATACACCATACCTTTTATGATAGGTTTATGATTTTCACGCATGAGCGACGACGATGACATTTGAGTGACGGCTGGCTGATGTCTCGTGTTTGGAACCTGTCTCGGATTGTATGGTTGATAAAAACCGACCCCATCCGGGCCTGGAGGTGGCGGACCGGCTGGGGACATACGTCTAACCATTTGCTGAACATGCCCTGGCATGACGCCAGCGTTCACGGACGTCCCAGATCCACTCGTTCTGAATATACAATTGAATAACATAAAATATGACCTGGCAAATCTTTAGGGTATCTAGATACATACCGGTCTAGATACCCTACAGTAAGAGGCGGTGTTTGCCCTCGGTGATATTGCACCTCCGTGGTTGAGTTAGGATTCGTTATCATGTGATTTGGCCGAGGCAGGGAATGTGTCGCGCGACCGTTCAAGTCTCCTGAAAAAAATGATGACCAATGTTATGTTTTCCACATTTTCAGAATGAATATGGTATTAGCGATTCAAGTGAATTATATATATAACGATTATTCCGATTATAAGCCTATGGGATTGTGGTAATGGATGCAAATGGATGTAATAAAATGCCAAAGGATGCTGTGTGATGGAAAAGTAACCGAAGAATATAATGGAGCCTATGGCAGCCAATCAATGGATACCGGTACTGTAGAGAAGATTGACCACATATTTGACTTTGTCCAGTCTTGGTCATCAGGAGTAGAGCTCAGAAATCTTGTAGCCGGGCATTAAATCAGTGCTGATCTTTTTTACGATATCTATTGATCATCCGCCACTATTCATTCCACTATTCTTTGCTATGCATGTTATAATTCTCAACGAACCAAGACTGGACTTCGTATTTCGGCATCTCAAGATGATTGACCACAGCAGTCAGCACGCATGAGAGCATGCTAGATAAAATGGGGAACGCCGGAAATATCCTTCCAAGGAAATCACTCGTTACTGCATCGGAAATTTACACGCTACATTTGAGCAAGAGCTTACACTGATATTATGCTGCCGTGTGTGCACTCAGTAAGTTGAAAGTATCAGGGGAGCAACAGATAAATAAGTATCGGTAACGTTTTTCATATGATGCGGTCAAGACTCGGAACTCACAACCTACTGGTTTCGTGACTGACGACTTATACTAAATTACTACAGACTACACCACAACGAAGGCGGTGTAAGAACCTGGTAATGACAGTTTGAAACTTTGCATACCTATGATCATTGCCAAACCGAACGAGCTAAATAACCACCAGTTGCGTACTATGTAAAAGCTACTAAGCACCAGGATAGAAATGCCAACCGCAGACAATGATAGTACAGTAATTATATATCTTTCGATGTTGTGGCTGGTTGACATTCACCATTTTAGTCCGTTTCATCAAAAAATAACTCACCATTTCCATTATCACTGTTTGAACTTCGTCGTGAATACGACACCGATGTCGTATACGACGTCTGGCTGCCTGGGTACGCAGGCGGATCCGTAGCAGGAGTTCGATCGGTTACATAATGCTTTGCAGCTTTGTTTGTATCCAAATGATTCTTTCCAGAATATATATCGTAATCGCTCGCTAGTTTTTGACGTACACTATTCACTTGAGCGACTTTGTTGGAATGACCGTTATGTGGATTGAAAGGAGGTATTTGTGGACTTTCGGCACGAAAACTCGCTCCGTCCGGGCTGCCGCGATGATTCCGCTGCTCGCGAGGTTGCAAATAGTAACTTGAGACCGGATAGTCTGAAAAACACTCAGCATCAGCAACATACCGGTAGGGTTAGTGCCGAGGGATGGTGGGACAGTGCAACACTTTCTTGTTAGGTTGTCAGGTGGTGTATCTTCAATTGTACAAATCACTCAGCTCTATAAATCCTTGGAATATGTAACCACAGCCACAGGCTATCAAAGCACTCTGAGATCCGTGGAGCGAGTTACAATATTACCACAGCCAAATAGTATCATAGGCTGTAGCAATAAGAGTATAAGACTTCCTGTTGGGCCGCTGGCTATCAGATAACCTTGTTAAAACAATACCTAGCAACAAACAACAATGCGCACCAGGCAAGCTCAGACGGTCTCAAAAGATGACGTAGTCATAATTAAACTACATGTCTAAGATATCAAACAGAAAGTGAAGTGTGGGGTGGGCAAAGAGACCAGCGTAATCGTGCCACTTGACAGTTGTCGTTACACAAGACAGTAATTAACTGCCTCAATAAATAGCATAGGCCTAGTCACAATTTTTTCAGCAACTCTCCCATTCGTTGATACAGTTGCGTCCAATTCACTAAAATAGTGAATCATACACTTCAATTTTATATTATAAACCAATTGTATGTTCTTAATTTCATCTCCACCGGTAGACAACTAGACATCGAGAAAGGTTTTAAAACCAGGCCATTTCCCCAATGACTGAAAAAATGGGATCTTATGCCCTCTGATATGCCCCACCCCACACCATTACATTACTGGGCATAAAAAACGCAAATATGCTGTCACAGGTTTACTATGAGCAATCACAATAATGAATCTACCATAAAGAATATTCACCACAGATTTAACGTCCATGAATGCCATAATTCTAAATAAACCAAGGCTGGACGTTAAAAATCTGTGGTGAATCGTCTTTACGATAGGTATCTATTAAAATTGCTCGCCGCTTCAATTTTAATGAAATTTAGTAATAGCCTACTACTAATTAACAAAGTGTAATGACGATGACATCATACGGAATGTACAATGTGATTCAAGGTATTCCAGTAAGCTCTCCAAGCCTTTGTCCAATTCAAAAATCAAAACATAGACTGAGCTGGTCATTGGTCATTGACCAGAACAAAGAAACCCAGTCTTAGCCAGCACACAATTAACCCCTTTTCACTCTACTACCAAAACAACAGATTCTCATACAAGTAGACTCGAAAATATTTCAATGATACAATGTAGGCTAATGTAGCGGTTTATACATAAATGAAATTAAAAAATATATGAAATCATCTCAAGGATATATATTGTAATAATATATGTTTTGATGGACTTTGACTCTTTTGATTACAAAATATGATAACCCATCATGAAGTACGCCTACCGGTAAACAACTTAGCAAATACCCTCTGGCCTCTACATGTATTGGAATACCCCAAACCCAAAGAACCAGACTAACTAACTGTTCATTTCTCTGGCATTTACTGGACATGTGGTGAAAACGGTAGGGTACTTACTACCTAGTACATCAGAATCGCAGAGAAATAAAAATAGTAACAACTTTTAGCTGTATAATAGGCCCTAATATTAGTTGGTGGTGGACTGGATGAAGACATTTGCCAGGCCGCAAGTTGTCTGCACTAATCTTTCTAATGAGTCTCTGACTGTCACTCTCTTCGTCTGATTAGTCTCTAGCTACAAGACTTTTGCAACTGCTGACCCAAAAAACCGTAAAATTCTGTACCGGTACAACCACTGTCAAAACTCCATCTTCACCCGATTGAGGGAGTGGAGCTCCGAAAGCTTGTGAGTTATATTCCAATAATCCGGACTGGACGTGTAATCTGTGGTGTAGTGACTTATTCTATCCATTACCATTTAGATTGTCAGCCATCGGCCCCACTTATTTTTGTATTATTCAAGCCATAATAAATAGAACGAGTCAACACAGATTTAACATCCAGTCCAGTTTATTTTCCCTGCATGTCAATGGTACAAGTAAGTAGCCTACAATTATAGAAGGAAAGCAATAGCAATGTAGTGTTCAAAACAACAATGATGACGCAGAAAGCTTTTGTTTGTTTTGCAACCTGGTTCATTGACAACTGCATCACTGCACCCATACCACGGAATAGAAGGTACAGGTATCAACTATTACTACGCTATGGTGTACGGTGTATCACTTTCAAAATATCCCGCTCTATGACATCATAATTATAGAAGAATCGGAGGATTCTGGTTTACTTTTGGTTAAACTCTGAATTGGTTCATTGTGGGTGTTACGTCACATTAGCCTACTGATGGGTGACAGAGAGTATCGAAAGTACAGAGTAGCGGCGGAAATACAGCCAACACAGGAGGCTGGACAAACATATCACATTGAACAGCGCCCAAACCCAAACTTCAAAATAATATATGGAGGGAGATAATAGTGGTACTGCAGCTAGCGTCACACATTAGTGGTATCGAAATATGGCCAAGCGAAGTGGGCGTGCTTGATTTTGTGAATTCTTCGCTGGTCCAGCTAGTTCATTTCAACAACTTTCGCAAATTCGCAATGTCTTTTGCAATGTTTTATGTTTATCTTTAGCTGTCATTTGTGTACGCATAACAAGGGCCAAACTATTTGAAACTCAATCTCACCATGTCCGGATAACGGTCTCATCGGTTTGTTGCTACTCGTCCGTTGATATTGTTGTTCGTCTCTCATTTTCCTTTTTAATATATGAATCAGTTTCTCCCTCGCAATTTCCAACGTCGCACTTGACTTTGCCACATTCTCAGCGAAAGCCTAAAGAAAGACAACAAATTTATATAATCTCTCATTATCGCGAACTTATCAGATGGTTTGATAAAGAGACAAAGAAACTATCTACCATTGATGAAGATTGATTCAAATTGCTAACGGCTCCGAATACTTGATAAGACATGGTACATCTACCTCAGAATAATGTAACCTAGGTTTGCATTTACAATGGTACTTAGTAAGCCTATTATTCATGTACACATACTTTAGATGGCAGAGCATGATTACATAGTCAACAAAATATCTATGAAACTACCTTGCTATCCTAGCGCTAACGATGACATAGAGTTACTATTTTAAATCTTTTGCTTACAGCATAATATACCCTATCCTGACACAGCCAAGGCATATTCGTCATTGATAAATGTACTTTGACACATAATTTTTCGCTGCAGGACGCAACACAGTGGTTCTCAACAACCAGTCTGCAGACTGGGGCCGGACCGCAATTTTTTTTATCCATCAACGAGGCCTCTGGGTTAACAAAAAGGGTGGGTGTGCCAGCCTGACAAGTTCTCTTTGACAGTATAACGCAACAGCAGAACCAAAGTAGCATGTTGTTCACAATCGATTTTTCATAGGCTGTGGTAATTTAGAGGCTTGAAAATGTCACGATATGCTGGGCCATACACCAAAATTGGAGCATTAATTAGCACGTCAGGAGCGATGTCTTTCCACGTCGGTCCGACAAACTGGTAGCGAAAAGTTTGAGAACCACTGATGCAACATGTAAAATAAGGCAGAGATTTCCCACTAGGGTGTTTTGCATCAGTTTCAGTTTGTTTCTTTTCTTTTTAATGCATCACCTAGTTGACCAGGAATTGAACTGTGCTTTACCAATTCAACCAAGCTTGTTGTTACAGCAGGCAGGTGTGAGCTAAAGTACATCACTACTAATATACTATGTGAAAAAGTTACAATAAATTCTCATTTGACGCAAACTACCATATATATTTGGTGTGAGTAGGTAACAGTATATACATGAAGTACCGGCATACAGAAGAAGGCCTACAGTTAGCGAGTTCAATTTAGAGTCCAGTGTTGACCCATCACCCATGAGATCGCGAGTTCAATCCCCACCCGCTTCATCAAACAAAAGTTATTAATATGCCACAGGTATTTGCGGCTTCCTTGCCCGGCTCCCGGCATCATATTTGGAGGGATAGTGAAGATGTGCAACACGCCGAAGCCCTGCGGCTCTTTGTGGAAGTCAGCCAGCTCAAACTGAGTGGCTGTGACCTGTTACAGTCTGCAGATGTATGGTAGCGGCTAAACTGAACAGCTACCGCCAATGCCATTGACACTTGACAGGTAGGGCATCCAGCGTAAAATCACTGCCACGTCATAAGTGGTTCGAAGAAGAATCCCCACCGGTTGTCTACTATATATAATACTATAGGATAATTTGAAACTAGGACGGTATATACAAATGAACAGAAACACAGCCCGATATTGCGTGTCTCGTGGCTATTAGATTCCAATTGCAAAAAAATTCCTCAGCCAATTAATGTCCTCACAAAGTAAACAGACGTCAGTATAGGATAGATTAAAAGATATCTTACAGAATAGAAATAAAAGACGAAACCACGACACCTTTTTAAGATAGAAAATATAATAAAACCCCAGGACCTCCCGATATCGGCAGAGTGTAAAGGTAGATAAAGGTGTCTTTCTGCAACATTGACAAAGGTGCTCAAGATTTCATGGCTTTATACTCGCCAATGGTAGGCTTACTGTAAACAATAGTCTGGAATTCCAGACATGCCTGAATAATTACCAAGAGACCTGTGGAGAGTCTCATAGGGATAGTGAAACATACTACAGTCAAGTGTCATATGATTTAAATCAATATATCCTACCCCTATGGTCTGCAATATCTTTGTTAATAATAAAATTGCGACATGAGACATGATTACCACGAAAGTCCTTTACGAGATAATCTATATTTATTTATATACTTGCAGAAGCTAGCTTAAATAACTCACATAGTTAACATGCCAAATATTTTACATTGATGACTCAGCCACGAGGGAATGGGATACTGAATAATGGTGCTGACATAGGCCTCTTATATAACAAAATGCATGACAAACACAATGTCTACTACTTGGACTACAGAATACTCAAAAGGGTTGTTAAAATTTTACTGACATGTCAACAATAACTAGCTAAAATCTGAACACAAAATACTTTGGATTCATCAAAAGTAGGGGTGGGCTATTCTATTTGGTAGGGGTACTTGTGTTGTGTTGGTCAGTTATGATCAAAATTGACTCTATGGTTCTACAGTAGTGGCAAGCTACAGCCCTAAAACTGCACAGAGCTCGACTAATTGTGACCCGATCCTTTGTAGTCCAACATAAAATAAAAGGATGTCTAATGATGGCAGTCGGGCAACACGGATAGTCCTAAACATTGTGTAAAATCGACTAGAAGCGCACGCATTTAACAAGCTTGATGGAGAGCAGAATGGCACAAAGATAAGTAGCGAAAGAATGAGGTTACCGGGAAGTGGTCGTATTAGATCGACAAAGGCCGACAAATTGATGTAGGAGCCATAAAAAGAAAAACCTACAGAGCTAAGACAGCCAGACAATATAGGCCTACAACTAAGCAGCACAACATTCATGGCTACCAAATTATATTTAATCGAAGACTTTTCATCCACCATCACAGAACAAGAATATTGAATATATATATATAATAATTGTGACGTCACATAAGAAATGTAAACAATTAACTAACTACAGGAATAAACATAAGACAGTACGTTCAAACAACAACCTTTCCTGTAGTTACTTAATTGTATACATTTCTTATGTGACGTCACAATTATTATTATACATTCAATATTCTTGCTCGGTCATGTCTCCCTTAATTCCGCCGTTACTCCTGATGAGAGGTGGACGAAAACTCGTTATTATTTATTATTCTTCCATATTCATCCCTGAACCATAGCCCACATATACCATGAAAGTCATATGAACGAGACTTGAATTTCCCTAATTCATGGTATATATGTGTACTGTATACTTACATAGCCTAAAGCCCACTAAATTTTTATGCCTTTTTATATCTATTGACTGATAGAATGTAAACCTCACAATGCTGGAGTCGCTGTCTCCCCCTTCTCCATAGCCCAGATTAATAAGATGATACATTGATCATCCGAGCAGCAATTCAAACCCTATTATTATTAACAAACCATACCTGCTTGGTGAGGTTTCTTACTAGATTGATACATAGGGCTAATTATAGGCAAGCAAAATGATGTAGGAACTAGGAATGGTTAGCCAGATAAATTTCACAAACTCAAAGGTAACATAAGCCTAGTAAACTAAAGGATTTCAAATCTGTCACATGACAGACAGATAATTTATTTTGTCTCACCAAGAACACAGAAGTTCCAGTATGGATCGTGTGACAGTGGGGGCCGCAAGGCCTTACAATCAGCCGCCACCACATGCTTCATAACCTTATTCAGTTAATAAATATATTGCTAAAAAGGTTGGCCTATTATTGTATATATAGTATTTTTATTCACCAGCCGAGTGGCTCGTACATTTAAGCAGACAGACAGAGAAAAGATCAAAAAGGCCAGTAAGAAGGGGATGGACCGAATGCGGTCGCTAATACCCCCCTCCCATTAATAAAATTTTACAGGTCGGTATGTAAAAGTCGGAATTTATAGGGCGAGAGAGTGGTCGAGTCAACAACACTATGAGGCAGAGAATTCCAAGTCATTCTGACTCTAACAGCAAGGGAATACTTGTGACAGTCACGCCAGGCTAGAGGTAATCGAAGCTTGTACATGTTGGACCTATAGCCTATATATCTGTAATTTTAGTGGCTTACCTGGTCCACATTGAGCTCCAAAGCGAGTGAATGTACAGATTCTGGGTTAAGTTCCGAAGCTGCGAAAGGCTGCAAACTGTCTTTGATTTCTTGTAGTGCCCGGGCATAGCCCCCCTCTCTTGTTCCATCGGTCCCTTTCCAATTGGTGACTACACCACCGCCAACTCCACGGCTCCTGTAAACAATAGGCACATTGTTCAAAGGCGAGTCATTGCTAAAAATACCTGCAGTAAGCCTACGGTACTTATTAATTATATCACTATCACAATCAGGCTACAGTTTACACTAGAAAATATGGTAATTGTATGGTTGAGCAAGTACAGGTTGAAGCCCCTTCTTTAATAAGCAGTCCACAAAACATTGAACTTGGATGCTGACAAAGATACTACCGGTACCGGTACTAGTAATAAAACTGATTTTATAGTGGACAGACACGTTCGTCACAATGTCCAAGCAAAAGACAGGTCTGCCATACAGATCAGTACAGCTCAAACTTGTGACTTATCAAACTGACTTTGCTACTAACCACTTCAATCAAACCCAGTTACCACTGCACCAAAGTAGGGATGGATGTTCAGGATCGACCTGGATATTGGTTGATTTCAATTCGACTGAATCCGAATCACTAGATACTGGTATCCGATATCTGGTGATTCGAATCAAACGATTGGCTGACTGACAGATCCAAATGAGGAAACTAGGTTATCTGTAGTGAATATAATAAATATTTGAGCAAAGCTCCAACTGCCCTGCATGAGTAGTATGATGCAAAAAGTGAATTCCCAGCACCAATAGCTAAATCATACACAGTAATGAGATGACCCGAAGTGGCAGTCTAGCATGGACAGTGTGACGTTGTTTTTGTCAGGTAATTTTGATCAAGTATAATGTAATTTGTTGTGATTTAACCCCACTTATGCTAACAATTATCCAGAGTATCAGAGAATTATTATATGCGAATGAACAGCGTACCTGCTACTCTGCGGGGCGGGAGCATTATCGGAAGTTTCCGAATCAGTTAAACTCGTACGTTTTCCTTTCTTCTTTTCTTGAACTTTCAAATTTAGAAAGCTTTTTGTTATATCCTGGAAGCATGCAGAGTATTTGTTGAAAGCTAGGCATTGGGCATATAAACAGAATTATCATACTCACAGTAAAGTTGGTTTGCTTAGACATATCCTTTGTATATAATCACTTCACAATTAGTTTATCGTAATTCAAGGCATTATGCATCATTTGCACTATTTCATAATATTTCTGATTTAGGAACTAGTCACACACACTTAGTGGTCTAAAATGAAACTGCAGCAAAAATATGGCGGGATAAAATTGAAATATAATATATATATATATTATATATATACAGCTCCTGTACCAGGTAGCCAATTGTTTGGCCATAGTACCTATTGCTTCCAATCGATGTTATTGGTGACCAGGTCATTTGGTGTAGGCTACACAGAAAAATAATTATGAAGGAATGGGTTCTGCGTTATGTGACGGTACAATGCATTGTAAAACATACGACACCATATTCCTAAAAAAAGTACCCAGCGAATCAGTTCAAGGCATTGAATCATGTCTAAGGTGAATTAACCTTAGACACAACAATCCAGTGGACAAAGTCTAGACAAAGCCTCAATCTGGCTGCATGTATTTGAATCTGAACTTGAAAGGAAGCTGCATCACTGCGTTGGAATCTGAATTTACCGACGTGATGGTTGATACACTTGGTGGGAAACATCAAACCAATTTTCAAAATGGTGTGCATTAAGAAGGGGGTGGGTTACGCATGTTTTGACTCTCTCTAAATCAACTCCCTAACCCAAAGTATGCAAATGTTAGCAACCCATGCCACATCACTATACTCCAGACAATAAGACAATTTAGACACTAATGCATAGCCCTACAAGCCAATAAATTAATAGTTGGTGGCTTCATATTGAATTCAGGAAATATTTCATTTCAATGATTTCCTGTTGACAACAGAAATCATAGACAAGGCAGCTATAATTAATAAATTTCCTTGGAAATTGATTATTATATGTTATAACTTTCCATGAGAAAATGGGCGAAGCCAAGCATCCGTGTAAGATATGCTGCTCAGTGGGCTTTGCGACACTCAAACCGCGGCCTTGTGAACTACAAAAATATTGGAGAATTGCCTCAACTTAGTCCATTCATTCTTCCACTGCTCACTCCATGTTGACTACTATTAAAGGTATCTCAGTACAAACTATTCCATAACCTTAGATAAATATATCCCAGACTGCATTTCATGGCAGATCTCTAGGAGCACTTGTGCGCACAAAAACTGACGCCCGCGCAAACCCATGCACATTTCAAATAACATGTGGCTATTTTATTGCATATTTGATTCACAATGGACAGACAGACGGCCCAAAACAATATGTATTTTTTTTGCCATATCATTCGTCTCCCTGCGCTCGTAAAATACGGGAGTCCCACGGGCAACATTTTGTCGGAAATATTTCACACTTTCACCGACCGACCACAAAATGCAGATTGGGACATATCCATTAGTCCGCCATCTACCATTTAGTTTGGGTAATTCTGAGTGGCCTGTGGTCCGACCTTCACGACTATGACCCTTTCTTCTTCTTTTGTTTGGCATTGTGGAAATACTTTCCCTTTCGTGTTTATTGAGGATTAATTTCTCACATGTCACCACAGTTACAAACGATTCACTGGAAGCTCCCCAGCTTTACCCATGTCAATTTTCTGTCATGATTAAATTACAATTCTTTTTGTACCACGGTACTGCTACATTTTGTACTATGAATTTGAGAAAGTCTTATCAAGTTATCATCATTTCATGCGGAGCCCATCTGAAACTCATGAGGTCTTTGCTCTGTCAATCTTTCCCACTCTCAGGCTAACCTGCATTTAGGTTTAGGCGTTAGCTATGGCCAAGTACGGAATATGGTAGAAATGGACTAATATTCTGATATCAATTAATATCTAGGCCTACATCTTGCGTTGGCAGTCGCTGACGTACATACCGGACCGTAAAGAACAGACAAGTTCTGCAACGAGCTGAGTCAGCGTAAGCAAGGTATAGCCTACATAACGATTACATGTAGTTCTTCTCAATTCGTGTACTAACAGCTTTACAACATCTCATTTAACACAGGTCGAACGTCGCTAGCGAAATAATTAACCTCTTTATAAATCGA
The DNA here is from genome assembly GCA_030412335.1 of Botrylloides violaceus. NCBI lineage: Eukaryota > Metazoa > Chordata > Ascidiacea > Stolidobranchia > Styelidae > Botrylloides > Botrylloides violaceus. The sequence continues at coordinate 211,991 of JASFYC010000643.1, read as the reverse complement.
ACAACACCCAAGCCCACTCCCTTGAGAAGTCAAGAGCTGTCATCCGCCATTACTCGCATACCATTGCGGTAATGAATCCGATTTTGTCGAAACTCGGATTCGGTTGTGTTTTTTTTGTGCCGAACTCTCATCTCCGCCCTTTACTGCCGCTAGGCGTTCCCGAACGACCAAAATGACCTACGCTGATCTCCTGCGTTAGGCTATAGATAACTAACCTACGGGTAGGAGGTTCGTTATCTATAGTTAGGTATAGCCTACCATTTAGGCAGATTTAAATTTATCAGATTGTCATTGTGCAATGTAGTTCACGTGTAGCCAAGGCGATCTTATTAAGATCGCCTTGCGTGTAGCCCTACGTGACTGAATTTTTGTTAAAGTCCGAGGTGCTTTGTTTATGGAATCCGTGGTAAAACACAACTTGCAACATGCTTTAGATTCCTATCTAGGGTACTCTCTTGGCATATTGACTCTGTGCATAGGCTACCACATTTTAGTAAAACGAAAATAATAAATTTTCTGTTCTGTAGACCGGAATCTCGAAAAACTATGCAAAGTTTACAGCAAGATAGACCTATGCTTGACGCTAAGTCGGTAATTGTGGCTTCACTAAAATCTGCATAGGCGCTGGGTGGCAGGGTAGCTTCTACCGTAAACCTATTTACCTTATATTTGTGGTAAAAAACGACAGCAAAAAGTACCAGCATCATAGAGTCACCTAACGAATTGATTGAGTGTTGAGCCTATAACCGCAAGATGTCGCTGACAATACATCATGCAGACGCAGATGAATAGGCCTACGTGGATTTCAGTTTGCGCGATAACTATCCACGCTAATATATAGGACTTAGAGGGAGTAGGGACTAGCCTGTTTCCATAGATGCAATACCCTGCATTATGCAAGAATGTTTGCCGTTAAATGAAAATATATGCTGGACGCTCAAAAATCTATAGGTACCGCAGAAATGGTCACGGATAAGCAGGGTCGGCCTTGCCGATATATATAATCCAACAACGACTGATTTTAATTATTCCGAGATCTAATATCGGCCATTCGAAATCCTTACTTGGATGTAGGCCAATACCGATTATCGTACTAGGCCGACCCCTATAGTAGCCTACTATTAGTAGACGTGGCGCTCGCCGACTAGAGGCTACCCTACAGTCGTCGCCAGCTCCTGAGTAAACGCGGAAAGTCCAAGGTGTACGATCTGTAGCGAACACGTAACAATCTAATGATTGTTACTTGATAATTGTACTTTGGAGCAACCAATGATGACAACTCCACCTTGTACCAATCCTGCATCCCCTAGGCATTCGAATTTTATTTGTCGTGCGAAGAGCAACTCGTCTGGCTTGCGTCGTTTTAACTAACATTTTTATATATAAAGTCTGTACCGGCAGTTCGTCTTCAGAGTCTTTTCTGCAGTCCGCGAACATTGAGGACACGGCCAAGAGCACGCCATAATTGTGGTGACCCCGAGGTGATCGACTGCTTCCCGTAGAATTGTCTCCGATGTCACCAGGAACCGGCGACTACGTACGCTTGAGATGGAACGAGTGGAGCCTGCTCGTAATTTCAGCCAGCCTCTGCGCGGAGCAATGCCCGTTGTCCATTTCTGGGGACATGCCCCAGAATCGTGGTTTGTTTCTGCGGAGGCCGGATTTCAGTCTTACGGTGTCGAGGGCGATACTGAAATGTACAACTACGTTATACGATGACTTGACGGAAGCCAGCTGGAATAAATTCCTGGTGGGGAGGATCCCAACCTTACGACAATAATACGAACAGTCATCTTTCGTGAATAACATGCGATGAAGTTTTTCAGCTATCGGCCAGACCCCCACGAATTTCCACTGTTATCATAACCCACCTGTTCCTATTGATTTGACCACTTGCATCCATGTATATTTACGGATTGATGGCACGTGTCAATCGCTGGATGCCGTCTACTCTGTCCCGCACAAAGTCTTGAAATGCACCCTCAAATGCTTTACTATATTGAGACTAATAGAGGTTCTTACGACGGCTCGACCGACAGTTTGATCACAGGGCGATTGCCCTTGCAGCGTTTCGAACAAAACTCCCCTCTCGATAGTAGGCCAATTCCCAATGAAATGATCCCCACTGATACGCACCCACCCACCACCGTCAGTACTAACGATCAAGATGTTGTAAGGTTGGAAGTCACCTCTGTTCCTCATAGTGTACAGTATATACTCAACCCGTGTAACGGCACCCCCTGGCACTCACATACATATCACTACGAATCGCGGCCGTGTTATCAGAACACCCCGACACCTGCAAGATTTTGTTCTCAAACCTTCATTTGAAATGCACCTTCGATTGAGGACGGAAATTTTCTTTCGTACCGCATAAATATCTACTTATTCTGCTTACGTACCATGAACATGTGTGGATGATCGTTGTTTCACGCAATTACGTGCATATATCGTTCAGTCATCTGTACCTGCTTCCCTTTGTTTGCCCTCCACCACATTGAAGGACTTCGTGCTGTCATCAGTGCTCACAATGAATATTGATTAATAATGCATCCGACATTTCTTTTACTCGATTACTGCTATAGTGACGTAGGGCTTTACCCTATTCGCCTATTCGGGCATTCGTCTTGTAGCGGATCTCACCATTTTATTTTTAGATTGTGCATTGTATATGTTGACTCTAACGATGTGACTAATTCTCTAACCTAAAGGTTTTTCGGACCGGGGGGACCTTGTAGCGAACACGTAGCAATCTAATGATTGTTACTTGATAATTGTACTTTGGTAGGCCTACAACCTATGATGATAACTCCACCTTGTACCAATCCGGTATCCTAGCAGCGCGTTCGGGGAATTGTCGACCTGGCATGTGTTGTAGGTTAAGCATTCGAATTTTATCGTTCAAGCGAAGGGCAACTCGTATGGCTTTCGTCGTTTTATCTGACATCTTTAAACATAGGCCTAAAGTCTGTACCGGCAGTTGGTCTTCAGAGTCTTATTCTGCAGTCAGTGGACATTAAGGACTTCTGCATCAGATTTCAGGTACTATAGGCGTATAGAATCGTAGCCCTGACATGCTTCGGCAATATGAGAGTCCTTGAAGGATGATGCATGGAGAAGCCTAGCCACCCGCCCATTCCAATCACGCCTCGCGATTTTACAGAGGAAAGGGTGTGTGCATTTGTCTCACATCAGTATGAAGGAATTATCATAGCACAAACGTCAGTGAGGTGACCCGTAATGAGTGTGCAGCTTAAAGAAAGCAAACCACAACTCCTCTTTATCCGGTGATCTTCCCACGCGTGATCAATCGATATCCCTAGTTAACCGCACCTTGAATATGCATAAAGCTTGCAAAATGTGGTCACCGATCGCACAGTGAAACGTAAAGAAAGAACAGTGACGCAATAAACTGGGTGGAAACAGTTATGGAAATGGTATTCATGGACTTGGGCATGCAGGGTTGTACAATTATGTTCACAGGTGTCGCATTTCATTAAGCCTTCTTATTGCGTATTGGGAGGCTGCTGGCAAGAAGGGAGAGAAACTCACAAATTCTAAATAGTCCATTCGTTTTCCCATTGAAAAAAAATCTCAGTGGGAGATGAACAGTGAAGACGTACTGATACGCATCAATTGTTACGTCAAAAAAAGGGGAGTGCAGAATAATTTCCCATCATTAGGGATGTGATTCGCATAAGGACATGAACAAAACAGGGATAATAGAATCAGATTCCGTTATCAAGACTTAGATGAGAAGTAGTGCCTATGCTTGGCGTGAAAATAATTATTCCCCTGAAGGGAATCTATTATTCGTCCGAATAACGATATATAATATTTTACGACATTTATTTGCTATTAGGGGCCAATCGCTGGGAATTAATATTCAATTCTATTGAAAATTTTTAGAGATAAGATAAGTGTAGTGGAGCCGAAGGTGGACGATCACAAATATTGTAAGAAGATCACCACAGATTTAACGTCCAGATTTGGTTTATTGAGAATTAGAACATTTATGAATGTTCTAAGAGATAAGATGAAGATACCGTAAAAAATAATTCTGCAGAAATTTTAGCTGAAAAATTGCGCATGCATACAATTAGAAAGTGCGACAAGGATCAGCTTGGTGCTAATGGTAAATAGGCCTAGTGTCGTAGGCCACGAAATTGGTTAGTTCGAATCTGAACCGCGTCATATCAAATAGTATCCGCAGCTTACAGTTTCGGGACGTCCCGCCCGACCAGAAAGTTGACAATCAAACCTCATAGCTAACTGAGCAGTTACATTATTTGTGATAAGAGGAAAGTAGTTGATTGAAGCATCATGTGGCTGAGGTAGGCTAATCTAGTCAATTAAACCGAGATAAAGAGTTAGGCCACTTGAAAGAGCGCGCAAACCGTCGCTGTGCACCATGAACAACTGTAAAGTGGGTCACGATGGAGCAAACGGACCACTGACCATTCAGAATTACCGATATCAAACAGCGAACTGCGGACTTGCGAACCTCGTACATATTACCGAGGAGTTACTGAGAAGGTTATGACGCAATTAATATCGAAATATTAGTATAATTAACGGAGAGTGAGCTACAGGAAGAGCGAACGAAGCCCTGACTATGTTCGGGCGACTCTCCGACAATTTGTGTAGTCCGCGAGTCCGCTGAATCAGCTATTTAGTAGTATTAGTACCGCAAAATTCGATTGGTCCATTGTGGCACCCCGGGAAAGCGAACAAATGCGCCCATTTATACCGTCATGTAAATCAAGATAAGCTTATACTAGCATACCATTACTCTTGAGTCTTGATGTAGCATAAAATTGTTTCCACTTAAAAACGATCCTACTTTGAAGAGTGTTGACTGTCGTGCGTGGACACGCTTGCAACCGTGCAACTGGTTTTTCATTACAAATTGATTCTCTGAAGCCTGCTGCTAAGCCTGAGCTCTTTTGTCTTCTCCTCCATTCGAGAGCTCAATTTGGCGCTCGTTTTTGTGTACGCCTTTCTGATTGCGACAAATTATGCCTTTCAACATTTCACTAACAGATGAAATATCATTAATCTGATAAGTATAATGTCTGATAACACAGAATGTTAGCACAAGCGCAAGGCTCTGAGATAACTCATGGATCACGACATCACGTGTTGAAAGGAGATAATTGTTACGTCAATGTTCCCGTTGCGAATGAAAATGGTGGCTTCTTGAATGACTGCGAGGCCGATCACAATGATAGTCAGTCGCCAAACACCTGCCACTACGACAGATCTATCACGGAACTAGCAACCATGAATCTGAATTCTGGAGCTGCTACAAATACTGGACATTACCGGCACTCTGTTCAATCAGGCTTCGGCGAAAACTTCAGATATTTCCCGACACCATCCTCGTATCAAGGTCTTCATCACAACTCACAGTATGCTCATAGTGGTTACCAATCTCCATTAATTCCGTCTCATTGCTTGCAAAGACCATTGCACTCAAGGTCAACACAAGACTCATTTAGTCGCGCATCTTCTTGCGAATCATACACCTCTCATCAATGCTCGAGTGAGACATATTTATCAAGTTTGGCGCAACCAAACGCCACGGTTTCTGATGTCTCAAACAATAACCAAAATGCAGAAGCCGCAAACTGCCACCCTAATCTGCAAAGAAATATATCGTATAATTATCAAACGGATGTTAATACGGACTCTGTTTGCAAGAGAGAAACTGCCAGTCCATCGTGGCGATGGCAACGCGAAACTGCTGAAGCGTGGAAAAAAGATACGGTGTGTCCAGCGCTATACTGGAATCGTGAAGTGTCGCATTATCCATATTCATACCCACCGAACTATTATTCCTTACCGGGAAGCTCCACACCGTGCTCGTATCCCCCCGTACCGTCTGATCAGTATGTAAAACAAGAGTTACTTCATAAATACTATAAAAGTACACAAATGCAGAATTTCCAACTTCAAGAAAACTTGCCGATGGCGGAGTGTGGCCTCGCAACCGGTCAACAAAGTGCAGGCAACTTTCCAAGCGAAACATCCACGAGGGATGATAAGTGCACTGAAGAAATGGAAAATTTCGCTGCAGTTTTCAAGAGCCGTAGATCCAAACTCGGTTACACACAAGCAGACGTTGGGAAGGCTTTGGGTGGGATACGAAACGGTTCCGTATTCAGTCAAACTACCATTTGTCGATTCGAGTCTGCGAAATTAGGTCAAAAAAACATGGACAAATTACGATCTCTCCTAACAAATTGGCTACATTTTGCCGACAGAGAAAACCATACGTTAATGCAAGGGCCTGATCGATCCGTTTCGAACAATGGCGCAATCAGAAAGCGTAAGAAACGAACTTGTATAGAGTCGCGAATTAAGTGTATTCTAGAAGACAAATTTATGCATAAACAAAAGCCGACCACTCATGAAATCGCCATCATTGCTGCAGAACTTGGGTTAGACAAAGAAGTGGTGCGAATATGGTTTTGCAACCGGAGGCAGAAAGAAAAGAAAAAGGACGAAAAAGTCAATATGAACGTGACATAACTGAATAAGCTTACTATATTTTCTTACCTACGTCGATTTTGCTTTTACGATATTATTTTATTGTATGCCTACAATATAGTCTTGATATTGCGCCATTTTGTTCTGCTGTACATTCTTTATATAATGAGTTTCACCGGGGGCAAACGAGAGAGGATAATTAAAACTCTGATTTGAGTGATTTCCGATTCAATTCCAGGTCGAAAACAAAGTAATACGCAACAAGAGAAGATCAGTCAAGTCGAGTCAAACCAACTACTTGAAAATTGGTATCCGTTGCATCTATGCGCGGCAGACAATATCGAGGAGTGCGAAGGGTTGTTGTTGTGACAGTGATCCGGGCTATAAATGGAAAGTATCGACATGCGTATACTGAGCATGGACCTGACGTATATGAGCTTAGCTATTGAAAACCACCACCAACAACCAAGGCGATACTGGGGAATGTGTTAATTAATATGACTTTTGTCCATCGATGTTTCGCAGAATTACGAAGGACCGGACCCTGCTCAGGTGCACAAATGCGCTATGTATGAGGTGGCGGCGTCGCAACTTCTTGTAGCCATTTGCGTCAGGACAAACTTTGCGGCACATCTTTCGAAATAGTGACACTACAATTAGTAAGCCTGTATTCTGACTTGGCACTGATTATAGGGGTCGTGATAGCGTATCGGATTGTGTGGGGCTTCTGCAATAATTCAATATCATCTGCTGAAAGAGCGATGCTCCGAAATCTTGTAAATTGTATTTCAATATACACTGGAATGGACGTTAAATCGGTTGTGACATATTCTATCTAGAACTATAAGCTGGATGAGTCGGTAAAATCTACGTGACCTGAAATAAATGACGCCAGAAATAGAATAGAATAAACCAACGTAACAGTAATACCGGGCAAGGCACGATTGGATATAGAGACATCGGATGTTTATTATTAATTAAGTCATTATGCTATTTTGACCGTAAGTCCACAGCAAAAACGAAATTTCAAAAAGTCGAATATTATCCTCATTCTAGATGAGTGTTTTATATATTATTTCACAAATATTACGTCATTCCTGGAAAAACTGAGCCGGAAATTTATAGGTCATTTTCACACAAAGCTCTAGCGCCTGCCTTGCACGATAGCCCTATCTTCCGGCTTATCTATCATAGATTATATTTACTGTATGTACAAAAGCTTGTGTAGTAGCCATGTACAATTCGAGTCATAGCAAAAAATATTATCCGGATGAGCGATGGGTGGTTGAGAAAGGGCCTGAAATCCTAATCTGTTAGAAGCTTCACTTGTGCCGTCGCCTATTGCTGCTACCCCGCTGTGCTTTTATTCTTCTATTTTAGGTTATTTCATCAAACATCTAAGATTTGAACAAGCATTTGAAACAGACAGCAAAATGCGCTATCCAAGTTTGTCTTTCGGCCATTTCTGTGGCAGATCAACAATGTTATATAAAGAAGAGAAAATGTTATAAACCCGAATCGGATTCGTCACTGGGATTTAGTGAAAGAGAAGTGTAAACAGAGCGAAAATATCTAGGCGAATGTCAGGGAACATACATTTATAATCAAATTATATATTCAAAATTATCCTGCGGTGACAAGAGACTGGGTGATGATTTACGCGCTAATTAACCATCTCTTATTCGGAAATATGCTTCGATGAATAGGGTGAGAGCACGTGTATGAGCATTGATTATAATCTCGTAAATAGAGCACCGGCTTGTTCACTACAAAGAGCACTTACACAAATCTCCATACGACGCTGCTTCTTTGAATACCACCTAGTATACGGTCATGTGCAGATGTCAGGATTCTTAGGTAAAGGGCAACTTGACTCAATAACTTTCCAACATAATGAGATCAAGAACAGCGAAATTCTTTGCAAGATGAAAGAACCTTCGGCAGGTAGCGTCATTGCAAATGTTGGGTAGAATTTTGTGAATAGAAATTAGGTGTCCACGTTCTCCCATCATACAAGCGTACCGCCATTCAGAGGATACTATCGACACAAATATGACGGCGACTAGGTCAAATGCCAATGTCCAAGTACATCTTCCCGTAGATAAATGGTGATCCTACGGTCTCGCTCCGTGATACCGAGCGTGACAGACCTAGCTCTGCGATGGAGGCGTTTATCCGTTGCTTCTCTACCGGGTCCCCCAGGATGTGTAAAGGGCTCATGCAATAAGTGCGGCAGTCCAGCACCAACTTTCCCACCCTGCACGCTGATACCGTCACCATGTGCTGCGATCTACACAGTTATGATCATGGGAAAAATTTCTAGTTCCCTTTCAGTCACAAATCTGAGTAATAAGCAGCGTCGCGGCAGGAATATGCCATCATGCAGCACTGGGAAATCGTGTGTGCGGTTAAAACTGCTGTGATCACTCAATGACAACGCAGAGAACAAGTAACTCAAATATAACACACCATCCCAAAGCCAGCGAATGCAAGATGTCCAACGGCATTACCAACACGGACAAGGTGGCGACTGTAACAATTCTGCCTGCCGCATGCAGTTCTACCGCCTATTCAAAAAGTAATTGTCACACGGGTTTGTAATAATAACACTTAGGTGTATCTTTTAAATTCAGAATAGACGAATTATCATCCTCCTTCAACCGCACTCATTACCATAATCCGAGCAGCAATCAGACTTCGCTATGCAATGCTTATTACACTGACATATGTCGCTTGGAGCGTAGGGTGACCCACATTTTCCTTTACATGTCTTTTCTGGTAAGCCTGCAAATAATTAGTCATTATAAATTCATTGTTATTGATTCAATTACAAAGGAACCTATAGGAAGGTGAAACAATTAGGTTTGCAACACGTAATACCGTGATATATTTTTCTGGCTACTTCTACCTTTGGAACTTTCATAGCCTATTTGGAAGGTCACGGCGGATTGAAACAAATAAGATGTAGAGGCCTGTAGCTGTGGATTATGACGCTCGATTTGCCGGTATAACGGCAACCCTCCTTCATTTGCGAGGGCGTAGTGCCGATCGGAGCGGCCAAAATTTAGACTTTTGTCCGTTATCACACACGCACAAACTGTACAGGCATCCAACGTCATGTGGATACTGTGTATAGGAGTGAAACACTGCTCATTCTGACATTTCCTTGCGCAATATACATGCTCACACTGACGTTGTGCATTCTGTGGATGTATAATCACCAGTAAAATGAGGAGCATCACCGCCCACCGCCAGTTCCCACTCCAAAGTTTATGGCGGAGAAATTGGCAATTGACAAAAGTTGATTTTAGCCGATTATACTTTGCCGGATTTTACATTATATAGAATATAATACTTTTGCTGGAAAATTATCGTCACAGATATTCCCTGGAACTAATGGTCTGATCAGATGGTCCCGTGGGCTCGATTCCTGACCGAGTCAAACCAAAGATTTTAAAATTGGTACACGTTATACCTCGTCGACTGGCAGTCCGTATCGGGGAAATGCGGGATAAATCGGAAATCATCACCCTTACTACAAGCGCTGACGCTTGGCGTGCATGACCCAAGCAGTTGAAAACTCCATCAATTCGAAATAACGACGACTGCAACAAGGCTAATAGTGTGGAAGTTATTTTTATCGATTTCACAAGAGTATCTGCCTCTAAAAATGACTGGAGAGCACCGCATGTAGCCTACATAAGTATAGACGTTTCGCATGACCGCGTTAAAAACAACTCAAGCGTGTTGAACATATCCATCAGCATATAGGTCTATAGCGTAACGGTTTTGCCAATCTGTCAATATCAGCTTTGATTAATGAGACGATATTTTCTGCGAAACTTCTGACATGTGCTGGTCACTAACATTCATATAAAGACTTGATTTATCAAGCGCATCCAAACATAAATATGACCACAAGTTACATCTGTGAACCGTAAGTTCTCAATTTCACGCGGTACTGTAATCACTTCGACGAGTGGCTTCACTTACAAACAGTCGCGAAGTCTGAACAACAGTTATCCTTTCTTCTACAGTCGTTTGTGCATTGACAGGTTGCCTTCTCCAAATTCCTTCCACAACGACCAAGACATGTTCCGCCTAAATATTTAAACATTTTCAAAATCTCTTACATTCGCCAATGGTCGTTGTGTTGTTGTTTTTCTATTTCACATTGTAAGTATGGGCGACTGTGAAAATTTTTTGGGATATAAATATTTGGACAAGTCGGCCTTGGGTAGCACCAAAATACTGGTATACGGGAGGAACGGGAGGAGCGGGGGACATCACTGAAATGCAGGAATCGACTGCAAGAACGGGTATGGCTCCGGTCGCTATTGGCCTACATGTTAAATTCAAGCCACAGCACAAAAATTTTGAATCGGTGTCGTTCGTTTAATTCTTTGGATCACCGTGTATTATTTTACATCTAGGAAGTGTCAGTAGGCTATACTGGTCAGATACTCACCTGCTGAGAGGTCTTCGTCACAATTTATTCTTTCACCCAAATCGTTGAAAAATATCGCTTTGCATCCGTCGCAAGGGTTAGCTTTACAGATAGCATTTTGATAGGCTCTGCAAGTTGTTGATTGGCAAGCTGCCTGATGATCGCAAGACTGGAGAACATTGCCGTTTGGACATCTCATCGAACGTGAGATTGCTGCTGGCGACGGATTTACAGGGGCGGTGGTATCAGGAGCTGTAGTAGCAGCAGCACTAGTAGTGGTAGTGGTGGCAACTATAGTCTGAGATATATCAGTAGGAGTTGTTGGTGCTGTTGTAGTAGTAGAAGTGGTGGTGGTGGTAGCAGCTGCAGTAGTAGCAGCAGCAGCAGTAGTAGTAGCAGCAGCAATAGTAGTGGTGGCAACTTTAGTCTGAGATATATCAGTAGGAGTTGTTGCTGCAGTTGTAGTAGTAGTAGAAGTGGTGGTAGCAGCAGTAGTAGTAGCAGCAGCACTAGTAGTGGTGGCAACTTTAGTCTGAGATATATCAGTAGGAGTTGTTGCTGCAGTTGTAGTAGTAGTAGAAGTGGTGGTAGCAGCAGTAGTAGTAGCAGCAGCACTAGTAGTGGTGGCAACTTTAGTCTGAGATATATCAGTAGGAGTTGTTGCTGCAGTTGTAGTAGTAGTAGAAGTGGTGGTAGCAGCAGTAGTAGTAGCAGCAGCACTAGTAGTGGTGGCAACTTTAGTCTGAGATATATCAGTAGGAGTTGATGGTGCTGTTGTAGTAGTAGAAGTGGTGGTGGTGGTAGCAGCTGCAGTAGTGGTGGCAGTAGTCGTTGTTTCTGCCGAGAGAGACGTAGATGAGTTGTTGATCATGTACCCCTTGGTTATTTAGACTCACCACCAGCAGTTTGACAAGTTAATTCTCTGAGAGCGATGTCGTAAAATCGCGCCCTACAGGAGTCACAAGGATCTTCTACACAGATAGACATTGAATGTCCAAGGCATTGCGACGATACGCAAGATGTACCGCCGCATTTCACCTTTATATTGCCGTTACTGCATTTGCTTGGACCGGATACGAACAGGTTTCGTTCTGTGAAAACAATAAAAGCGTTCATTGCATAATCCTTTCTATAAAAGCTTTAGGTCAGCTCTTCCGATGAACCGTTGTCACGGTAACCCACATTGATCTGGCCAGTGATGCTATAATACCATTTTTCAAATTGGGAGACGAAAAGAAGGTCAGGTTGTTGGGCAAAATGATCTTTTGACCACGCAATGCCTTCACACTAGCAGTCCTTTTCTATTGGTACTTTTTATTGCGCCTCGGGCTCAGGCCAGATCGCCGCTATGTCGTTCAATTGGCGATCTGAATGACTCATAAAACGGACCTGTTCACTGGTATGGTACTGAAATGTAATAGTGGTCAACCAGGTCGTAGTTGCACCTTGCCTTTTCACGCTTTTCATATGGCGCCGAGAATCTGATGGCTAGGTATTTTTACTTTGTGAGCTAGATCTCCAAGGCTGCAGCCCGATGAGAAATTTCGGTTACAAGTTACAATTTCTGACATAATTCGTGATATTTACCGAAGGCGACGTCGCACTCATTATCTGATAATTCGACCCCATTCTGCACGAAGGATGCCCGACATACTTCACAGAGACCTGTCTTCTTTGAAACGCATTTCGCGTCCGGATGAGCCTCACAAATTGCCGATTGGCAGGGATCGTCCACACAATCTTCTTGGCACATGTCACCGCCCGCTAAAATGAAACTCTTGACGTGTAACGCGGTCCTAATTAATAACTAGATTAGCCACCGACTTACTTTGGACTTCGCAGTTCACGACCTTTCCATTCCTATCAATGTAATCGTAGTGACATCCCCCACAGTTATTTGGAATGCATAGAGCCTGTGGAAAAGCCGGGCATGAAGTCCCAAGACACAGGTCTATATTGCCACAATTATACCTTTTTTGACCGTTAGCACAATAATTATCTGAATGAAATAAAACGATTCGTTTCATAATTTTAATTATTCAGCCGCTCTATTATTCAGTGGCCAAACGCAGATTTCACCACATATATGATTTGTCTGTGACGGTTCTGTTTACAACCTTAGCTGGGTCGCTTGCGTTCGTACATCCACAGTCCGTACGACATACTGCAAGCATTTAGGATACAATATAGACTCGGGCAAGAGGGTCCTGAACTGAGCCGTGTTGCATCGCCTATCCAAACTATACTTGAAAAGTGAAACGACCGTCGCCTGACACAGGCCCGCCGGATAAGGCTTTTCATGCCTCAGTTTTGACGACTTTAATGTGACTATTACCACTACCTTGTGGTCCTTGTGGACGAGATCCTTGCCCCAAATACCTATTATGGCAGCGGTCCACCAAACAAACAACCCACAAATGTTGCGAGAATACAATATGTCCGGTTTACTTACCAGGATTGAAACAGTCCAACCTTTCGTTGTTATTGTCAGTGTACCTTGCTTCGCATGTGCCGCATTGATATACTTCACATTTAGCATTCGGAAAGAGTTGGCATGCTTCATTACAAGGATTAAAGGGGCATGCGACAAAAGCCACCCCCTTCGGACACGTAACTTCTTTACCTATAGTATGAACGTGAACGATACAAATTTACAACAGATGCAGATGCAGCAGTCAAAGTGCAGGTAAAAGATATTAGTAGCCGAAATGACGAAATTTCACTAAATTGGTGACTCTGAATTTAATCAAGCGCTGTGTGCAATTTGCACTAATCCGGGTTCGCTTCTCACAACGAAATGGAAGGAGAAGCGTGAAGGCCTTTTACATTTCGGTTTTTCAACGATTGGGTGAATAATTGACATAATGATCTGATTTTGTATAAATAGCCGAGGAGATATGAAGGTATTACACTACTACAAACAGTATAATGATACATGTCGATTGGACGTGTGTCTTGGATAGCGATTTAAGACCTGTTGGAGGTGGAAATGCAGAAGGCCCTTTCATTTTTGGGTTGGTTGGTTGGCGACAGGGGATATATTATACACAGGTGGTTTGCCAGTGGGTTTTTTGCCAGTGGGATGAATGCCCATTTTGTGAAAGATTTCTCGTTCGCCCGTGGCGCCTATAGCTCGACTATAGTGTTAGGGTGATAGGTGTTCTTTTTGTTTTTTGCTGCATATACGTTTCGTATAATGCGTTCGTATGTCATTCAACTCAATGTGACACTAGTACCCAACAAGCTTAAGCAACGGTTATTTACTTCACGTACAGCTTGTTGAGGTAACCTATAAGTGAGGCTTTTATTTTTTAACTGAGATATATAACACAACAGAGTAATTGAGACAACACTTATGGAGAAAACCCAATGAGTCAGATGTAACCAGCACAACGGAAACGCTCACAATACAGACAAACGGAACAGTGCGGCGAAGGGAACCTTCCACGCGTGGAGTACTCCCAATTTATTGGCACTGATATAATGAACAGAGATAGGTCGTTTACCAATAGCAGCGAGATTGAGTTCACTACATAATGCTTACTTTCATGGTCAAACAAATTAATCATTCTGCTTCACACTGTCTATAGATTATATCTAGTTGCCTACTACAAAGGAGGATGCCAATATACAGATTAAACTGTGACACGGATTCAGCCTTACCAGTGATGAAACTGTAACCGATTTCAATCGGTTGTGGTTTGGGTGTCGTGGTTGTCCTCGTAGTTGTGGGAGGTGTCGGAGAAGTTAGAGATCTTGGCCCTCCGTCAACTGAAATATAATATCTGTTCTGATTTGAGAGTAGACCTAGATATCCCCCGTATATTATAATTATGTTTCGATATAAAAAATTTCGAGCTTATTTGACTCTTCTCGCGCTAATCACACATTGGCTTAGATATTACGCTTTTGAAAAGGTCCACACAATAGCCCATAAGTGATAATGTACCCGGGAATTTTTGAACACTGGATGAGTCTGCATGCTGCCATCTAAAGTTTTGCGTACGACCAGCAGGCTGATTGCCAATACTGATTACCAAAAGTTGTGAATATAATCGATCGATCTCTAGTAACATACAAAGTTGGCAAAGCCCATGACAAATAAGTTCGCAGGTAGCCTACCGATACTTCGCCGCCATGAAGTTATCGAGCCTTGGAATGAGAACGCATGGCAAGCTATACAGTCACAACAGTAGCAAAATTCCCACCACCACCAGGATCGATATCTTCAGATTCAGCATTTAAGTTTTAACAGGGTTCGGCAATATACGGCTCTGTACCACCAGAATAGGATTTATTCTAGTCTGTACTGTAACTCGGGTACCAAGACTTATACCCGACTTTCACAAAATTGCCCAACTCGCTTGCTTGAATCCTCGGAGTAAATCCACTCATATATATCAAGCATTAGAGATTAGCGTTTACAAGTAATACTGTACGCATCCGACTATAGTGTACCGAAGTCTCGATATTAATTTATAATCGGTACAGCTTACCACAAACTTCTTTGTAATCTGTACAGCAACTTGGTCCGGTACATCCTTCATAGCATTGGCAAGGATAAAGAGGATGAAATCCTTTCCCACATCTACGCTTGCACGACGCACCTAATCAACAGTGAACAAGGCATAATGACTTAATTATACTTCAACCCAAAACAAAGATTTTATAATTGGTAACCTATCCCTTCCCTTGTCGATTATTAGTCGGTCGCCTAATCAGGAATTAGGAGAGTTGTGGTTGTGATGGCGATCCGCGTGGGATCTGGTGTACCGCATCACACAAGCAGTTGAAACCGGCGTAAATTCAAAATAAAAACAACTTCAAAGCTTACTGCAGTGTTCCCAGTAGTCCTGGCAGCAAATAGGCCTCTGATTAGTTTCACAAAACGACGAGCAACTGCATCCTGGCTTGAGGCGTTCAAGAAAACTGGGTTGTTTATGGGTGCATTTACCCAAGCATGAAGCTAAAATACAAAGTAACGTACTAGTGAGTTAGAATGCAGTTGGCCTCTGAAGCATAATGTACGAGTCAAATTCTTGCAGAGTGAAATCCGAAGGCAACCCATGGGGTTTGTTGTCGACATATACATAACGTGCCATACGTGGTTCATGTATTTAGCGGAATAGACGCTGCTTGACCATCGACGCAATCAACCCTCTTGAGATCTATGGTGCCAGTAATTGGATAACGAACGGTTCTACATATACATTCGGTGTAAATTTGTAGAATGTCACGTGAATTGCTATCAACCTTGGACAGATTTGCGAGAACGGCGTTGTGATTATTTGGTTCTCAATTAATCTTCCACCCACAATAATTGATGCTCTCGTAGGATAGGAAATGCGTGCTTAACAGAAATTGGCGGCGTGATATTATCAAAGTATATAGATCGATTGAGTTCACTTTTTCGAACCCGCACCGACTGGCGCTGTGACCCGTGGCTACACAGCTGCCCCCTGCTGCAATTCGCTATTATAATCATAGCTGGTGATCAGATTGCCAACCAAGCTAAATCTTTTGAGTACCTGAGTGTGCTGCTTTGTTTTCAGAGCTGTCGATTTTACTAACACCCTAACCAATCCACCAATCCAGATTTTCAAAGGCCGATACAATAGGCATCCATGGCCAGGCGGGGCGATGACCAGCCATGGCGAGGTGCACCTCGCTTGACTAATTGCCGATGCCGATTATCAAAAATCGTGAATATCTGCAGATTATCGCAGTCAGTTCAGTTGCCTGAGTAGTTTGACTGTTTGCCGTCATTCGCGGGGAGTTTACGTGTCGAATCAAAATTGATGTCAGTTCCACTCTGCCTGGTAGTTAGTGTATCAAGGGAGCGCGAAGGAATGTTGTTGTGATAGTAATACAAATAGATATAAACCGGACGTATTGACACGTGTATCATAAGCATTGACCTGGCTCACATGACCCTTAGGAGTTGAAAAGGCCATAAATTCAACAACACTGCACTTGACTGTCGGCAGATACCGATATCGCAAAAATAAATCAATTAGGAAATGGTACAGCATATAGGCCTACTCGGGTGCAAATGTTTTCAATGTTGGATACGTACGTGCACCGAATATCAGCTGTCCTCTAGCAAAGTTCGTTGCCAAAACGACAACAACCGGAATGAGAGCTGTGCGAAGCATTTAAAAATTATATCTGAAATGAAGCATCCACAGGGTATATTTGCCGATAAGCTGCAATAGAGTAAAAGTCAATATGTGAATTTGTAAGGATAGTGGCGAGACCGGACAGAGGCGAGAGTAGGTGATGCCAGTCGCGAAATAGGTAGCTCACACGACTGAAAAGTGTGAAGACTACAAATCTAGTCCTCTAATGACTAGATATATCTTCGTCACACATAGATAGATGCACGTCTTTGTTTCTTCTCTTGTCTCGTCCTGTGAAGACATCGGCCTAGCTAATAAACTCCAGCGTCTGGATAATCTTGCATCTAGATCTGCCCTCTTTGGCCGAGAATTGATAAATTCCATCTTCACCTGATGAAAGATCGGGGCTCCGAAAGCTTGTGAATGTTCTCAATAAACTAAGGCAGGACGCTAAATCAGTGATGATCTTCTTTACAATATCTATTGATCGTCCGCCATCGGCTCGACTATACAGTATATACACTCTTCGAAATTGATACACACGCTTTCTTACGATCTTAAATTACTGTCAGTGGCTTATTAGTGCCAAATGACCAACTTCAACTGTGAAATAGCTACTTTCGTGACTGCCTAAGGGTAGTTTTTGTTGTTGAAAGTGCACTGACGAAAATTTCGCAGACAAGGAATTAATCGTATCAAAAGCAATAATTTCTCGATACCAACTGATTTGAATCAACGAAGTGTGTGATTGATTACAAATGAGCATACAAATTCAGACTTTGAGATTCAAATAGAACTGAAGCAATAATACGTTTTTTTTGTGAACACGAGCATGCACCATTTCGAAATGCTTCTTTATCAGCTAAAATGTCAAAGACTTTTAAAATTGG
Source organism: Botrylloides violaceus (assembly GCA_030412335.1). NCBI lineage: Eukaryota > Metazoa > Chordata > Ascidiacea > Stolidobranchia > Styelidae > Botrylloides > Botrylloides violaceus. The sequence continues at coordinate 194,043 of JASFYC010000643.1, read as the reverse complement.
TGTCTGTTCTGTCTCTGCTTTGGTAGTCAGTATCGGGACAGTGCGGAGGGTTGTGGTTGTGACAGTGATCCTGGCTGTGAACCGGAAGTATCGACACGCGTACTAAGGCATATAATTATGACCGTGGTTGTTTAAAACACCTTAAATCCCAAAAGAACTTTGGGTAGGTATAGAATGATGAGTACATGTTCTGTATACCACAGCAAACCTCACCACAAGCATCGTAAAAATGTAGAAGTCTCGATCGTCTGTCCGGGAGAACCCCACATGATAGGGTCAGGCTTGTTGCATATGTTTACACTTATTAATAATATGCGCACGCATCATAGGCAAATTGACAGTCACCTGTCAACGATTCTGGCCTATAAATATAATGAGTTTCTGCACGGGCTGTGAAGATTGATCGAAGATACTTGAAATAATCCTACCATTATGACTAATATATTTTGCTTTACTAATAACTAATATATTGCGGAAATAAAGAAATATCGTGACAGTATCACAAGCGGCGTTCACTTGGTCTAGTTAGCCCCAATAAGACGTAAAAGGTTACGTTTGACGTAGCGATAATGGAATATATACACAAAACAAATGACTCATCGATGACGGGACCTCCATGTGTACGGTACACTCTCCGCGTGATTCATTGATGTTGCATTATTCGTCCACAATTTTGCCTTCGGGAATGAAAAATTCACCAGACGATAAAGGTGAATAGTAGCTCTTGAAACTCAACATTTTCGTGTATTTCAAAGCATTTCTTACGGATAAAGAAACATATTTTTATTACAGGTTCTTACGCATCATCTTACGAGCCTAATGTTATTGTTTTATACGTGCGTAGAAATTTCAGCAAAAATGGTACATGACTTTTCTTTTCGAAATTAATGCTAAAGTAACAACAACGATGAACCTTAGTTTTGATTTCTGCAAAAAAGGTCCAGTAAACGTTGAGATATTCAATTTTATATGCCTGAACCCCACGAGAATTTCAGTAAGGAAATACTCACTGACGCGCAACCATAAATGTGGCATATGTGATCTCAAATCTCAACCCAACGTCTGCGCTCGCGTTGATATGTGTGGTTGAACGTCGCATCACACCTTTGGGGCGTGTTTCATAATGACTTTTTTATGGTCGACTACATTACCATCGCACTATAAACCCAGTCCATTCCATATACACCCATGCGACGAAGCTATATCTAACTATAGACTATACCAATGAAATTGGCGGGTGAATAGATAATATCAAATAAAATCATATACGTTAGAATCATTTGATTCGGCCCGCTCTTTTGAGTCATATAGGGTAGTCCTTGTCTGTTATTTCATTGAGGCGGCGATATTTTTAGATGATTTCATCAAAGATAGCACGCTGCGAAAAGTCATTAGTAAGACCTAGCGACGGGTACCCTATATATAGGCAGAGTAGTAGCATTTCAGTGATAAATACTTAATTTGATATTACAAATAGTCAATAGTTCAGTGAAATACGCATTCTCTTTTGTCATAGCGATGTGACAGCTTACTTCAACAATCCTGCTGTGATAATTACGTGAAACGTCATTTGCTTTCCGATATGTTGTAGGAGCTGTCTCATTTTAGGTCGATTTCAGACACTTTCTGCAGAGCAATTTATTGATATGAAAAAGATTTCGTATGACATCAAAAAGGTTTGCGGGCAGGTCGAAATATAGGACGTGTGAAGTATGCGACGGCCGTTTGACACAGAACAAAGTGACGCTTTAGTCTCGGATTGGCCCTTCATATAGTATCGCATTATCAAATGTCGCGTCGAAACACGCGATATTTTGTCGAATATGCTCAGGTCTTCATCAGTTTAGAATCAAACTTGATCTTTTTTTCTCCCGTTGGCCATTACATTTTGGTTGGCCACCCTACCCGCAAATTATTTGGCTGTGACGGTGATGATACCCTACTTGCCGCAACCTCTTTACAATTGCTCGTGCTAGGAACCGGCCGTGGCAGGAATTTTTTCCGTGATGAGATTATACATGCGCCCAGTGCACATATTGTCGTAATAGAAGCAGCGTAAGCCCCGTCGAATCCCCGTTGCGCATGCGGGCTACAGCGCTGATACCATTTGTAACTATATATAGTATACTTAGTGGCGAGTCTTGGTCAGGGTTTGATCAAGTGAATTAGGCCTACAGACTTCGTGGGCTCCGATCGAATACCATTCTTGAGGAGATTTCAGGAGGAGAGTAGGCCTACCCACGATAGGAATCAATAGCATGTTGCGTGTTGCCACGCAGACACACAAGCAACTCTACTCGTTTCTGTCTTGATGAATCTCCGAGTAAATAGACCTACATGTGAAGTTATATACCGATTCGGTAGGGAAAATTGGTTTAACTGACCTCTATACTAATGCTATTTTCTGCTCTTCATGAATACTTAAACCGTTAAATTCGATTTGGATTAGTCCAAACTTGTTCCATTTAATCTGAACAGCATATCGAGACGCGATTTACCAAAATTGGATCGGAAACGAAACATTAGGCGACTTGCACCTTGCGCTGGTATAGGTAGGCCTACCCATGGCCTACTCTAAAGTAGGCCATGGCCTACCGCCGCGGAAGTCCTGACGTGCGCGTATTTCATGTTGCTGATTGGTGGGTAAACACGTGTGCTCGCGCCTCACCAATCAGTAATCAACATGTGTGCGAACGTGGAGTTGTCTTCACGAGGCTGACCACTGTTCGCGTAGGTTAGTGTGCATTCCACTTTTATCTGAAGCTGAATAAAAACATGTTGAATATACTGTACCATTCGTGCGTGCAGTACTGGAGTACGGACGGACGATATACAGTGACATATATACATTATACAGTGGAAAGTCGTGGCGCATAGCCTACTTGCCACTACATAGCAAATAGTTGTCCTTAGCCTCTGCTCATATGTTTTGGATCAGTAGTGAGGACGATAAGCCGAATACTGCTGGGCACATGGGCAGCTCCACGCACGCACTTGCACGTGAGATCTTAAGCTACTTAAATCGAAAGTCATAACCAACACCCCTTTATCGGGAGAGTTGTGGGAAAGTGAATTTTGTTGTTGTTATTTTTCCGCGATGTAGGCCTGATTCCAGAGATGCGTCTGGGTCTTCAATACTCCCCACGATAAACGTCGCGTTCCTGACGTACGTGAATAACTACACGGTTAGGTAGTGTTCTTAATAAACTATGCCATCTTTATTTGAGATATATCAAGACTATTATAAAAGCATATCCAATCACTGGGGGGTAAGCATACAAAATATTTGTTACAACACAAGAAATAGACAGAGTCTGTTTTAAACACAGTTGATGTAACATGAAAACTTAGAGAGGTCAACAATCATTACAAGGAAAATCGGATCAATTTCATGCCGTTGGAACAAATTTTTCTACCCTCTCCAGCAGAGCTTCTGAATAACCTGGGCTGTAGTAGCGGACTATCTCTTCTGGGAAGCAATTATTGATGGTGTTGATGTATTCGTGAAGAATTGAGCCGGGTTCGGCTTTGATCTCCTGCACTTTCTTCAAACCGCCGCTAGTTACGAAAATTCTTCGGGACTTGCTATCGTGCGGTAACACCTTCAAGTAAATTGAGAAAGGTAAGATATGTCTTTAGCTCTATCTAGCGGATTAGAAATTCCAGCCCTACAAAGTAAAAGGTTATCTCAACGATACATGCACGTTGCTATCGCCACCTAGCGGATCTGAAATTGAGTACAACACACACGTGTGGTGGCAGCCAATCCGGTTTCTCAATTGGCGCTAGAGCGAAGGGAAAATGGGTCTGGGTTAGGCGATGCACTTAATTTTTTAGGGGGGCCTTACATCTTGACACAGGAGTAATATATGCTTACTGTTAAAAATTTGTCTGATCTGGCAAAACATTTCCTGAAACACACTGAGGGTGGGATCAAAAAGGTGACGCAACTCGTTAAACCGGGTATGGATTTCACGCCAGGTTTAAAAGTTACTAACCACGTGACGATAATTTTGGATAAAATGGCAAATCAGGTTTGCGAGAAGGAATTTAACCTCGGACTTATTCCTTCTACGGGGGTAATTTTAGCTCGAGTGACTGCGTAGTCGGGACGAATTTTGGATATGCGAAATACGCACCATTGAGACTATCTTCGCCGTACCATGGACGTAGATAGGAACCGAGTTAAAGGGCGTAACTTATGTCTTTTTGATTCCCACCCTTAGTCACGATGAAAGGACCATCCCTAGGTTAGACCAACCTTGCTGTATTGACCAACAACATGCTTCAATATATTTGGAGGAGCGTCGTGGAGTAACGGCTCGAGTGCTGGAAGATGTACACACTTTTGCAGTATATTTTTCAACGCTTTCTTGGACTGAATAAAAATTGCAATCAATCAAATCAATATTTCAATACCATCTGGTACTGTATGTACTACACACGAGGCGATTTTAATTCAGATCGCCTTGAGCACACACCTTCATCTGTAAATCTTCTGAACTGTTGGCAGCCAAAAACAGTTGTAACAATCCTGGAAGGACGTTAGCAACAGCGATGGCTTTAGCATGTTCTGGCGTGTGTCGTCCAATTTGTCCGAGAGCCCAAGCTGCTGCGGCTTTGATATGGTCTTCTTGTTCTTCCATTAGACTGACAGCAAGCTGGTTAACACCCTGCAAAAAGATGCACGCATAAGAACATCGAATCTCAAAATGGGTGTCCCTAAACGACAGACAAAGTGGATCGAGCAGGCTTTGCGTTATTAAATGGCAAGCTGAGCGGAATCGCGGATTACACAAATAGTCGCCGGAGCTTAGTCAGGGCTTCATTGGGATGGAAGTTGGAAATTATATGTCATGTCTTTGTACTGGTATTTAGAGTATATAGCATTTTGACTAGGCTGTAGTAGCGGAAGTATCTAAATTCCACCGCTTCCATACACAGTAAAGCATACGCATGGGATGCCATGAAATAAGCAAAGCTAGTGGCTGTATGAGTCTCCATTTAAACTTTGCAACCGAATGTGTTGTGTTGATAGTATGATCGTCGCCGATGTAATCAGTCGAAAATGTGAAAATGACACTTAGTGGCCATGGTGCATACCTTAGATACAATGACAGCCATAGCGAGATTTTCTGAATGAGCTGCGATGAATCCAAGTGTCATAATTCCTGGCAAGCAGACATTTCCTTTAGAGTCTCCGACATAGTCAACGATAGCAGCGACACCACCAGCATTGACAATAAGCTGTGCAAGCTAAGGAAAAAAAATGTCACCAGCATTTGATAACTGTTGTGCTCACAACATACAGTATAGTAAATACCTCTGGAGTATGTTTGGAGATTTCTCTTATGAGAGTAGCTACGTTCTTTCTCACATATTCATCAAAGTCACGTAGACATGATAGAACAGCTGGGAAGATTTCAGCCTCCACGACCATCTCAGCCAAGTCGACTGAGTGCTTCGCTATTTGACTCAAAGCAGAAAAGATTTGCCTCTGAAAAAAGAGATTGCTTATCTTCATCGGTCCGATGAATTCCCTGCCAGAATGGTGAAGTGGCACAATCGTTAAGGGGCCCAACCCTGTATATGAAGCTTATGGTTCGATTCCCACCAACTCTGATGTCAAAGAAACCGGTAACAATTGGTTCTATATCTGAATCACACCCTCGACCAATGACCGGACAAGATGGAAAGGTGGCGTGACACGATTGAAGGGGCCGTCGCTGTATGCCCGGGGATTATGATCATGATCAATTAATAACAAAAATAAAAAGTTGTCCTTCCAAGGCTTCCAGTTGGAAAGGCATTCAGTGTAAAAAGTCTATACTGTAGCCACATTATGCATAGATCCAGACTGACAGACAGACTTTTATTCATTTGTATACACTGTGAAAAGGAAATGTTGATATGAACTGTATAGGTTTTGAGCTCATCCCTTCCTCATCCATAGTCCCGTGATCACCAAAAAATCCTCGAATAGTCAAACGGGAATACAGAAAGTTGCACAACTTGAACAAAGAAGTAATACCAGCACTAACCTTCAATTTTGCATCTGGATTAAGAATCATCTGCGCAAGATGTGCAATCGCACCGGCGTCGACTACTGTTTGTGCGAGTTCTGGGCTGTGCTTGCAGATATCACTCAAAGCCGAAGCGGCAATTCTTTTCAGTGACAACTCCGGTTCTTGGATGCACAAAACGAGCAATGGGACTGCGCCGGCATCAACAACTGCTTGAGCAAGTTCTAAGAAAAATAAACAGCAATGATACAAATGGCAAGAAGGTTCCTATGCCCCAAGTGCGAGGCTGAGGTATAGTATTAATTGGCAATGAGTGCGTGATTGTAAAAATGTACTTTGTGATGGAAAATTTATCCTAATGTCATCCTGGCATTGCTGGGTGAGAACAACTGATATATTTGAGGTGCCACTTCAAGATATTTCCATCGTTAATTGAAGACTGTAGTGGAGATGATGGCGGACGATCAATACATATTGTAAAGAAGATCACCACAGATTTAACGTCCAGCCTTAGTTTATTGAGAATTAACTACTTGGACTGTATGTTAAATTTGTGGCAATCTTCTTTAAAACTACGTTAATTGGAAACTTGAGTCCACTAGGTAGTCAGTGGAATAGGGACAGTGTAGTTATAGAGCTTACTTGGTATGCATAAAATAGTCATGGCTCGTGCGCCCTACAATAATTGGAAAACATTGCTGGTCTCAAGACTAAGCAGCAAGACGTAGAAACAGACATCAAATACAGAAAGATGAAGTAGTCAGACCCTTACAAGTGGGTGTAGCAGTAGTCAGAAGCCACCCCTCCCCCCAAATAATTGGACGGACGGAACGGACAAGAAGCTAAAGTGAAATACTCATGATGACTAGCTAAATAGCAACAAGCACATTTTGTAACACTGGTGGTAGGCCTACGTTGAGAAAACATTTACCTGAGTTGTGTCGGGCAATATAACCAAGAGCCCAAGCTGCAGCTTCTTTTACACCGGGATCGAATTCCTCTAGGCAAATCACCAGGGCGTCTAAAGCACCGCAGTCGACAACCGCTTGAGCAAGCTGAGGAGAATGTTTTGCGACAGCTCTCAATACGAAAGCAGCTGCTTTTTTGTAAAATCTCTGTGAAAAAAATTTAGCCATTGCATTGGAAGCATGTCACAAATGCCAAGTTGGCACAATCAGTAGAGCTGGTCAGCAAGATTAGTTGTTCAAATTACATCAACCGTAAATGCTAAACCTAACTGAAAATCGGAAGATATGTGCAAGCACAGCTTCTGTGCCACACCCCAAACACTGGGTGGTGTCAAGGGTTGGTGCAATGCAAGATGCTTTAACTCTATATATAAAAGAGTCTGTATGTGTGTGTGTCAGTCTGTGCACGAATCCACTCTTTTATTACTAAAGCTATCGTCATAAGAGTTTACAGCGATGTGTGGACGGACATTATGCGTCCGACCAGGTGGTTTTTTAGTGCTTCCAGCGGGTAATACTTTTGGTCGCGTAAGGTAGCCTGGCTACAACGTTCTGTTTATGTACTGTCCTTCGTTTCGTCGTCTTAGATATATTTCATACGGGTTTAGATAATGCATATGAGAAGTGAATCGAGGAGCCATTTTCCTACGTCAAGAAAAGGGGGGGAAGCGTCTTACCCACGATTAAACGGAGGTCGCATTTTTCGCGTAGGGCTATAACGTGTTATGTGGTATCCCCGATTGAAACCGGGATAACCAGCTAGTGCGTAAATAAGCCACTTCTTTGCCCAGTCTGCATACTAGGTCTATTGTTTAAATTACCATGTCTTTGTACGAATGATCAAAACCCTCACCCACAACTGGTGCCGAGCTCAAGTTAAATGGGCAAGGATGCAACAGAAATGGCACCCAGGATCTAGGATAGAAAACGTCAGCAAATACGGTTCAATTTGCTGTGGCCATCCAATAATGGAATGGCGATGGGGAGAAAATATTATTAAGAAGAATATAAATCCATTACCACGCAACACCAACTAGAAAGCTGTATAGCTTATAGTTTAAATTCAAACATAGCTCTCCATAAACTAAGAGTGGACATTCAATCTGTGGTGATCTTTTTTACAAGAAAATTTTACCCATAATAGTTTGTATTACGAATACCAGCAGGATAAGAAATGAAGAATATTATTTTACAACTTACATTTTGTTCTGCCAGAGAATAAACGAGTTGTGGTAGAATATCACCTTTGACAACAGCTTCTGCTAAATCGTCATTGTAATTTGCAAGACGACCCAGAGCTAAGGCAGCGGTTTGTTGGACGGTAGGCACAACATCAAGCAGTAGTGGACGCAGCAAAGACATCACCCCTGAAAATTGAAGGTCAAACTCAATGGTTAGCTTAGTAGTGAAGCTGATAGCGGATGATTAATTCCGAATAAAATTGACACTACAACGCCTTCTTCAAGCTTTTGGAACTCCGCTTCTTCGTCAGGTGAAGATGGAATGTATACCGAATACCGGTACGCTATAGGCCTATCTTATGATTCTACTTTTATTCAAATCAAAATTATATATTCAAAATCTGTTGTTATGATTCAGTGCATTTTCACACAATCCTGATGAAGTAGTGGAGCTCTGAAAGCTTGTGAATAAAGTTTCACAATAAATGAGGTGAATCGTTATTAAGTTCGTGCCACCAGCTTCATATACTATAGGGCCTCTACCAGTATTTAATAATTATATATAAGGCACTGGTAACACGCAGATGGCATTACATGGCAGATCTAGTTGAGAACCTGTGCACAAAAGAATCTTCATCTGCGCGTCATTTCACATAGCGTGCGGATATTTTATGACACAGTTAATCCCAATAGCAATGGGCCTAGGTACATGTAGTTGTGCAGTTTGAGTGTTGCATTTTTCTAATTCCTATCATCTCCCTGTGGTGAAAAGTTCAGGGAGGCCCGTCCCACCCGCAAATTACTGAAGATAGTCGAAACTATCACACGCGCGTACTGCGGCACTGGCCATGAAATGCAGGCTGGCCGCGGACGGTATCTCTATGTATGAATGTCAGAATGGAAGCAAATATGTTTTACTTTACCCGCATTTTGTAATGTTTCAATATTCTGTGGTCGCGTTGAGAGTTCTGCGATGGTTTGTACAAACTGCGTTCGAGCCTTTTGATACTGCTCGAAGACTAAACGAAACAAAATTTTAATGACGATAAATTCGTTCCACGGTTTCTAGGCACAGTTAAAATGTACTTACCCTGTAGAACTTGGCGTTGACTCATATTGCCAAACTTTTATCTTCTGTGACGCTTTTAGATAGATTGATATTCCCGATAAATAAAGATCTCAACACGGCCTCAACAATCTCACGCGAAGACAGACGCGATCCTACTGTTCTCTGTTTTGTTACTTGGCAACAGAACTTAGTTTCCACCAGAGGCGCTATTGATTCAGCTAGATCAATGATGCATGCGTTGACATATACAGCGCCTGTGTATAGCCATAGACGCTATGTCGTCGCTTCAAAGGAGCATTCCGTGATAGCCATTACACTCCGCTCCTGTAAAGACTTTCATCTTGATGATGAAGAGCATTTATTGATTTGGCAAGGCCAGGGAAGTAAACGTACCATACATCTCCTCGTACTTCTTTCCGCACATTTTTTAGTAGTAATGGCCATTGCAAGTTGGCGCTACAACTTTTACGCGCTGGATCATTTGGGCACTGGTGTTGTGTTGGTCGGAGCGGTGGTTCAGGAGAGTGTGCTATTCTGGTAAAAGGTGAAATACCGTAGAAGGTTGCACTGTCTAGTTTTTGCGGGATATTTGTGTTGTAGAGTAGATTTCGTTGCACTAATGAAGACTATACTGGGACAGTGACAGTAGGCCCTATAGAGACTCCCAAGGACTATACGTAGAGTCTCTATAGTGACAATTTCAAGGCTCTGGACGGTTTGGTTTGAGTTATTTCGCTGAAGGAAATGGGGCCAAGTAGTAACTTCCTTGGCCTTCTGGCGTAGGCTAAAAACATCGTAATGGCACAACAGCTAAGCCGTTGTTCACAGCGCGAGTGCTGGCGCATTGTCGTGAATTGCCGGGCAGGCTACACAGGCAGCTTCCTGTTGCGTCTGACGAATTTGTGTTTAGAAGTGGTCAACATCTCCTAATCGTTTGTTTATCTATAAACTAGGCTACCTAGAAGTATATTACTGGAGAAAATAGTAAGATTTATCAAAATACAATTTTCTAAACCGAAATTGAAGTCACTTTTGGACTTTATACTACATCAAGCTGCAATGCTAACCCGCTAGGTTGTGATAAAGAGCAGGTCCAAATTGTTACCTAGCCAGCAATCACACAACCCCGGAACGGGGTGTAATGATTGCATCCCGTTGGCGCCAAATTTTTCTTGCACGTTTATAAAACCATTTGGGTGACGATTTCGTGTTGGTTGGTGCAGTCGTTTGGTTGAGGCTTGAGTTACTCTTGGGTGGAACAACGTAGTAGGATGCACCATGCAGTACCGGTATCGCTGAGTTTTCGCCGGCACGGCTCTGTTGAAAATGTGTAGGCCTAGGCCTATTTTGGTGGCGCAAGTGAAGGCGAAGGGTTAGTGATAGTCTATGGTTTGAGAGCTGTTTGAATTTTTAGGTCTGAACTGATGTGGCGACACCAAGTTCTGAGCCTAAAACGTAATAACTTTAATTTCTATGGCTGAGGCTGAAATGGAAGCTTAGGGGGATATTTGCGGAGATAGCGGGCCGGGCGCGTTTCAAACAGGCGGGCTGCAGGACGATGAAATTACTACGTTTGTCCACAATCCAGCAGTTTGCTGTTTAGTATCGCTAGTTCTGCGGTTCGTATTTTAGTGTCTACTGAAATTGGTCTCTATAGTAGCGATAGCCTATAAGAGTTAAACAAATTGTTTCAACGGCCAGTTGGGAAAGACTTAGTTGTAGGCCTACCGCACACGGTTATGGAATTTCAAAGGACCTGCGAAAGAGGTGACGTGTGGAAGATGATCGGTAGTAAACTATCTATGCGCTTAGGCCTAATGCCTTATGGAATAAGCATTAGGTCTAGAAACACTGCAAAGGTCTCAAGTAGAGATGAAGAGGAGCACAACAGTAAGTCTGCCTACATTTTTATATCTCCGTGTCTTGTTTTTGTTTTTGTTTAACCTCTCTCTAATTTGTAAATTACGCCTTGTAGCGTGTTTGACAAACACTGTTTGTGATTGTACCAGTATTTTGACTATAATCGTAGGCCTAAGGCAAAGGATGATTGTAATCTGGTTGTTAACGAGGGGCATTTAGGCGATAACTTTAACGCAAGCACCTTTAATGTTGGATAGATAGCCTATAATATTAGCTCTTGGGAAATATTTTATAACCGGTCAGTTGCGAGATGGGTTTCGAATGTTGCGCCCGATTCACCTGAGCTTCTGTACTGGTCAAGGACTTTTAGTTTTGAGGCAGTGATTCAGGAAGATGCAAGACTGGCTCTGGCCAACGGGGCTTTAGTCTTGTCCGCCTTGGTCGTGAGGGATTGAGATTCGCGAGGCGACAACGTTCAGGCCATCGGAGCGCACTGTACACAAATATGTAACATATGCAGTCAGATCGGCGGAGCAATGAATAAAAAATGCCCAGGCAATCTTGCCATCGTCGGTGTGCTGTAGGCCTACGGCCAATCTCGATTAGTCAAGGAAGCCGTAGATATTCGAATGTAGTTCAGCTTCTTTACCCTTCAGTTCAGGCACACTAAACTTTTCACTGTAAACCCACTCACAAACGCTAACAAATTGGTAGACCTAACTATTAGTTGTATGAAATTAAATAACTTTCATTCTAATTCTTAACGAGCTACATAACGCAACATTAGTCGTATCGAAAGCGAATCCAAGGAGCCAATTGGTAAAATTTATCAATCGATGACGAGTGCAAGAACTCCATAGCGCCACCGTTCGGATACAATTATATCGAGTTGACACGCAGTATGTTGATTTGTGGGTTGGTGGGATTTACAGCGCCTATTCCCAGCTAATAGAGCTGGAACAACCAGCAATGCTATCAGTTGTCTGTTTTTCGGTGCACATCTTCCCGTGATATTGTAAGGGGCATGTACAAGTAACGAATTCCTCAGCAGCTTTAGAAATTGGTAAATTGCCATCAGCTATTTCTGTTAAAGTCATCAGAACCTTGCCCAAAAACGCCAACGCTTCCCCGTTGAAGCCAACCTCTCGTCTGCCACCTTCGGGAATAGGCATTTGGCTTGTTATATCACCGGACAAATGTGTTGAAAGAGTTCTCATAATACGTAGATCCGTTGGTGTGAAGATAGCGCGATATGGAAATAGCAAATCCCACTCCCAGCTTGGCATTCGCGATCGCGGTATATTCGGGATGTCGTCAAAATATTGAGAGAATGACATTCTTTTATCATGGTCCGTGACGACCTGCATCGCATTGTCTTGCAAATCAGGCAGAGAGAGAACTGTTCTGTACGATAAGATGTCTTCTAATGCCTTCCGATCGCACATGCCGCCATTCTTACACCGATGATGCGCGCAAAAGAAGCCTGCCAATTTGTCTTTAAATACTTTCATGATTTCAGCGAAATATCCTTGCACATAAGTCAAAACACCTGGAATATAAATTCATATCAATTAAAACACCTTTCTTGAAGGCTTTCATAAGGGCGGGGATAAAAAAGTAGCGGAACTCGCCAGGTCAATGCTTACGGCACACGTGTGAATACTTCAGGTTATAGCCCAGACACAATCACAACTACAACACTCCGCACTCCCCCGATACTGACTGCCAAGCATAATTACGGATACCCATCGGTGGTCGGACCCAGAACCTCTCGATCAGAAGGCAGACGGTCTAAACTGCTCGGCTAACTGAACGGTCTGAGCCTGGTATCGAATTCGAAACTGGTATGAATTTTATACCGGGTTTAAAAGCTTCTAACCGTGTGACAAAAACTTATAGATGGTAAATTCGATTTGGGAGACGGAATTTTTCATTGAACTTATTCCCGTCTAATTTTAACTAAGAGCGATTTCTTAGTCCCCACGAGTTTTGGATAGGAGAAACACGCTCCGATTAGACTTTTTTTCGTCTTGTTATGGACTCGGATGGGAAGCAGGATTAAGGATTAAGCCAGACATATAATAAAATATCTTTTTGATCCCAACCCAAAATCTTACCAGCTGCCACAATTGGACAGTGCCGAGGCAGAACGTTACTTGCAATCTACTCAACGTGAGTATAGGCCCAGACCATGGGTATTGCAGAACAAAAGTAAGATATCCACAGACACTTACCTGAATTATCAGGTGTTTCCAGATACAGGAAAATTACATTAAACAAGTAGAAACGATTTAACCTCATAAGATCAAATATGATTGCATCCATTCCTTTTCCATATACTCCTGGCGATGCCATCGTGTCTGTCCATAATCGATCAACGGTGGTGTTAAAAAGGTCAGGGGTAGCAGATCGCCCGAACGTTTTAATGAAATTAATGGCATCAACAATCTCACACGATACGGTCCCTCCCCAATCATCAAATATGGCCTTGTCTCCACTAGCAACGCGTAACAGACTTAGCACTAATACCGCGTTTAGATGCATCATTGTTTTGCGAAGCGATAACCCTTCGAGTTCATTATGATCAGGACGATTGTGAAATGTTTCGTTGAGAAGGATATGATGCGTTTGTCTTCGCATTTCCATCGATTTGCGTCATCGCAATGATTTGTCGCAAGCTTCCTGATGTTGAATTTTCAATATCTCACCACAATCTGTGGTGATCTTCTTTACAATATCTTTTGATCGTCCGCCATCGGCTCCACTACACTCTGGTTAAAGAGTTGTGACAGCTTTCCTCAGAATTCGACAATGTACTACGCGTCCAGACAAGTTTTATAAAGTATTGCAGCCTGTGGTGAATCTTCCTTACGATATTGATCCTCCACCATCGGCGACATAATATTATTGGCCAATGCGTAGATTTGGCTAACATGGTTGAGTATCCATCCGAATTCCTACAAATTGTCTGCTTTTCGCCAGTATATGACCGCTCAATTGGTCAAGAATGATTCGCCTGGTCATGCCGGCGCTTTGTAAACGAAATCTCTAGAGATTCGGGAATAATGTGGTCGAATCGAACTTTTGATTCATGAAAAGTGTTCTACTTGTACGTTTTATTGCAGCTGACATCGCAGTAACTATAGGCAAGTTGTTACTGGAGTTCTCCGACATACAACTGTCTGCTCTCATGGAAATACTGTGGGCTCGGTAAAAATAGTCACGTGACAGAAGGAAATTCTCACTATTAAACAAGTACATGATAAAGGGTATCTGTTTGTGTGTTTGGGAGGGGAGTCGTTGGGAGGATGGGTCTGGTGTGCGTGCGTGCGTGCGTGCGTGTGTGTGTTTGCACGTGCACGTGCTTCTCGGTTATGCCTTAGCTGCCAGACATTTCTTTCTTTGGGAGCCAGTGATAAGTTTAAAAAGGGAATAGGATAACAAAACACCTTTTTTCAGATTCAGGAGTTCGTTCGGAAAATTTTAGTTTGTACGGGGTAAAGTTGGTTCAACTATTGTTATTTTTCAATTTTCACAAAGTATTTTCGGAGTGTCGTAAACTTAGATAAAGACGCATCGTGTAGTTACAAATCAGTCATCTTCAGTCTCGCATGGTCGCAATATCTCTGTTCCATCTTGAATAGGCGTCGTTCTTTAGGTTTAATAAGGCGATTTTGGTGATCGTAATGAGCGCTAAAACAACAAATATGGCGCAATCCTTTACAGCATTCATTATCAGTGGCATATTGCGTGATATCGTCCGCCAGGTGAATCGAAAATTGTTTTCCAAGGTTTTACCCTAATTATTGTCGGTGGCAATTTTACTGCGACGCTTGTTTCGACAGTAATAGGCTCTCTAAAACAACAACGCAACAGCTTTCGATCGCTATCACCCACTAAACGTAACAGCATGGAAAGACAAGATACAAACAAAATGAAACCAAATCTTTATTCTTCACCCTAACAAGAATTTACAGAGCCTGTCAATGTGTCAGCTCTCTTTGTATAACATTTAAATGCTGATGAAGCAGTGGCAATTATTGAGCCGCAAGGAGAATGTATTCATTAGTGATTGCTTGTGAATCATAACACTTAAAACTGCTACGATGAAAAGGTAATGAGTCCCTCTTGTCCAATGTAAACATTCCTATTGAAATTGGCATCATGTTCATCAAGTGATGATGATAAATTCTCCTAAGCCTTGAAATCTCCCGAAAAGTACTACAACACATTGTTGAAGAGTATAGAAGCCGATGGCGGACGATCAATAGACATCGTAAAGAAGATCACTACAGATTTAACGTCCAGCCTTGGTTTAATGAGAATTAAAACATTCACAAGCTTTTGGAGCTCCGCTCGTTCATCAGGTGAAAGAGAGAGGGGAGCATAAAGGCCGCAATTTCCGAATCTAAACCACTGAAAAGAACCTCATGACTGGCACTCACTAGCATGGCTTCGTACCCAATTTAACTACGCAAAACGACCTGTGGGTTTCGCCAACATTATGCCTTTGTTGCTTTTAATTTATGGCGTTTTCAAATGCATAAGAATATAGCTTGTGTACGGCGGATCATTGCTCATTGATCATTGCATTACTGGACAGACGCAACCACAATACTTACTCCCCCGAATCAAGGGAGCATTCGTCTAAAGGCATCTTTGTACTGAAATATACTACCTTGGTGTGTCTTGACCTACTGTAGTGTCATGATGCAGACTATACGTAGAGAAGCTGAAACGAACACTGCAACAGTTTGGACCCACAGCGACTATCGCATTTACCGTATGCTGCCGGTTATTGAATAGCCGATCTGCTTCAGAGGGAGAAATTTTCATGATGACGCAAATGCCTCTAGTCAAGAAGCACCGCCGAACGCTTTTACACACACATACACTACAGACAAACACATTCATGCGCACACGCACATGCACACGCGCACACGCGCACAAGCGGTCAAGCACACGCACGAACACACACATATGATCAACTCAAAGCAATGTGGGGTAGTATAAATACAGTACCGATACTTTCGATTTACAAGGTTACAAAGAGCACGTTTGTTTCGGTGTTACCGTTTTACAAGTCGTTGCTATTTCAAGTCATTGGCGTGGTTCTGTATTGTATTCTCAGTCGGGTCAACGTTCACCGGCATTCTTGTTAGATGACATTGGCTTTGATTTTAAGTCGTTATACACGAAATAGTTTGATCCTTATCGATTCATGGCTGACATCCTGTTTCAAAGCAAAAACCAACAAATTATTCGGGGATCCGGTGAATTCAGACACTTTTCGAATGTGTCTACCCGTGATGCGCGACTCTACCAACAGCTGTGTTGCCTTTTAATGTGTTATCTGACTGGAAAATCAACTGCAGATTGTGCGATGTCCGTCACGATAACTTCATACAAGTTTGAAACCTCGGGACTTCCATGAGAGGTCAACGGCTGTAGAAAAGTCCCTTTCTAAGAGAGTTAGCCTCGTCTGATCACTTCGGTTCAATTAATGAATCTACAATGGTTTTCCGCATGTCGACCAATACTATACAAAGTATATAGCTTACATCCACATGATGCGATAGGAAAGCAACAAATATGACGTGAGGTGAAGTATGATGATGGCTTGAATATAAGATGAAAGCATATACGAATACATTCTTGGTGGTACAGAATTTGAACCCAGTGGAAAAAATCCGAGCGTCTCTGCGTGGCTGCAATTCAATCCAATGTTTCTTTTAGAGAATTAAACATTCACAAGCTTTCGGAGCTCCGCTCCTTCACCAGTATAGGTCTACAATTCGAAATAAACCGAGGGTGGATGTTATATCTGCGGTGAATTCTCTTTACGACATCTTGAGAGAGCAATATGTTTCATGCATTCCACGCTGCTCCACAGAGAGCCACGAGCCCAAGACTATATGGTACTACATCGCATGCAATTTTACTTCCTCAATCCCTCCGATGCTTTGCGCGTAATAGCAAGTTTAAAGAAGATTTTGTTATGTTGTTTCAACTTCAATCGCTTGATTCGTTGACGAATGATCTTACTCTTATCGCGAATTGATGCGATATGTTGAAATTTCAGCAGTCGTCACTCAATGCCGCATTTTGTCCACTTTTGTGTTTATGCTCACTTTCCTTTCCCGGCACATCTGTAAAATCTTAAGATTCTTATGCCGTGTCGAAGGGTAAATGATACAAGAATAGGTATAGCGTAACGAAAATCGAAAGGCGATGTTTTCCTAGGGTATCAATTTGTTATAGCCGCTAATGACTCTTTGACTGTCTGTCTTCAGTGGTCGGTTTACTATTTAGATGAGTGTTCACGCGTGCCTTTCCATCCGCTGTTGTACAGCATATAGGCTTTGTGTTATTCCCGTTGACAGGTTGCTGTCTGTTAGTGAACGAAACTTAATCACGTCTCACGTATGAGCAAAGGAAGCGGACAAGATATTCTGCGAATTTTTCTGACAAGACAATCCACAGCGCGCATGAAAGGAAACATTTAATGACTAAGTCAAATAGGTGAACGTCTGAAAGTACTTGTACCATCTATGACTTCACCGTATGCGAGCTGCGTATTGTTTTCCAATAAATCAATGCTCAATGTGCAATTTTTAGAATATTAATATTTCCTTTATCTAGTAAATGTACACATCTTCCAGTTAGTTCCTGCTGTCAAAACATTGTCTTTATGGTCTACATACTGTCTATAAATTGATAAACAATATCATAACCCCTAAGGATCAACTCTCTATAACCAATTCGCAGCTTCCCTGGACATCTGCTGTCTCTGTATTGGTAGGGCCACCGAGGAAGGGAAATATTTATTCTCTTAAAAAACAAGTTCCTCTCTCGTAAGTACTGTGTATGAATAAACAAATTTTGCACTGCAAACAACACCTTTTAGCCACAATTTCTTTCAACCAATAACTGAGTGATTGCTCAGTTGATTTGTCGTGCTTTACGCGTGTTTGATCAAAAGGGATTGCGGACAGTTCGAACTTCGCACACCGCATGTACACCCAGTTGGCCGAGTAGTTTGACTGTCCGCCTTCTGATCGGCAGGTTCAGGGTTCGATTCCTGACCGAGTCAAACTAAAGACTATAAAATTCGTACCGCTTTCTTCTGTTAAGTGTTGTGGTTTTGATCCGGGCTATAAACCGGAAATATCGATACGCTTACTATAGCTTCGGGTTGCATGCCTAAACCCTAATCAAACATGTTGTTTTAGAGGTACGGCGTTTTCAACTACAGTACTAAGGTCATGTACGTCTGGTCAATGCTTGATACGCATGTCGATACTTCCGGTTTATTACCTGGATCCCCATCACAACCACAAACCTCCACACACCCCGATTCTGATTGTCAAGAGGTAAAGGTGCGCGGATTTGGTTTGACTCGTTTCGGAATTGAGCCAGGAACGTCCCGATCATAACGCGGACAATCAAACCACTCGAGCAACTTTGTATCCCTTGTCAAATTGTTGCTCAAACACCTTACAAAAAAGCATACCATTTTGTGAAGTATTTTTTTTATAATCGAATTGCAAGATGATGAAATTCTATATTGAAATCTTGAATGAAAAATCAAAAAAATAACGAGGCATGAAAAATCACGGTTGAACATATTGGATGATTGATGGTATGGTTTACATTAAAGTACAGTTCCAGAAACGACAGTACAGTAGACTTGTAAGTTGCACAACACAACAGAACATTGATTCTATCAGAGTAGGCCTATTCACCCTTCGACTTATACACCCTATCATTCGTGTAGCCGCAACCTCAGGTGACACGAATGGTGATTTCGCAGATTTTGTGCTTTATTCTGCTCATGCTGGAAGGATTCGTCCAGGCTTAGCATTTGACATCGCTTCCAAGAGGATTTAGTGCGCCAAATATAATTCAAAGCGAATTATCTACGCTCAATTGGCCGAGTGGTTGACTGTTCGCCTTCTAATCGGGATGTCCCGGGTTTAATTCAAGACCGAGTCAACCCAAAGACTTTAGGACTGGTATCTGTTTCTATCAGCTTGGTAGTCAGTATTGGAGAAGTGCGGAGGGTTGCGGTTGAGATAAATAGTAATCCGCGCTTGAATCGAAAGTATCGGTATCAACTACAATAGCAATATTGGCGTACATGACCTAAGGAGTTCAAAGTGCCATAAATTAACAGCAACAATAACAGGATATAACTGTAGCGTAGCCTACAGTAGAATGGGAGAGCAAGTAGGCAACTGTTTTCAGAGTATTTCATTAAACGGGTGTCGATGCAATTCGATTAGACTATGCATCGAAAATAGACACCGTTCCACAGGTCAAAGCATAAGTGATTACTCATATGACTCACCGAATGCATTTTAAATGAATTTAAACCTCCCTTCGAATTTCTATTGAGGCATGGAAACAGAAACCGCCAGTTTCCTTGTTTGACGTTCAACTCTATTCAAGATGTTATATGAAGAACTGCTAGACCTCTTATCAAAGATGACTCTGCTAGTTCTGTAGCGCATATCTATTTTGGAATGTATAGAAAAATAGAATGCATACCCGTATGAGTAAACATAACCTCTTAAATCAGAACCATTGATATCAGTGAAGTAAAAGGGGTCACACATGATTGATCGTCTTTATCGTTGACAGCATGTTGAAATTAGAACAAACATGACAAAGAACCGATCGGCGTGAAATTTTATATGAACATTGATGTTCACAGATCTGCATTGGTCACGCATGAATGGTTAGTAGAGCCCGCCGTAGTCCCGTGGTAGAGTACAAACCTTGAGATTTCATACCACAGTCCCGTCGTATAGGATATTCTATGCATGAAAAACAGGTTTGAGGCCCAGGGTCGGCGCTCTAAGTCCTCAAAATATCTCTAGGCCACAATACCCCAAGTACGTTTTCACGCCTGTGAATGCTTGCAGCAGGAAGGGAGCGTTCGGCGCAAAACCCTACTAAACCTCTGACCGTTCAGTTGGCCTAGTAGTTTGACTGTTCGTCTTCCGATGTGGAGGTTCCGAATTCGATTTCTGACCGAGTCAAACCAAAAACTTAAAATTAGTGCCCGTTCCTTCTCTGCTTAGCAGTCAGTATTGAAGGAGTGCGGAGGGTTGTGGTTGTGATAGTGATCCGGACTATAAAACGGGAACATTGACACTTGTACCGTAAGCATTGACTTGGTGTATATGACCTTAGCAGTTAAAAACGTCACAAATCCACAACAACAATAAATCAATGTTCGGGTCAAAATCTTGACGTGCCGACGCCGAATAGGATACGTCAAAGGCGACAAGCATATGTGCATTTAAACATGTCCGCCATTTACCGCTGCAAATATCTATGAAGCTGGATAAAGTCTGGTAGGAATCAAAACATATTAAACTCAGTTACACACACACACACGTGCCCGCGCACACACTAACACATACATCAAAACACATAATTAATTATTTTTTCAGGACACCTGTTTGACTTGACAATTTCAATGAAAAAACGTATGATTTCAACTTCAAACGCAACAAAATATAGATTAAATGAAATAAAATTAACGGGTGATTATCCCAAATAGTAATAAAACGCAACGAAAAATGTTCCATTCCGTTACTTATACCCGCAATTTATGTTTAAAGTTGTACACTTCCTCTAAACCCTTTTAACAAATTACTCAGAAAATGAAGAATAACAAAACAGTACGACATCTCGCTACAAAAAAATCATTATATCGTTGCATTATGTTACTTGAATAGCGCCTTCGACCCTTTGGCTGTAGCTTGAGTATTTGGTTGTTTCGTTGGATCGAAAAATCGGTAATACGGGCGAAGACCGTTGTATTGTCGGCGATAACGACGAGCCAACGTACGAGTCTTCAGCGCTTGAATAACTCGACGATACAGACGGTGACTTAACAGATTTGATCTGATTGGTAGAAACTTCTGTTTCGTCACAGTCTGAGCTTAACCTTGAAGAAAACTCCCCCGCGACACGAAATGCTGTTCCTTGAGAGCTGTTGGAGTTGTTACCGCGCGTATACAGTCGATTGCTGGTATCATCAGTGATGTCTTTATTCATACAAGGCACGTGGAGGTTGAGAGCTGCTTTATCGCTTATTCTATTGGCCCTTGCTTTTTTATTAGGAGTTGTACCTGCAAAGAGACAATGTGATTAATCTCAAGTTAACCTTAAAACTTTGTACACAAATCCATAAATAGTTTACAGGAGAAAGTAAGCTATGGGCAACACCACATTCCTTCCATGAACCATATATATTACTGCTGATATTTTTATGGTATATGACTTACGCCCTTCATCGCGAAGGCACGTACAATTCAAAGCGCTTGGAAAAGCAGCCGTATGTATGTCTTTGCCTTGTAATGAAATATCTAATGGCGTGGATTCAGGCATGCCCTCTGTTACTTCAGTTTTCACAGTCTAATTCCAGCTTGACCAGATGAAGGAGCGAAGCCCCGAATGCTTGTGAATGTTACCTCAGCCTAGTGTGATCAACGGAATTACCGCTATATTTATGGCGTTTTTCGCTACTTAGGTCATGTACGCCAGGTTAATGCATATAGTAAGCGGTATAGATATTTTCGGTTATAGCCCGAATCACTATCATCGCACACAACGCTTCGCAGTCCGCCGATATTAACTACCAGAGGATGAACGGGTACCAGAGTCGGAGGTTTTGGTGACTTCGTCGGAAACCGAACCCGGGAACGCCTGATCAGATGGTGGACAAACCCATAATCGAGCTGAGCGGTGAATGTGGGAGCATGGCCAACTATAATAGTACTTCAGTAGGCCATGGTGGGAGTTATACCGATGCATAAAATCTTGCGACTAAACTGTTTCATGGTCGGCGACAATACACAACTCAGCAAATAACAGGGAGACAGTGAATTTATGAAACTAGAAAAGTCTACAAAAAGGTAATGCTTACTTGAGAGATCTAGCGCTGCGATTTTGTCGTGGCGCCTTTTCATCGACGAATTTTCATCGTTTTTTGAATTTTTCTGATAATTTGAGGATATATTGTCAGCGGAATGTCGTTGTGATCGCTTACATGGTGATTTTGCGTTGTTGTCAGAGCTATCATCAGCACTAACCCTCCGCGCAGACGGCAGACATGGCTTTTGCATTGGTCGAAACGGATCCATGAAGTTTCCACGCTCTGGCGATTGCTCGTTTCTGTTTTCGTGACGTATCATGGCTAAGATATCGCCACCCACATTCTCCAAAGCCTTTTGTAGATATTCGTACTTTCTTTCTGTTTCTTCGCGAGCCAGCCGTTCTTTTTCGTATGCATTCTTCCATCTACTGATTTCCAACTCTAGTAATTCGATCTTGCACTTCAATTCATTCGTTTCTTCCTTACGGCCGCGTCCCTGCAACATTAGGATGAATCAGTGCCATTACTCACGCCACGCTTCACGGACGATCACCTATGTATCTAAACATCCTTCTCAAATCAAAATGGCCACTGCACGATCACACGTGATTACTGTTTGCGTGGGTAGCGCTCAGCTTGCTCAAGTTTAACAACACGCGAGAAGGTTTATATTTAAAACTTGTGTGTGTTTGATGTAAAGCATAGCCCAATTTCCCAGGCAGCTCACCGAAATAGGTACTTACTGTTCATGGGCTTTAGTTAATGGCAATCATGATCGCGCGCGCTTATAGTTCACATGGGGAACACGCAAGTCGCAAGATTCTGTACCCCGACTCAGTTTGTGCTTAAACATATTGTAATGTATATCGCGAAACATGTACCATGTATGTAGAGTGTACTCAGACTACAATCAATGAGTGTTTTAACATCAAGCGTGCAGTAATAAATTTTTATGAGAATCACGCCGTTCTCATAGCCTATTATACGCGACGTTTTAATTGTGATTTACCGTTATATCTGATCTTTTTTCGAATTTTTTCTGCCCAATATGGGACTGTGCATAAAACCAAATCAACCCTGTTTCGCATGTACTATGCACTATACACACAACAGACGGGAAAAATCTCAAATTCTAGACAAAAAACTGACGCAAACTAGATATAGCAAACTCAACACTACCCCAGAACAATGCTTCAAAACGTGCGATTACCCAACTTCCGCTAGAACCCAGCAAAATATCCAAAACTTTCCATAACATTTGCCTAACTAGCACCTACTAGTGACTTCATAGAAAATTTCAATCCATGGGTTGTTGTTACCCAATTACCGAGGACGACTAGCGTCCATTTTCTGTAGCATGACATTGACAGATGTCACGGAGTGTTGTGTCGCTGCGCATAAATGATGCTATGGGCACTCATTTGACGCAGCAGTATAGAGCGTCTTCCTCTGCTGTATATCCCGAGCAGTTTATCTGTGATAGTCTATTGAGTAGGCCTAAACAGGATTGCCACCGAGTATGCTATACCATCTTTGGGAAAGACATTTTAGTATGTACTTATAAAGCTTACTATACAGTAGTTCGCTTTTGGTTGTGACACTATTGGCTGTGACATTACTGGACGTGGAATTATTGGCTGTGGCACTATTAGCTGCGGCATTATTGGCTGTGGCACTTTTGGTTGTGCTTATGACATATGTCTCATGGGTATGTAGCACAAAGCCTTGTAGTAGCTCATAGTAGCGCATCATTTCCTACAAATCTACCCACCATTGTGGACCAACATGGATATCTATTGTGTCTTTATGGCAAGTTGGCATGTTATATACTAAAACTAACACCCTTTAGACAAGCATGCGCGTTTCGAGAGACAATGGTAATGAAACTTCGTCTCTGCGTTTGGCTATAATGTCAGTCAATCTAGAATATCGTCTGTTGCGTCGTTGACAAGAAAATACGCAGAAATACACCGGGAATTGCTTGGTAATTTTCAGCGGGAGGAAATGAACAGAAAACCGTGTCATTTCGTCCGCATACTCGGGTGATTCAAACCCTTTCAAAGAGCTTTCACATCATTTTTATGGAACTAATTACAGGAACAAAGCTCAATTTCACCTCGACTTAATGCAACCTTTTCAGAAGCATGCGCACATTTCTGGAATCACTGTACTTTAATCATAAGCTTGAAAAACACTATATTGATATCACAAGCATGGCTCTGTACTGCAGTCTATATATGCAAATTAATATCCAAATTGTCAGCCTGTGTGTTGAAACACACAAGAAAGCTGGAAATTCCTATCTAGATATCACAAGCAGTCAAGCACTGCTCTGAAGTCTGTATATGCCGACTAATATTCAAGTCGCCCGTATGCTCGTTGAAACACAGTGCCGTGCATCTGCGCTGAAGGAGCAAAGCTCGGAACGCTTGCGAACTTATTTCTGATATTTTATGCCCGGCTGGTAATGCTGTCTAGGAGCAGGCCTAAAATAGAGGAAAGTCCCATTGAACTGGCGAATTGATGTGGACTTAAGATAGTCCGTACAGCTTAAGCCTTTTGCGTATGTTTAAGTCGCAAATCGAACACCGCATTCAATGTGAATGTTTTGGGGTGACACTGCGCAAATAGAACGCTGCACCCATGCGAATGTTACAATTTGGGGTGACACTATTATTTTGTCTATAGCAGAAAGTAGAATTACCGATATATCTATGACTTATGTTAGCAATTTTTGACTCACAAATTATCTGAAATCCGATGATCTTCCTTAGACGACAAAAAAATAATATGACATTACGCGTTGTAAACAACAGTTACGAGTGGACTATTATAAATCGACAGGTACGATCACGTACGAATCAATTATACCGCACTAAAATGTCGCAAGTCGCGTGCGTTATCGCCAGCAAAATGAAGCGATTGCTAAGTTTCTGGAAGCTTCCGATGTCATGGTTTCGTGGATTGTTTGTCGCTACTAGTAACGCTTTAGCTATTTTTGTCTGACGTGTCTCGCTTTTCTTACCAATACAGCAAGGCATCAACGGTACGAATACAATAAATTCGTCACCGGCATTTAAAAGCGTGGTGAGAGGTAATGCGAGTTTCTAAATACCAATCATATATAGCCACTCTTTATGACGACAGCTTAGCCGCAATAAAGAAATTTCATCATTGTCACAGTGTTGATTACGCGATACGCTTATCTACATTCGTTCGCCAATTCTCAGGATTTCATGTTTCACTTTTCCTTCTAATATGTTTTTTTGTTGTTGTTGTCAACAACGTAGTTTTACAGCATCCCGCGTGTATTACATTAAAGTAGCGATTTTTCAGGCGACGTTGTCTGATTCATTGTTACGTAAACAAAGCAGTGTACCGACGGCGATCGCTAATTGGGCACAATTCTTGTTTGCACACACCTTCAAGTTTATTTGAGGAATCATCTTTTTGTAACAAAAAAAGTGACCCGTGTTTTATTGTTTTAAGAGAAAAAGTAACCGATTGATTCTTTTCCTGTTTTAAATCCTTTTTTTTATTTGTCGAAGTGGAATGTTTGGAGGTAAATTCGTAACAGTTGCTGTTTGAGTTCCGAAACTCAAGTTCGTTCTGTGATATTTGCAGTCAACGATGTCTGCGAGGCAGCTATTCACACAACGCTCAAGAGTGATCGCGGCTGCAGCACAGACGACAGGGATAGAAGTCGAAACGGATCAGATCTGCGCAAATACAGATTTCTTCTCTAACAAGCGACTCGCCTAGTAAACAAACATGGCCTAATCACACATGAGCCTACATGTGCCGCCGGATTTTTATTAACGCCGATTACCGCTTGTGTTAATCACTCCGAATCAATTTGTGCGTTAGGTGTACGGTAGTGTCTGATATGGCAAAATTTATTCTGTGCGCACTGGACACATTATAACCACAACATTCACGACTCAGTTGGATGAGTGTTTTGACTGTCTGCCTTCTGATCGGAAGTTTCCGGTCCGATTCCCAACGGAGTTATGTGTATCCGTTTTTCCCTGCTTGGCAATCAGTATTGGGAGTGTGCGGACTTGTAGATATGATCCGGCTATTATCCGGACGTATCGACCGACACGTGTACTAACTACTAAGCATTGACTTGGAGTCTATGACCGTAGTAGTTGAAAACACCATAAATCCAAAACAACCCACAATTGCCTAATATCCACATTTGCAGATGAGGCGTCGTGTCTACAGCGCTATGTCAAAGTAGATGCAAGGTTATGCGCCTCATTGCCAAGTACATTAAGCGGAAAGTTCAGTTGGTGGGAGCTCGACGTTTAGCCGTGGGGATGAGGTCGATTGGCCACGCAACCGTTAGTTACTTATTCGGAGCACCCACTGAAAAAATTTCACCATGCCGAGAGCGGAAAAAACCAGAAAAATCATTTCTTATTGCGTCGTACCTTGCCTATTTTTTCTTCGGCTATATCGACGTTTGCTCAAGCCAGTTCTCATATTCGTGCAAAGCCTGGAGCAGTGTTAACCACGTTTTTAGGAGATCAGTCGCAAATCACAACCCACGCAATGTACGCGTTCCGTTAGGTAACTAAGTCTGGTGATCACCGAAAGGTACATTTTGCTGATTTCGTGGTGTTATCTTTACTTTGTTACCGGTACTTATGATATCGAAGCGTTGAGAATTTTTTTACGTTGCGTGGGTGTATCTCTATAATCAATGTGTAGGCATACGAATAACATGCAAGAATCTATAATTAATTACATCTGATAAAGAATCGGCGAGGATTTTGAGCTACAATAGACTTGTTGCGGTAACAGCTCCCCCGCGTTCAGTGCGGCCGTGGACATTTTTATGCGGAACGAAAGAAGCTTTTACATCGAACTTGCACGCGTGTGTAAAAAGGCAGCTTTACACGAGGCGTCATAAAGGAAAGTGCCAAGCAAACAAACGCGAATATTAGGAGTGAACCGTAGTGACGTCATAATACGTGTGTCTTTAGGTCGCCGCGACGTCTTTTCCCGCCAAGTACAGCAATGAGCATATATTTACGAGTAACATGCGCCGAAATCACCTCGAGGGGCTGGACGCATTGCGCGTTAATAAACCTAATCCAGCTACATGCGTGGTATGATGTTGCAGTATCAGACACTAGCGATGGTGTAAATTTTTGTATCCGCCAAAGACTTGTGGTACCGAGGTAATCAAACGGCCGGTCGGTTTCCATTAGTGACGGATAAATATACTCTTGGGAATACCAGAATACTTGATAGACCTAATAAAATATTTCTATCTAAAATCGTTTATATAGCTCACCATTTTCTCTTGAATATGACTATCATCAGCTTTGATCCCGTTAGCTTGAAGACTTCTATTAAGCAGATGTGGTTTGGAGAACCCAGCAAGTCCACCGATTGGTGACGCTCCAGGCAAACGCAGAAATGGATTGAAAGGCAGTTGATCTACTAAGGACGGTTGGTATGGCATAGGCGAAAAATCTAAATCAGGCCGGTGGCGGTATTCCCTAGGCATCATAGCTGATGAGAAAGGATTCGCTGAGTTCATAAGGTTCTGAAAATTTGCAGTCGATGACAGCCCGTTAAAGTTCAATCCTTGGAAAAATCCGCTTTCAGACGGTGGAAGGAGCGATGGCGCACCTAACCAATGCCCGGGTCTTCCCAACATCCCCAAATCCAAATGTGATGGACGTGTGATGTCGCAATGATTACCTCCACGATGTAGATCAAGTGAAGGAGGCTGAAAAAAGGTGGTTAGGTTTCAATATAATCTTCAGATCGAGAGACCAAATATTCAGAAAAAGGGCTAAAAAGTAGAGTCAACTCACCGGTAGAATGCTATCCTTTAGTTTTAATGAGGTAGCGGTATTGTGAACGCTATCTCTTCGTGGAAAAGTTGGGGAAGAGAGCGGCGGAACTAGCCGCGCCGATTCTGAATTTGACGTGGTGGAGTTACGTCGTTGCAGCCGTCTACGAATCTGGGTATCTGTCGATTAAATACACGTTACTAAATTAATCTGGAAAATCAAACCATTGTCTCATGATGCGTTTTATGTAAACCAGATATATTATCTAATGCATTGTTAAATTGGATTTTTATACAAAGCAGTTCCGAAATTCTTGTTTTGTCGATTTATAGCAAACAGGAAAACTAAATACAATTCATACAAAAACTTCGAATTTTTCCGGTTTTATAAGCCACTGTGTACCTTTCCTATTTGTATAATTGTGGTAATTCAACATTGTTATGCCAGGAAAACGAATGTAGTGAATAAAACAAAACAAAAAATAATGTATATGAATATGATATCAAATTACCTTTGTGAACTGGAGGAAGGAGATTGTATACTCTGTACGGTTCGCTGATGTCCAGTCTGCTCCTTTCAGGGATTTCACGAATATCTGGCATTTTATTCAATGCACATCGTAGTCTGGTTTTCCAGATTATTGGTTCAGGCTTATCAATTCCTTCACGGTAGCGACCGCTATGAATCGCCCATGCCTTGAATAAAGAAATATACCAGTTTAGCTTGGTGTGTACGTGTGGGTGGGTAGGTGGGAGAGGTGGTGCTTTTCTGCTGCTGAGGCCTTTTGCACCATTTTTAGTTTGATCAAGACATAATGGTACGGGGCAAGTCTCAGTTTCATAGCCAAGCCTTTGGGTCATAAGGATTTCGCAGACGGGACGTGCAACACGACGGTATCCACGGCCTCTTTGCCTAACTTTACTCTCACACTGTACTCAGTACGGTCTGTAGTGGTCTGTATGGTGGTGGGAAAAACTGATAATCCCCTAGCAATGTCCGTCCCATGCCCGGATAATGCCGGAAAGTTGCGACAGGATGAGTATCCGGCGTCAAAACCACTGCCCAGTTATGAGCGGTGAGTTCCGCTGTGGCCACCCACAAATTGAACATGGCTGAAAGAAAGGAAGGAGTATGCACAGGTCGCCGCAAATATTGTGCAACATTTAATGTGAGTTTTGGTTCAGAGGTAACTCGGTACCAGGATGCAAACACACAAAATCCGAATTTGCAATCGCTCTCAGTCACTGATTAAGTTTATGTATTAACAAACAGGACATGAGTTTCAAAGTACCGATGGCAAAGTCCTGTTAATATACCATAAGATGCTACCCTTGTTTTTGTGTTTACTGTGCGAAGCACACAACTCATAAAATATCATCTACGAAACCATGTCGTACAACCCTTTTTCGTTAGCATGTGATAAGCGGTCGTGGGAATATATCCTTCGAATATTAGACCCACAAACTGCACCCGCAGCAATTTGTGACAGTTAAAGATGGGGATGGAACGAATATGCTTCGTGTGGAAATTAAGTTTTCAACCTAATCCATTTTACCGAACTAAAGTTTGATTCATCCCAGATTCTTCTCCAGTGAGAAACAGCATTATTTAGTAGTCACAGTATATCGAACTGTATACATGAATTGCCGGCGAATATTACGCCCTTCTTGCCGCAACCCTCCGCATTTACCAGAGCTTAGATTATTATTATTATTAATATATAATTATTATCGATAAAAACATAGTGACGCTAGATGCTTCATAGACTGAAATTGCGGGCGTAAACTGTTCAACCGGGCAGTACTAGAATAATGAGAAGGCCCCGACATGTGGAACCTGGGCTTGGAGTTAACTGCGGCTGGTTAATTTTCTGGTTTTTAGCCTTGATGATATACATCTGTAGACCGTAAGCTATAATTCACATGTTGTGATCGTGCATTGCTTAGCTTATGGCGAATACATATTAAGATATTACCAAACGGGGACTTGTATGGCTAATATGTAATCACACAATGATACTGTCGCGAAATTAACTAGGAATCTACTACCACTCGCTAATATTTCATATGGTTTTGCTATACAGTATAATATACACACCATAAAAATTCGTGAGTCTTCTTCCAAACTGTAATCTTGCCGCCCTGCATGTTTCCACGGCATTCGAAATATCGTTTTTTCTTCATTTTCCCATTGCAAGCCAGGTATGGTACCGCTGAGAAATTGCAAATATGCCACTTAAAGTGCAGTCAGCTTGTTGTCTATCCGCAATGCATGGGCATCATGGAGTTTAGTCAATTTTCGCGGTCAAACTTTCAGAATTGCATTAAAAACTGTTTACTTATGATCGCTTTGTGCAGCTTCAGGGCATGAATTCCTAACAAACTGTTTGACATTCGTTGATCGTGTATTTATGTATTATACAAATCTAAATTTACACACGAGGACAACATCGGATGTAAAATCACGATATTGAGGTCTCCTTCATATTATATAAGCCACACATGAAAAGTTCACCGATTTCAAAAGTTATATAAATAATTTGTCTGCGCATTTTATTTGATTCGTGACGTTATAATAGAATATATAGATGCCGATACCGGTACGACGCGTTTATCGTTGTGACATTATATACTACATATATGCGAGAATAAAAGGTGACATTTCATGAAATCGAAAATTTACATTTTGTCTTTTCAAAATATTTTATTTCAAGAATATCAATGCTGGCGTTGGTGGCGTATATCATTTGCGACTATACCTTTAATGTCATTTGTAGACAATGTGCATAAAAAACTAGTTGGTATCGACGTACTGTCACATTTCACGGCGTTTTACATGTCGTCTTCTGTATGCATACACTCAACAAGCTTTGTATAATTGATGGTGACATCGCTTTATCATCGAAATAATCGTTTTAGATTACACAACGTAAACAAATCGGCACTTCTATGCAATCCCCAGGACTAATACGTACATCGTAGCTCGTGTACAATAGGAAGCGATCGATGAGGAAAACAACCGACGCGTTCTAACATATTTTGCCGTACCTGTCTATCATTTTGATCAGCCAAGTCCTCAGACGGTCTCGATACTCCGGTGCGTTTTGCTTCGCCTCGTCGCCATTTTCCTCTTTCATTTGACCCATCATTGATTGATGCATAATCACGTTGCTTCTCACAATGCAAATGTATTTTAACGGTATACAATACTACAATATATCAGCTGAAAGAAAGTTAACCATGTTATTTAAGTCAGAGTAGCCTATGCTGGTTGCAGTCATCTAACTTGCATCGTCAGATGCGAGATCCTTCTGTATGGGTCATTGATAGAGCAACTGGTCGTCAGCTAGTTGCATCGCCTTTTTGTGAACGCATCGTTCGATTGTATTAATTCTGTTGCAGCAATTGGAAGTTGATGTCTTTACGAAATCCATTCCCTCGCCTACAATGAACTAATTTTCCTCAAATTCCTGCAATTCTACCGATGGAGTAATCAATTCGTTGGGCCCACATGAGCAGCCCATTCACGGCAACTTCCCATCTCCTGTGTTTTCAGCAGAAGCGGCCTTGTTTGAAAATCGAAAGGCGCTTAAAATATAGCTTGCGTATATAGTCAGTTCCTTTCATATTCTCCGAAAGAAAAAGCGTCGCGTTGAACGCCCGCGAGGGTTGAATGACGATTGACTCGATGAATCTGTTGTCTCGCAAGCTTTATTCGATCCACGAGGTAAAAATATCTATTCTCATCTCTCACACTTGTTGAAAATGCGGTGCCGATAGATACGCAATATATCACACCGATAGTATTTTATATGCTTAAGCTACGATTCCAAGTATTCGAATGGTCATACTTATAAACCGGATTCGTGCACTTGCCAGAGTAAGCGACTTGCAAGTTGCAACTACAAGTAGGCTACAGTACCGGTAACAAAGCAACCCCAAAGACCACGACGGCTCCAGTGAGCCGTAACAACACCAACACACCAAAATCTTCGACTGTTACGTCACACTCTTATTTAACAGCCGGCGAACTCGTCAACCACCGAGGGCGGACAGTCAGCACAGCACACCTGTAATGGCGCAAATAACTGCGCTGTATGCGAAGAACTGACAGCTGACAGGCTAATCTTTACGGGTATCCCATCAATATCCATATTCACCTAATGAAGTGATAGTGGAGCTCTGAAAGCTTGACAATAAATGTCAAGTTCTTGCTAAATTCCGCCATAGGTTGAAATAAAATTCACTGGTAATCCAAAATCTCAAAACCTTCATTACTCGAAAGTATCATTGGGGGGGAATACTATAGTTGCTATTTCAGCATGCCGTTCTTAAAAAAACACAATATCGCCACGTCAAAGCTGTACGAGAACAGATGTAGCCTACTTATTTCTCATTAAAACTTTCAAATCTCGCCTTTTGGCGTTGCCAATAAGTCATTAATGGTTTCGACTTCGACAGTGTTTAGTTCTTAGCTGACGATATGGTCGCACCGTAGGAATCTTCGGAACGATATTTTAGCCTTGTCGTTCGGGTAAATACTTCTAATGTGCCAATACTGGAGCTGGAGGTCGAACTTACTCGACCCGCCATCAGCGTTAGTAGCTATCGCAAGTCCTGCGATGACGAATTGTTGACAGCGGGTATTGTTCTGCATTCTTGGAAGAATTACATTTTATTGAGAACGGTGGATAATAACCAGATTTTTAAAGCCGATTTTATGTGTGAAACGGAAAGAGCTCTGAAGTAGCTGCTATGTGTAATAAGCTGGCATCAATTTTCTGACTCCACATATTCTTCTGGTTTTGGAAACCAAACTTAGAAAATACATGCAGTAGGCCTAGGCTAGAATATATGGTAATTTACGGGATCGACTTTGAACAGTTTACTTATGGTCTTATGCTATTGAGAAGTAGACCTAAAGAATCACACTGGCATATTAGCAAACTAACATCCTTTTGGCGTATCAGACGTTTTTTTAAAATGTGAATAATGATGTTCAGCACTTTCTCACAATCAAAATCTTACTAAAAATAGGCCATAAAAGTATATTTACTAACTGAGCAAGTCATGGAATTAGCGCATCGTGCTATTCGTGCATATTGTAAAATCCGATATAGCACGAGAGCCTACCGTTTCACTTCTTCGCCGTAATCTACAAAACCACCAGTGGCAGTAAGGATGTTCAAAAACAGGTACCGATAAGGTAGTCGCTACATGAGTGACCAATTGACCATGCATCATTTAGTACAGCATATCATCAGGCATGATTTCCGTCGTGTAGGACAACGCCCTAACACTGACCGTCAACGAGTGGGTGCAATTTGTAATGCAGTAGACCTGCACAATACAAGATGCCTCGAACATGAGTGTCTGGAACAGTTATCCTCCGCAAGCTTGAGACCATATTTCTTAATAAACTGAGACTAGACATTAAATTTGTTATAGGCTAACAATCGAGCATTTGAATGAACACTTAAATTGCGATATGACATTCACGATTCCGCCGTTTTATGCGACATATTGGTACTCGTGAGACGATCGCGGTGATCTCCAATGAAAATGAACTATTTTCGATTAACCGCGCTGGCGTTACGGCACGCTGAGATGATTAGCACAGGCGATCGTGACCGGACGGATGACACAACGATATGATTGCGTCACACGCTTCAGTTTCAAGTTCAAACGCGATTTCGTAGGCGCGTAGACAGCACGATTTGGTGGTACTTAAGACTATTAAAAAAACAGTATAATCAGTAAATTGTTTTGGAAAATAGAAAGTGAATGAAATGGTGTCATGGCAGTGTAATTTGTAACTAATATCGACTCAACAGGAGAATGTAATGAATGATAAGGGAAAGATAATTCCCAATTTCATAATAATTTTTCGACTTATTCACTGATATTAATGACGGATATTCCTGTGTGGGATTTTCAAAGTTCGCATATTCGTGAGGCGTGGCGTGACACTCCAATCAAGGATTAGTAATTAAGTAATCATAGCGCGACCAAATCTGCAACCATGCGTCTACGTTGCGTAGCATTCCGTTAACGTTTCACAATATGTATGAAGTTTAAATCTAGGCCTACTGAGTTTGAGAGTTACAAAGATCAAGGAAAATACCACCACTCAGTAAATTTCATCCTCGTTGGAATTTCCTTGCGTTTTATGCAACCTTACTGTAGATGCATACTTAGTATCTGTGTTATGTACACACGATTTCATCTCAGTGGCATACAATCTCGTGTCCTCTCTCTCTCTCTTTCTCTCTCTCGTGGTCTCAGCAGTTAGTGTTAGGTTGAGTTCGACCCAGAATACTAAACTTAATGTAACGTTCGTAAATATCTGTACAGAACATTTCTATATTTTCAGCTGCCTCATATTTCTCTCTCTATCTCTCTCGATGACATAACACGAGCAGTTACTACCCTACGTTGCTTTATTTTCTATCGATAGGTGCATCGCGATAACTACTGCTAAACGGAGATGATCTACAGTATATACCAATAAAATCACCCTGTCGCGTTAATTAGCTTTCAATACCGATTATTTGTTATGTTAGATTCAGATATATACTATTTCGAGCATATTTAGTAACAACGAAACCCTTTTCATGAATTAATAATTACAGAATCACGCAAATCATACTGAAATTCTCATCACACGTTTTAACGTTGCGCAGTGGTAGGCTCAGGCTGGTACGGCCAGTCGGTCACGTTACATCAGTTTTCTACGAGTCATTACGTCATAGATATGACAATGTTCTTGAATCTATGGAGATATGAGTGAATACTCAGTTTCAATCTTATAATAAGCTACAGGTTTCATATTATAGGCATCGAAAGAATTACCGATTGTTAAATTTTAAGGCACTTAAGCAATCGGAAAATCAGCCCAACATCCTGTATTGTTCGATATACGCCCGAATTCGCGAAATGCTCTCAATATCGGCTTCTTTGTGAAACTACACCGTCTACATATCGAAAAATAGTAGTGGAGCCGATGGCGGACGAATAAAATAGACGCCACGAATTTAACGTCTCGCCTCGATTATTGTAAAACTGAATTCACAAAGCTTTCGGACCATTTGATCCTTCATCAGGCGGGACGTCAAATTTGTGGATTCTTACTGGATCGTCTACACCGGAACACGGAACATCGTGAATACCACGCGGCGTTTTATCTGCGTGAATTAATCAGCATACCCACATTACACATTTCCATGTTACATTTTAACCTATAGATCTTTGATTTAACGAACATCTAATCGTATAATCGTAGCAAAAATATGTTAATGACACCTTAGAAGCTATGCGTTTGTCTGATACTCAGTTGAAAATACATTATACACGCCAACAAGTGAAGCTCTTTGGATAAAGAGAAGTAATCGTGTCGAGCAAAATGATAATCTACTGTCGAGGATCGTAATTAAAACAACTCATTAATCGGATCTTGGTAACGAGCGATGTTGAAATCGAAAGTGAATCCACCTGGCTAACATTTCGGAAATACGCAACGCGTTAAATATATATTTGATAATATCTATTGATATTAGATCGTGCGTGAGATCAATCAGATATTTCGTTACTTCAGATTTTGCGACACGCATAAACAAGGGGATTTCGCTTTTCCTGACTTGAGTTCTATTATTGCCGACATGATATCATCAAAGCTTGAGAGCTTTGTGACGATAATATATCACTCAACTTCGTCAGCATATTTTAACTTATCGCTGTGATATAATCTAATAAAACTTTAATAATAACAATAATAATAATAATTTCGCGATTGACTCTGTTTGTCTGCTATCTGCTTCGCTACATTTCGGGAATAGCAATGAATTTGAACTGCTTCATCAACTGTAACCAGTCGGTAAGTGCAGCGTAACGTAAGACACCCTCGATTATTATCAAAGTTTGATCGAAAGTTACTCAGCATCGACATCTGTTCCTGTCAGTAATTCTCCTCGCACCGCACACGTACATCACAAGAGTACAATACACATGACTCTTGCAAAATACCGTCTGGGCTTGAAGGTAATGGCGTTGCTATAATTGACACAAGCCGCGCTTTGATAAGGTGTATTCTGTAATCACTGCTTTGATCTCCGGAAGGCTATGGATTAGGCTGTATTCAAATTAGATAACCAACTAGCTACCTTCGGCATCATCTACCCAACGTATATATATTTTATTGCAATGCGACTGCACTATGTGCAAGTGTATTTTTTTCTGTTCGCAAGTAACGGTAGTAGCTGGTTGCACAATTGCTCTGCTAGATTGTTAGAAAATTTCCCTTTTCTGCTGTGTTTCCGTATACTGCTTGCTAGTTTATTTTAGACAATCTCACCTATGCACTCAGCTCTACCTTTCACTGAAACTTCCTGGTCCTGGAAAGTATCTCGAGACTATTGTCGGCGTATGATTTCAATTCGGTCGCGTCTTTAGTTTCTAGTTGGCGTCACTTTCGATTCACTTTCACAACGCCTGAAGACATGTACGCTGCTTTTGTTCGCTAGTGTCTATGTATTACCTATTTACTCTGTTACACATTCTCTCAATGCCTTCAATAGCTGTAATTCTAAACGGGGATA
The DNA here is from genome assembly GCA_030412335.1 of Botrylloides violaceus. Classification (NCBI taxonomy): domain Eukaryota; kingdom Metazoa; phylum Chordata; class Ascidiacea; order Stolidobranchia; family Styelidae; genus Botrylloides; species Botrylloides violaceus. Next base: position 157,645 of record JASFYC010000643.1, on the reverse strand, counting down.
CTTCCTTAAATATATTGCATCGCGGAACTACCGAATGTGACCTATTAGAGGAAATATATGATTGCGGATCGTTTTTATCCTAATTTGCTATAATATGAAAGGAGAAGCAAGGACTTGTGTCTAATGCATGTTGCGTACTGCATGTTTCATACTTTCATTTCTTGGTTAGCTATCTTAGCATGAACCGTAACCGCAATAGTCGTGTTCTCATATGTCAGTGCAGATGTTGCAGGAAATAATAATTACGTTTGTTCAATGACATTTGTGTGTTGCATTCTTCTCGAAAAGTTCAAGTGAAAAGAAGGTGTTGGAATGGAGTAGGACGGGCCTACTGCTTTCTGCAATACTAACCTCACTATGAATTGTAGATGATCCGGTAACTGCACAAATTTCACAACCTCTAAGAAGCGATGACCATATAGTGGCTGACTCAACGCTAACACGGGTTATGATAGGGAAATCGTTCAGCATAAAAGCCAATTCCAATACCGATAAGGATCACAGTTCATTATGACGAGACAGATTGATGAGATGTGCGCTGAAGCGTGAATAGCGTATTGGTGATGGCGACACCGAAGAAACGTCGTCACTTTTAGCGCATGCAGCATATATTTGACACTTTGCTACGGCAGGAATTGTGTGTACTGCTCTCTGACTTCTACAATTTAGTTATGGTCATGGTCTATATCCTCTATTGCTGAAAAATTTTAGGCTCTGGTCGTCTGTTCGCCATATCTCCATTGATAAAGTTTATGCTTTCCGAAGGCACAAGTATCAGTAGAAGCCATATGTGCGTTAAGTTTAACCAACCTATTATGCGTGAGCGTCCACCTTCATTGCGTTTATCTGTTAGTCCTCGTAGAACGACAACGTAAGCAAGACTGCTAAATCGTGGTAGACAATGCTCTAAACGGGAGGCTTCCCGCACCTAACGTTCATGGTCGTAGCAAGGGCTACTTGAAAATACTCCATTTATCAGGATTTGCGAAAAGTTTACGAGTACGTTTTATATCGGATGCGTACGCCCGGAAACATTAGAATCCAGACTTTGATAATATAAAGGGAAATATACTGTAATTTGAAATGTTAGATTTTGATCTATAATAAATATGCGACAATGTATATCATATTCAAATCGTGACATAACCAAGCTGTGACGTAAGTCAGCCTTACAAGCGAAGATATGCTAATCAGTTTTGATCTACATGAATCATAGGTAGGGACATACTTAGCTGACTCGTGAGATGGTGACTCGAAAGGTATAGGTAGACGCACCCTCATCAGTAATCACTATGAAAGTGATGAATATAATAATAACCGTTTAAATTTCGCATGAAACCTATCAAGACGATCGAATTGGTACTCACATCACGATATGATATGATCCCATTACAAATGAGATTTCATTTTCGCCATCTTGTTCTATTTATATCAACAACAATCCTTTGGAGAATATAGTATCAGATATTGCTGCCTTGTAGACTGATGTTTTCATATGTTGAGTTTCGATTGACGCAGAAAAAGGTATTTGATACAGACAAGACGAGACTGTTCACGTTCAATGTCATCGCAAGGAAATATCATGATTTGACAACTATAGGCACTATAATTAAGGAGCATGCGGTGTTGTAGGCCTGTGTGTTTCGCTGCGTATGACAAACTGACGATTTGCTAAAGTATAAACATCCTTGTTGCGCACCTCAAGGGCGTAGCCAGGAATTATGTAAGACAGGACAAAAAATTGCGAGGTGTGTGAGGTCATCATCAACTGTCATGGCCGTCATGCTCGCACTCGTCCCCACACACCACACAGTTTGCTTAATGCTGAAAAATTGTCGTTTGCTGCTTTAATCTACCGATAGGTGAGTACGTTTGAGACAAGAATAAATTTACCCACGCTCATGCCTGCTGCTGTTGGCCGAATGTTTTGGCTGTCCGTATTCTGATAAGGATGAGAGGACAGTAGAAGAGTCCATTTAAGAGACGCTAATATGAGCTATGTGGAGTCGGCGCGACCGCTCCACACTAACCTCATATCGCATGCGCCTAGCAGGGCAGCTGCGAATACCGATTTTTAACGTCGTCGGAGTGACGTGATCCGGATTAGAACTCAGGCTTCCGGATGTGGCGCGCCTTGACCATTGCACCACCAATCCGGTGGGAGGTTCCGTGTTCCATTGCCGACAGAGTCAAACCATCAAAGACTATAAAACTGGAACCCGTTACGTTTCTGCTTGACTATCAGTATCGGGGAAGTGCGGAGAGTCGTGGTTGTGATAGTGATCCGGGCTATAAACCGGAAATATCTACACGTGTATAAGCATTGACCTGTCGCACATGTCCTAAGTAATTGAAAACGCCATAAATTCAGAACTACAACAAGAACTCCTGCCCTAGAGTGTATAAGAAGGGCTGGAACAGATGCACCACAAGACTACGTCCAAACTCATACAAGATACTGTATAACGTCACGCTCTAATGCACACAGCAAGGGTATGCTTTCCTTCATCATGACTAATGTCATTCTAAGGTGCTAACGCGGAAATAACTTTCACTACTTAAAAGAAACATTAATATAATCATATATATGAACGTGTATGATCTCCAAGGTCACCAGTCAGTGCGCCTGGCTTCCAAAAATCTGTTGCGCTACTTACGCTTTCCTTTTTCAATGAGTACATAGACGTATTATTTAAAACAACAAGAGTCTGTAGACAGTAGCTACAGTGAACTTGCCCATGCAAAGGGTCCATCCTGTGTTTATGGAGGTGTTGTTTCATTGCGCATTGATAACACAGCGCATATTTCTTATCTCTACGATCAAAATCTTGAATGCATAAGGCGTTAAAAATGGTTCTCTTTTTCGATATATTTTTTGACGTTTTAATTGTCAATGTTTTGTTTCGGGGTGATGAAAACGGCGGCATATAATCCACGTGACGCATCGTGTTTAAAAAAACAGTAAACTACAAATCTTCACCCAGAAATGGATTTCTCCACCTCTCCTTCTTAAACTGTAACGAAAAATGCTCATTATATTTCGTAAGATTATAATATTCCGTAGCACATTTTCGTAGAGTTATCAACTATCGTCTGTTGATTGACGAAGTTTCCGACACTCCTTAGAAGATTTCCTGATAATGAACGAAAATTCCGTAATGTTTAACATTTTCTGGACAATTTGTCAAATTAGGTGTAACATCTCTTTAAAACATTTTCTTTTTACGCGTGCAAAAGCGCTTATTTAGAGTCGCTTATGAGTATTCATATTTGGTCAAGCGAAAAACGTATGTCTTTTTAACAGTGCAGATGATGACACCGTAATATTAAGAATATTTGTTGATAGAATAAATCTATGTGGAACGCGTACCATCTTGATTTTATTTATTTATACAATTAAGGCATGGTTTAAGGAGATCAGGCATTCGAAAATTCGTATTATTGCTCCCAAAAATTAGTGATAATGTTGCATTTAAGGTGCGGACAGCTGGCGCGTTGTGAAAGCTAAAATGCTGACAAAAAGACAACATTGCTCTTCCGTGTTTATTTTTTCGTCACTATCGGGTAACGGTCTGTCAGAATTGAATGAACTGTTACTCCATTTCCATTTGCTCTCAGAATCAATTTTCCAATTTCAACCACGCCTTCTATGATTTGTGTCACGTGAAGCTAGACGGTGGAAGTATTATATGTCTATACAGAAACCACAGCAAAGGGCGCGGATGCAATCACTTTCAGAAAATATCTTTTTTACTCCTTCTGGTTGTAACAAGGGGTCACAACACAAATTTGACGACGATACGACTGAAGTCATTAATGGAACGGTAGCATACTATACTATACGATAACTATGCAGTAATTGACGATCGTATCTTGTAGTAGACTTATACGTGAGCAAAACAAGCAAAACGTATAGCAAAATGCAATGAACGGTGGGGCTGAAAGTGGCAGTTCTGTTAATCGATCTGCTTTACCTACAAAATGGGTTCCAACCGTCAGTAAATTCACATTACACTAAAAGGTATGGAGAAAACGTCGGCGAGTCTTTCTCTAACATTTTAAGCTTGCGCCATGCCGAGAAATACCGAAACGGAACTTCCCATTGTCTCAATTCAGCCATGATCAAAATAGTCCAATAATAATTGAATTCAATGGAATATTCATATGACGAAGATGCAGATATTCATCTCACGGTCTAGTTGTAACCCAAACCTATATTTATGGATCTGGCAACAGCGATAAGAATCTCTTTATTTTTGTCTGCATCAAAGTTTGTTTCTAAAATAAGCGATCTAGAAGCAACTCAAGACGTGTCAAGATATTCCATTCCAGATAAAGAAAATTCGAATGCATGGAATGAAAAATATCAAACCATGCCCTATTCAAGGCCCACATCTCCTTCCCAAACTGTTGTTTTAGTAAGCCATGATCCAAAATTTCGCCTTCATACTCAAATTGAACGATTTGTACAAGAATTGCTGTTTCATCATATGATTTATAGTACCTGGTCATAAAAACGGGAGCTTGTCATACAGTATACACCAAATGTCCATGTTTGAGCAAACGTTTAAACGTTAATCAGCATGACCGCATGCCCAAGACATGTGCATTCAGTAGATTAGTAGCTGTACAATATCAACGATTGACTTTTGGTGAATAGCATAGAGCAACGGCCGCAAACCACGATGAACGTACTTTATCGTCGTCTACAAATAATACGAAAGTGACGCCAGAAACGCGCTTTTTGCTGCTGAAATCATGACTAAGCGGGATTGACCTTCTTTTCCGTTGATTATAACTAATTAGTTGGAATTAGGAGGGTATCACGCATGTGCAACTTGAGGTATTTCGCGCATATGAGATAGTATACAGTGTTTATGTTAATATTTTCGGGATTTTCACCGCAGGGTGTTGTACGCCACGAACAAGTGAGGCTGTATCAAGAGATGACAAAATGCCGGGCAGTGATTTAGTCATCCATAACGTTCGTAGCATGCAGAGAGCTGTGCGACGTCCGTGCCTATTTTCACGTCTAAAGTTTGAATCCAACTGAAATGCATGTCGTCGGAGTGACGCGCCCTCTACCGATATTGCCAACTTACCGCTCTTTGTATTTGTGAGGTATGCGTTTGGAGCGATGCTCTGCCGATAGTGCCGACTCACCTCTCTGTGGGCTGTACTTGTTACGCATGTGTTCAGAATGGCGGGCTCGCTGGCGATATTGCCAACTCACCGCTCGGTGTAGGCCTACTTGTTACGCATGCGGTCAGAGTGAAGGGCTCGCTGCCGATATTGCCAACATACCGTATAGAGTATTTCCGATTGCCACCATCTGGGTATTTTGATAGCGCAATTGCCATGCACAATGCGTTTTCGTTTACTAAGAAATCCCAGCATAACAGTAATACAAGCTCAAGTACTCTCGTTCATCTCAGGGGAATTTTGCATCGTTCGGCATTGTACATTGTTTTCAGTTTCAGTTTGGGGAAGTCGCAACCTCTATCATCGATCTTGATGTTATATTATCTATTCATAATCGAAATATTGTTATCATCGAATGAGGTTTCGATTTGACTGTAAACCCAACGTAGATCGGTGTGATAATTTATCAACGCTGTGTTCACGGCCTTCCGAGATATTATAGACTCTATAGACTCTAGGACTTTCCTCCATTGCAGGCAATTGCGAATATGGTATGGTGAATATGGTATGAATTTAGTAGGAAGCCTCAAAGAGGTATAAATTTTGGTATTAGGGTCTAATGTTGTAAGTGGGTGGTATCGGAAAATTCCTAGACATGACCCCTCCCAAGTCTCAAAGATGGAGAGCGGGGAACGATTTGCAATGGCAGAATATAGGCATCAGACGTCTAGGAAGCACTCAGCGAAATCAATACATGCGGGTATATATCAGCTGTAGCCTCGCCTGAAAGCGGATTTATCCACCCTAATATAAAGTCCTTGTACCATCTAACCCCTCATCGAATATACGTGGTCCTCACAGGACGCGATTTTCAAATCCTCCTACCGAACCCGCAACCGCCCGAAAGCAAATTTGACCGTCCTAACATAACGTCTGTTTACCATCAACCCCTTATCGAATGCCTGGTTCTCACAAGTCGTGATCTCTACATCCGTCCCCGAACCCGCTAACTCTGTAGACTGTGCGGAATGCATACGCTGCCGAATAGCGTCAACTCCGCCCCATACACACACTCACATACACACACACACACAAAATGCGCAAGGGATGAAAAAGGAAGAAAATAGGAAAAATCAGACTTCGCACATTCCCGAACGACCTATCTCCATTTGATAAGTGACTAAAGGAGTAAGAGATTTTGTCTTTCCAAGTTTCATCCCATAAACACCAAACGAAAGTCGTGATTTTATCTATGGAATAAGTACAAGGTAGTTGGAAACGTCTATAGTATAAAGATACAAACATAAGATTTCGAAGTAAACAGAGATAGAAGTCAACATGTAGCTCCATCACTCCTGAGTCTAGCCAACTAACTGTTTCACCGGGAAATCCGGCTTCTGCCTGCGTATTCGTCACCTTCTGCGCATTTACGGCGCGTAATAGGTACTAATCTGGTACCACGTACTCAAAAGACCTTTTTTTGTTTGATTGTTTGATACGCAGTTTTGATACATATGTTGCATTCCAACGCATAGTGTTCAGAACTCCTTCAGGGTATTTCTGCATGAACGTTCGTCAGATACGTTGTACGCGTAAACCGACGACGGCGCGAAATTGCGTCTTCGATGTCAGGAAATACCGCAGATATAAATCAAATGATATCGAATAGTTCATTTTGATACACAGTTATATGGTGAGCTCTGGGATACCGCAACTCCTGATGAATTCATGTTGCGATTGTTTTTAACTAGAAAAAATTACGCGTCTGTTTTACTTCGAATCACATTGGTTTTCACGTGTTGTTTTAGAATTTATGATCCCCATCTAAGTACGTCATGTGCGCCAGATCAATGCCCATTTAATACACGTGGTGATACACCCCATTTCTAGCTCAGATCATTATCACAGCCACAACCCTCAGTACTCTCCTGATATGCTGATTTTAAAGAAAATTAGAAACGGGTACCAATCTTATAAAGTCTTTGGTTTGACTCGAGCCTGGGACACCGCAGACAGGCAAGCCATTCTGTCAAGAAATATTTTCATTTCATTTGATAGGTTTGTTTCATTTCCAAGGTTAGTAATTCAACTGCATGCCGCTTTAGTCGGTCGATCGGTTTGTCTGTCCGCATTCTGAACGTTTTTAACTTGACACGAACGGGATTGGAACTCGGCCTTCCAGATTTGGCAGCTATAGTACCTGGTTATTGTCCCACTAATCCGGTCAGAAATCTCTGGTTGGATGCCGACCCGAGTCAAACAGAAGCCCTTAAACAGGTACCCGCCTTTCATCTTGTTTGCCGTCGGTATCGAGTGAGTGTGGAGGCTTGTGATTGTTACGGCGATCAAGGTTATAAACCGGAAATACCGATATCGCGTAAATTGACCGAAGTACCGTTTATGGAAAAGCCATCATAATTCTAAACAACAGCAGCAATTCAACTTGATAGGAAGGATTATTTAATAATTAGTTAAGTTTGATGACAAAACCAGTGTGATGCATATACTTACCGACAATTTTCGATCGGTGGATGATTAATTACAATTGTTCTCAAATCTATGCCATCACTGGTACTCTGAAATGCTTCTTTTTCCTAATTTTTGGTTTGTTACGTTTCGTGTTTTTGTCATCGCTTTTATAGCTTGAATTTAGAATTCCAAAATTTTAGCCGCAACTTCGCCAGTCACAACATAGTCATATACTGTACAGTACAATATCATGTAGATATTCGCTTCGTCTCGACCGGCATGAAATCCTTTCATGTTTTTGTGTTTAAGATCAATGAAGCACCGATGTTAAGACATGGCGATTTCGTGACTGAACAAAAGGAAATGTATAGAACAAAAAAGACAAAATGAAATTGGAATTAGTTTTTGTGCCATGATCAGTCAGAATTACTTTACTGGTGCAGAGATTTCATTGTCACCCGTAAGCTTTGAAGTTTCGCTCATGCGTGACGTTCATGACTTCAAAGAGATAGTTCTAATTGAGTGAGTGTGTATTGCGTGTGAATCTGGTCGGAGTCCAAAAGTCTGAACAACCACATATCGTACAATTACGGATAGAATTGCTCCAAACTTCTGAATTTTTCGTGACTTGTGCTCAATTTTGAGTCGTACTGGGGTTAAGGGTTTCATATTGTTTTCAAAGATAAATCACTGCTTACATTTTTGAATGACGGTCATTTTATAATTTAAGTCAAGACCTGGTAGCACAATTTGACTTATCAGCTAAAACTTGCATTTGCGTACGCATGGACATCACTCTAGTTTCAATAATTAATCTGAAATTCTGATCTGATAAGTTAACATTATCCACATATAAAACCCCTCTCTACTTTCCTATATTTAGTCAGCACTGGTCCAAAGATCACTCCGATGCCTTCTCTGGGCTGGTTGAGCACGCTCACAACGCAATTGATTTGTGATTCGGCCGCTTTCGTATATGCTAACAGTAGTTGACTTTTCCACCATTGTGCTGCAGTAATACAATGGTTCGAAACGGTGCAAGAACTGCTGATGCGATTTGATTTGAACGCAGCGGTATTGCAAAGCAGAATGCAACGTAACGCGATCGTGTTGCAAGCATCATTTTACAATTACAACCAATGACTGTTATATCAAGAGGGTATATACATGGCCTACTTTAGTTCTAGTAGTACCTAGAATAGGCCATGGTATATATATCAAAAACCAACAAACAATATTACATATCTCTATAGCAATGCAATAATGCAATGCTGGAGCACAGTCTCGCACATGTACGCATTTACAAAGGAAACCGCCCAGAAAGCAAGTAACTGTTCTTGTTGTGTCGTGCGAAAGCGATTGCGTTATGGTGGTAGGCTATTAGTTGGCTATGTTGTAGTGTGCGGTAACTTCTCACTTCATTAGTATTTTTCCTATTGCATGTAGGCACTACCCCAAAGTCAAAATGGGAAGATGTGTGTCTCGGATTCCCAAGATCCGTTTGCCATTCGTATTTTTCATCCAATGGAGACCCCCAAAACCATTGCTGTTGCGTGACGTCATAGGGCGACTTAGCCTACACGGTGCACTAAAGGCGTAAGAGAATTCTCGCGATTGTCTATTTCGTTTGTTGGCCACAGGTATTGCTAGATTCATAATCTAGTACAGCGAGGGTTATGCGATGTAACGTGCGTGGGAAAAATCGTCATTCAGTTAAAAGTATTCTGACGTGGAGATGGGATTCTAACAAGATTTCAGAGTATAAATGAAGATGAATACTCGTATCTAAATGCAAGCACAGATATAGGCCTACTTACTTTGATTTTCTCTTACGTCTGACGCCTTGCTTCCAATCTTGGTTATCGTTTTCAAGTCACACGGTGGAAATATTTACCAATCGTACACCGAATAAATACGATTAAAGTATTTTCATTTCCGGTGACCGCAAGTTCAAAAGAAAATCTATTTCCATTGTCCCTTTTATGTTGCAATCGGTTCTGCAACCAATCAAAAGCTTACTCAATAAAGACGGTTTGACTTCTGGCTATATCACGTCCTGCTCATGACAAAAAATTCCTTGTCTGCAACTCAACGAATTTATAATAAAATAATGTGGATGTATGAATACGAAAGCGAGATTGGCAAGCTATGCTTTGTTCAACATATTCGTTAATCATTGTCCAAGCATTATACTGTATGGTTGTAGGTGTTTGTAGAACGCTTACCGCTGAAAATATCATTACTTGTCGATCAAACATTGTTCCCACAAGTAAATAGCCCCGACAGCAAACATCACGGAAGTTAATCGCATGATATATAAAAGAGAATATTACTTTCGTTATCTGAGCAGCCAGTTTCTACTGTCACTTTTACGATATGAGAACTGCTTGCACTGTAAAAAAAAACTCATTCTGCTGCAATGTGACATATTAACTCTTTGACGAATGGATATTTTCAGTAACCCACATCGCCTGTACTTTTTTATCATAATTACATGCGGTCAACACACGTGGGATGCTCAGTTATGGATATGGTAACCGAAGTAGTTTGTTTTGACAGCAAAAATTTTACTTGTCCGAAATTGACATCTGTCTATACGCGAAAGGCACTCCTTCTAATGCATGCAACTCGTAATGTAGTTTATCGCAAATATCTATGAAATGAAATGGTTTGGATAGGTATTATATGGTCGTTCAATGGGATTACTGACTTGAAAAGCTATTATGTTCTGTATGTATAAAAACATGCTCAACGACGCTGCTAGGTTTCAGTGGAAGCTTTTATTTCTTCCTCAATCAGTGCCGGCCCCAGAGGATTGAGCCGCATAATCCTTTTGTTGCGGATGTTACGCCAGGTTAGGCCCCCTTCCCGCCGGCATTTATCCTGGCTTGGGATTGACCCCGACAGCCTGCAGTGTTAAGATGTTAGCTATATCCACGTACTTGTATACTTAGGCAATGATGTCCTGGACTATGGGAGCTCTCACATCTTTTGCATCACATTACCCCTATGATGCTGCGGGTCTGGTGTGAAAGATTCAGATACACAATGCCGCTCCCTGATAAAGTGGGCCGAGATTATTATTGGGTCGGAAATTTTCGGTTCAGGAATAGGTAATTTGATATAAAAATTAAATAAAAACGCGCTTGTCGGCAGAGTCATGAAATAGAACGAATGTTTAAAAAGTATTTCCCAACTAATACTTATACTAGTAGGCAAGGGGTTGCTGAGGCGCTACACTGTCTCACTGGGAGCCAATACAAGGTAATTTGCTGGCAATCTTGACATGGTTCGCTACGGGCCCGTGTGCAGCTGTACACTGTAAGTTTGGAAATATACTTCCACTTCACTCTGATTCATAAGTTTTGCGCAGATCTATAGAACTCATCACTGTTTTAGGCAAGAGTTTACTTTGGAAAAATGCGCTCGAAACACACACATACAGACATGGTTAGGGAACCGACTGCGAAGTTGATATAGCAGATTGATTGGACTAAAATTGTTTTGTCGCCTACTGTAAGCTTACTTGTCAAACTCGACACCGGCCGGAAGAGCAGTATGTTTGACTACCGACAAGAGTCTTGTAAATTGCGCTACTAGAATAAATATCTGGTTAACTTAAACATTTACTTTATCAGTCAACTAATCTCACATACAATTATTAATGAAGACTAATCACCACTAATAGGACATGGATGATATTATAACATGAATATATCAATCCTGACAATCGCAAGCCCTTAGTCGCTAACACTTCTCCTAAAATCAAGGTAGCTAGTAGCAGAAGGAGACGACTCTGAGTCACACGGTGTAGAAGTCCATCGTTGTATTCTTTGTCATATGACCAATGGCCATGTCCCATTTGTTGGTGGTAATGTCGTATTTGTCGGTGGTCACAACGCATTGAACCGATATATTTACACCGGATGCCCTTTCTGTCTAAGTTTCCTTGGCTGAATCTTTTCCATAGAATTCCATCGTCTCCGTAGCCTTTAGCCTATGCACAAGGATTAAGGAATGACCTTCAGATGTGTTATATATTTAAAATATGGGGAATGCCAATGGCCCTGTCGGTGAAAGACTCAAAGACGTTTTATACGGCTTGATATTGGTCGTGTCTCTGTCATCATGTTATCAAATGTAAAAAGCAGTTTCATCGGTAAAAAATGAACTATTACTACTGCAAAATAATTTCTTCATTTCACTATTTCACAATTCCAATATTGAACATTGCTTTTACAAGACATACGTTCAATATTATTGATAAAAAGGTGATTTATTTTATGACTGCATTCTGCGACGGCGACGATATTTCTATCTCGGTTGCAATGGCAATACAGTGTTCAAACCAACAGTCGCCAGTATTTTGATTTCTTGATAAGGTGAGACCACTGCAAGCAAGCTTTCTTTCGACCGGTGTCGACTGTGTATGATTATGTAATGATGACCACGCGTCTTACAAACGACGTGGAGTATGGGTGATTCTAAATGGTGTAGGCTCAGTCTAGTCAATCCGCAGACATCAGTATCAGTCTGGCTGAGTATTATACAAACTGGAGGCGATCTTGATTGTGGAGAACGAGACCAATTTTCATATTATTGCTACCGATTGACTGCTATAACATTACGCGTTTCGCAGATCTAGTGTTCATGGTGTTTAGTACTCGCATTACGTAACTTCTACGCGTCTACCCGTAGTACGTTCGACACTGCTGGGGATATAATAGCTCATTGACGACATATTCCGCCGCAAGCTGTAAACTAATATCACATAATCGGAATTTTGACGTCAGTTAAGAACAGTTTCGAAATTCTAGATTTGCAAATGTCATCCACAAGCTATAGTGATCCGGTGCAGTAGTAATTCCTAGTTATATAGTCTGCTGTACGCTTGCAGCTATCTATTTCTTTGTGTTTTGGTTTGGTGACTAAGCCACAACAGATGATGGCAGTGAAAAATACAATGATATTGTCCCTGACAACAGCAACACGCCGTCGTGATGAGAGGATGAACGTATACGGGTGGGTAGCCTATACCGTGCAGGCAAACGAGATCATGAACTCAAAAGTCTGAACCCAACTGCTTGTAGTTAGGGTGCTTCTATATGGTCTGGCTGTGCACAGTAACTCCACACACATCAGTATCGGTATTACTGAGCATTGTGAAATATACATGCTCTTTCGATCGCGTATGCGTTGGCACACATTTCTCCATTCATTGAATATAATACTAGGAGATAAGAAGCAGTAAAATTGCTGAATGTACTGGTACCTGTTGCATAATATTGGTATAATTCAAACGAGGCAGGTTCAATCGACATACCCCGTGTGCCTTCTACAGATATCTTCGTGCGGCAGTGGATGGTCACTAGTAGAGAGAGCCAGCATTTATTTTCGGCTGAATAATCAATTCTGCTATTGAAAGTACCAAATGGAGTTACTATATGTTTGAAATATTGTTGTAATACCATTTACGAGGATCAGCTTTCGGAGTTTTGATGCGAGCAAATACACTTAGAATGTAATAAACGTTGATTGCTGTAATAAACGATGAGTCGGGAAACCGAATGTACGCATGAGCATAGCGAGTTCATAGAATGCAAACATAGTTTATCTATTCAGGGTCCTGTGAACTCTGCACAGTACACGATAACACTGGTTTGTTCAAAGATTTATTCTGCAATCAAAATTTTGAAGTAGCTGTCACGAACACTTTGTTTTAAACACTAGCATGCGATAACAGAAGTGATATCACATCGTTTTTGATCCGTAGTGTGCGGTTCCTTGATATGTATACTCTTCAAATATCATTTTTCAATCGTTTAGATCACTTTTTGTAAACCAATTTGCTTCCTCATACGAAGGAAACATGCTTGTTGTATATAAATACTTACAATTTGAAATTTATATGAAAAAATCAAAACGGAAATGGAAACATCCGTTACGAATGTTGGTGCTGCATTTGGGTTACAAGGAAGTTTACGATTTGGCTATCGATTTTTATACTATTTCATTTTACGAGGATTACCACAGCAGGTCTTATTCAAGCGGATAGTAGGTTTCATATCTCTGTCTGATATTGCCTCAGTTGAATCAGCATATTTTTTGTAGGCCACCCCTAGATCGGAATTTTGTAGAGCGCGTCGTAGTCCTATGGCTAAACCGTTCCGTTTCCGCTATTGAGAATCAATTCCGGTCTGCGCACGAGAGGCCTACGTTCAACCCTAGGGCAACAATTTTTAGGATAACTTTATGCTCAGCCAACAGCCAGCAGCATGCAACTGTTTTAGAATCGGTCGCTCACTGGTCGCACTCTGGGTTTAACAAAGCCAATCCAATGAAATTCACAGGGATTTTGAAGCAAGCCTTTATTTATAGCTTATGATAATATCTTTTTTCTTGTTCTGCGACTTTGTGACAGAATATTCTAGCCCTTTTAACCACTGATTGTCTATCCCATTGCTCAATATTGCCCACTAATAATGCGAACATGTATTTCATTTGAGGGAATTCTGTGTCGTGGACGTCTTGATTCACACACACACACACACACACACACACACGCACGCACGCACGCACGCACGCACACATCTATGCACAAGCATTGTATAAATAGCATGCTTGGAATTTGTATAGACTTACTGGACGTCTTGAAATCTCGGTTACGAGTCTCACAAGTACGGCTTCACCACAACGTAAGCCTATCAGCACAGTGTAAAAACAATTAAACATGACATTTTGACGCAGGAACTCTCATCAACGAAATAATTAACAAAATCACCCTAAAGATCTCGTGATAAAATTACATGGAATAAATTATCACATCACCGAAGTTTTTTCAAGGACCATTACCACACGTATCGTTATTGAACTGACCACCTGGCTTTCCCCCGATGGTTCCTCAGCCACGCGATTATCTGCGACAATATTTTACCGGTTGGCAAGGCGTCTTGCCTAAGCAGAATAGGTGGGTGTACCATCCCCACCATTTATGTTAGTGCATATTTGTCGTGTGATTGCACGTCGTGTCGTTCATGATAATTTTGTCATCGATCGTGGTATAATAGTGCTAGGGTGCATCAAAATCGTTGCGGATAGTTTTGTCGTATAATTTCAAAGCGGCATTGAATCTTAGGAATCCAACCTTATGCCTAATGAACGATGTGCGTCATACAAATTAGGCCTACTGTAAACCACTGATCCCACCTGCCACCGAGTAGTACAGCGTTTATAGTAGTGATCATAATGATCAACGGCGCGCAGTCGTCATTGCTGTCGAATCGTGAGGTCTCGTGCTCTATTCTCGAAGGATGCAAACCACTACTCGTATCGTGGTATCAGTAGCTCCTCTGCTGGGAATTCACATTCAGTATCAGGGAGTGCGGAGTATTGTGGTTGTAACAGTGATCTATGGGCTTAAAATAGCCCAAAGTATCAGTATCGCATGAGTATAGAGTCGGGGTTAATCAGTAGAAAGTGCCATAAATGAAATACAGCAACACAAAAATAAACACTTGATTTTGTAGTCTGCTAGGTTTGCCTACATGCTTGAGACACTATCCACTCGGCACTTGTTGCTGCAAATTATCTTAGTTCAGATCTGGGCCGAACTGGTTTCCTAATCACAAACATTCGGTACCTTTGGCGATTGATATACGCGTGGTCAAAATAGAGATACCCGTAGTTACTGATGCATAGTGACACCATCCGACGCCTGCTGTTTCAATGCTCAACACGGTATGGATTCAGGCAAAGTTTATGTGCCACAAGGTGCTGGTAGAGGGTCGCGTTATAGCGAAAAGACTGACATTCATCAAAGTCTATACTCATGAGGACCTAGTTGTTTCGCGGGTAGCTTTCCTAGAAATCTCGTGTCGCTTAGATAACTTTCTGTTACACATACGTTCGCCCGGCGTTTGGTTTGTACGATCTGCTCGGCTGGTTGCGATTAGCTGCGCCAATACTTTGCTGATGGCGAAGATTTCCAGTCGGAAGGGTCGAACGTTTCGGCATGGTGATGCTATTTCCTTCTGAGATGACCTCGAGTGACGTTGCATTAGTTGAACTGGAGTCAGATACTGATGTTTTCGTTGTCGGTGGCAACGTTACGATTGTTTCATGACCACCTGTCGAGGCTTTATATACCTCAGTCTGGTAATGCTCCATACGCTCTGATCTTGGGAAAACTGTTATTGGAGTTAGAGTCCGTTGCGTGTTGCTCATTATCTGAGTAGATGGTCTGTTTGGGTATGACTGTGGTATCGTCAAGTTGCGTACAGGCGACTCTTTTCCATTGCAAGATCCAAATAGCATGCATGTTGCAGCAATGCAACCCGAAACTGATGCAGCCCAACCAATTTTTAAAGCATCGCCGTATATAAAATTCACTGTTTCCGGATCGTAGGAGTTATCAACGTCTGCGGCGTAGCTGAAAAAGTATAAATAGCTCTTACACAGAGTGCAAATCCAATTTCAAATGCCAGGCACCTCGACTATTTAACGTTCTGGCAATCCATCTGCGGCTAATGACCTACTGAACGGATTCGGATATACTGTGGCTTCATGGTTGGTTTGAATTTATGGCGTTTTCAATTATTTAAGGTCATGTACGCCAGGTCAACGCTTACGGTACACGTGTCATCAATACTTCCGATTTATAGCCCGAATCATTATCACAACCACAAGCCTCCTTCGATACCGACTAGAAAAGGAGCGGATACCAATTTTAAAATCTGTCATTTGACTTGATCGGGAATCGAACCCAAAACTTTTCGATCAGAAGGTGGAGACAGTCGAACTACTAGGCCAACTGAAGTGGCTTCGTGGTGTAATGGAAAGGCTATCGACCGCGAAAATAGTACTTTGTGGGTCCTATAGTATCTAACTGCCTGATAATGGCATTCGGTTAAAATCGGTATCACCAATTTTTTTTCTAGACAGCCTGTTCAATGTCTATAGTGCGAAGGGGACAATTGATTTATATTTGCCTACCGTGTGCGGGTTTCCACGGTGCCTATGCAGATCATGCACGCTTAGTGTAGACTGTGTAGTATGTCTAAGATTGTGCAGCAAAACATATAAGGAGAAAATCCTAATTACTAGTATAAATACTGTATACGACATAGACTCAGTTTCTTATGGTACTCCGATGTAAAAGGGAAGTCACGAGTAAACCCACCTTTTTAATTCACTCAGAATCATCTATACAGAGCTGACACTTTCCTGGAGCGTATAACGAATAAATGAATGGCTGACAACGACATAATTACAATTATCTGACACCCGTCAGGACGAATCATTGATTGGTCGAAATGAATGATCTCGTATCGGTCGTTACTCAAAAATTTATCGATTGCAACATCGCACGTCGTCAAGCAACCGTTCAGTTGGCCGAGTTGGTTAGACTGTCCCGCCTTCTGATCGGGAGGTTCCGCGTTGATTCCCGACCGAGTCAAATCGAAGACTTTAAAATTGGTATTCGTTCCCTCCCTGCTTGGCAGTCGGTTTCGGGGAAATGCGGAAAGTCGTGGGTGTGATAGTGATCCGGGCTATAAGCTGAAAGTATTGACACGTGTACCGTGAGCATTGATCTGGCATAAATTACCTTAGTAGTTGAAAACGCCATAAATTCCAAATAAACAAACAAGCAATCCACTTTTCATGATGACACGGTGTACAATGAATGAAGGGCAGGACGACTTTTGTCTTTTTCTGTATACTCGGGTTGTCATTGTTACTAATTTTTCCACGATCAATATTACTATGAGGTCGATCGATCTTAAGATACATAGTATCGAAAGTCCTTCTTTTATTCAATATGGCTGTATCTTTCTGACTCCGTACGTTGATCCTATCATGTCTACTTCTAAATCCATCAATGCATAACCCAAGGCATGAACGGACACCTGGCTGCATAATTGTATCACTTATTTAAAAAAGTAAGTTCTCCTTGAGCTTCCCCGCAAGGCTCCCTCAGTCAAAGGGATAATGCTGAGGAAGTGGTGCGACAAGGCCAAGTCCGAAGTGTACTTGCTGATACCTGTGGAATGCGCACACCGTGCAGTACGTAGTACAGTACAGTAGTACAGTAGTGCAGTAGTACAGTAGTACAGTAGTGTCAACCGGGGAAGGTGGTGACACACCCGACGTGGCTTAAAAGTTTGAGTACTGCGTACACTACAAGTATGAATACTGCAGATGTATATCCTATTGCCGTGTGAATCCAATACTACAAAATCATTCATACCAGCTCACAGCGATACATAAACACGCGCTTGCCGCGACGATTAGCATAGATGCGAATATTGAGATTGAAAATTTCGTTTTGGGATTCTTCACCATATTCGTGCATCGCATTCCTAAAATCAATAAAATATGGATTATATATGGAATCTTGGATGTGTTTATTGTGCCGAGCGAACATTTCGCGTGAAACAATATATATTGAAGAGTGTAGTGGAGCCGATGGCGGACGATCAATAGATATTGTAAAGAAGATCACCGCAGATTTAGCGTCCAGCCCATGTTTATTGAGAACTAGAACATTCACAACTTTCGGAGCTCCGAAGGAGCGTGCGTGTCGTGCATGCCGTCAGAAGATAGTTGAAATTCCTTCATATAGCGAACGTGCCTTTATCAGCGTTCAACGCCCGGACTGATGAGGAATACAGCTTCGTTCCTCGTTGATTTGAGGAAAACTTGAACGAAAGACCACCTTCGAACTACTAAAGAATCGAGACAGTGCGATCCCATACTTACTGTATTTTGAGTTCAATTTATGCCACCTTCAGCCCAGACACCTACAGTTGAAGAAGTGACACAGTTGTCGTTGTGACTTCGTAACGTCACCATTTGTCCCTGCCTTTATCGTACGTAATTTGTGATGAAATTGTGACGGAAAGATGTGTTAATGACAATATCAATAGTTCCGATGGCGTAAAAAAATCGACCCTCCCACCAGGTCATTTAATTTTTAAAAAGCCGCCGTAAGGTGATATGTGCCATAACGCGGATGAATCGGGACGCCACCGATTCCCATACGAGTCAAATGGTTAATGTACGGGCATTTTCGAAGTTCAAAAGATGCGGGAACTGATAAAAAAAGCGGGGATTTCCCGCACAAATACAGGACTCCAGTCACGCTATGCATAATTAATGCGTTCCTCAGTGAACGTACGTCGATCATGTTATACAGTCTTATATACGAAAAAACAAAAAGAGATGACGCCATAGAGTCTCATCGATAAATATTCGATAATGTAGATTATGTTATACAACTTGTTACACTGACAACTTGTCGGTGACATGTGCTGAATGTTTTGTGTGTTGGAGTGCAATATTTTCGATGAAAAAAAAATGTAATATTCAAGACATCTATCGATTGATCATAACTCCCGTCAATCCGATTTATAAATAAATATGCTATTGATAAAATAAAGTCCGCCTTATATCGCAGTGATATAAAACACCTTACGAGCTTTCTGGTAGAAGCATTTTCACTATATAGTTAAACCGTACTGGAGCGCATACCAACAAGCTGTTGTTGTTTTGAAATCATGAAGTTTTCAACTAAGTTGATTAGGTCACGTACACCTACTGTAGTCAATGCCTATGGTATTACATGTGCACCGATACTTCCGGTTAATAGCTCAGATCACTAACACAACCACAAACCTCCGAACTCCTCTGGAAATGGACTGCCAAGGAATGAATGTCAATTTTGAAGTCCTAGGTTTGAGACGATCGAGAATCGAACCTTGGATATCAGAAAGATCAGAATAAATATGACAACAATTTGCAATTTGGGAAGAGTTGCTGTACTGACCGGTGTTGTACCACTCCCAAAGTCACGCTTGGAAGCTGTGGCTACCTATTTTAACGCCACCGGTTTGACTCGCCTTCACAGCACTCAGTGTTCTCGGTGCCAAAATCGAGTAATTGGTAAGGGTTGCAGTAGCAGGGGCTTCAGGCGGAAAACGACTGCAAGTGATACTGTTTACAAAGAGGAAGAGCGATCCGCTGCTCCAACCCGGTCAATATTAATATTGGTACAGGTAGTACTGCTTATCGCCAGTACGTCAGGTCAGGGATATCTAGATATCCCTGGGTCAGGTGCGTCACGGACTAAAATGTGGACACAAGCTTTTTAATTGCGCAAGGCTAGAAAAATATGAACGCTGTGCCAAATGCAAACCGATTGGACAAGTCCAAAGTTGTCGAAGAAGAAGTAGGATGCGTTTAGCGTGATTCGTGCCAACATCAGAATGGCAGGCACTTTTGCCGATTGTGCCAACTACCCGCAAGAGCTGCGTAATAAAAACATGCGTAATGCGAAATCTTCGTAATAGTCTGCAGTATTTTTATAAAATCGAGGCATCGATCAAATGGCCACGATTCATTATTAAGTGCGATGCTTGTATTATCCTGTAGTATGTTGTTCCGTAATCAATCCTATTCTGCACATGGCTACTGAGAGATTATGCCACTCCTTCTTTTGGGTGACTCCCCCACATGTTTATCGTGAGTACGTTATCTCGTTACTACGCTATCAAACGTAATATAACCTCTTCCTTATGCGCCCATTAAATGACAATGAAATCTCCCCAATATTATGGAAATGAGAGCTCCTAAATGGACACATCATTGATTTTCAGTTACTTAGGAACCAGCCAAGTAAGACGCATACGAACAAAATACCGCAAAAAGATAATTAGTCACGCATGCACGGTCTCGTTTGAAGTAATGGATGCTGTTGAAATCATAAATAATTAAAGATATGTTGCAGTTTGTTTATAGCATTGCACTATAGCATGGTAAACCAGTGCGTTCTCAAAGGAATTCAAATTTTTAAAGGGTCAAACGTTTGTGTAGAAGAAAAATTTGGTTTCACTCCTAAAAGAACACAACAAACCCGGAATAGCTGTGATAACATACAGAGTTTTTGTTGTTTCGAATTTATGGCGTTTTGAAGGTCTAGTAAGCTCATGTACACCACCATCTGCAGAGCAATACTTATATATGGCTAATACCCGTGTCGATACTTCCAGTTTACATCTAGGATCGTTATCACAACCGCAACCCTCCGCACTCCCCCGATACTCACTTCCACGCAGAGTCGTATAACGTATACAAATTTTAAAGTCTTTGGTTTGACTTGGTCGGGAAGCGTATTGGAGCCGCCTGTTCAACTGAGTGGTTATGCATAGATTTGATGCAAGATGTAAGCCACCGCCAATACAGTTCTCAGTCGATTACAGAAGGTGAAAGTCGTTACACAGCGTCTCCTTCACCCTTTTGCGCTTTCATTGGTAGTTGAGGACTCGACGGATTAAACAGCAGATGATATAGCTGTGGTTTGCGCCAGATTCTGTCCTACCACAATCCCGATTTGCCCGCCGTCACGGTCGGGGAATTTCACTTTTTCATGTGAACATACTTCGACGAATCATAGAGTAAATACAGTGTGAGCATTGTAGTGATCCATGTTGCACCTCGATACTCTCCCTAGTGCTGGGGGTCATATTTCAGTTTACTATTTCTTTATGTCGTGTTGTGAGTGACCACACAGAGCCTGTTTCATATTTCGTGAGACACTCGCAGCATTTAGGCAATTCAATTTATTCACGACATGCTGCAGCCGGTAGCTGATCCGCATCACTAGTTATTGTCTAACGAGCAAGGATGATTTGCTGTGTTATAGACCAAATGCATCGTGGAAACAAAGTCTTGTGGTGCTAATATTGAACGATCAGCTCGTGGAGTCATGTTGACCACAATAGATATAATGGTAGGGGTTAGACCGGGAGAAATTGAACCTGGATACGCTTTTTAATGTCTTGGGAGGTTTGAAGTAAAGAGAACTACAACCACCCGATGTGGGCCGGACAGTTGCCTACCGGTCGTGTCAATGCACTGCCGCTGCCGTGCAGTTTTGCAGTCCTCTAGAAGCTTCTTTTACGTTTTCTTTGCCTAGCGTATAGGCCTAGCGTGTATAGGCCTATACCATGGCCATGCCTATACCTATTCAAACTCACAGTAATACCATTTGTTTTTAAAAACCTCCTAGAAATCTCGCGCTCGCTCTATCTCCACTCACTCCCTTTTCACTATTGACTCACACATGCATGATATCGACTTTGATGAAGTGTTAATTCTATAAGATTAAAGAGCTCTTTCCTAAAGTGATTATCGCAACGCGACCTCTATCGTAATCATATAGTTATCGATTTTGCTGCTTCCAAATGCCAAGTAATAATGGCGGAGGAATATATGACTCTAACTGAAGATCGAAACCGTGAATAAGACTCAAATCTGTCCCCAAGTGGTAGCCTACGCCCCACCGGTATATACAGGAACTATTCAGTTGATTGAATAACCTGACATAACCCGAGATTAACCTCTTGCCTCCATGGCGACCCTAGGATTAAGCGTGACCGTGTGTTGCTCATGTAAGCGCATCATCTGCCAGTGTCCAGATATTTCCTGTCAAATTCCGGCCTGATCACAAATCCGGAATGCACAGAATCGAGATGCAAGGTAAGTAAGTACCCACGAGAGGAAACTATGCCATGTTGCGTGTTGCCAGGCAGTCACATTGAGTAGCCTACCATCTATTTCCCTTCTCACTGCTTTGAACTTTGTAGCGGGGAAACTGTCATTCAAAGTCTGTGTTAGAGCAAGGTCGCGCTTTTTCCCACGTTGTAGTGATTTCGTAACCAACAACCTAATTAGCAGGAAGCCTATGTAAGGTAAGTGCGTAAGTGACTAGAATCATTAATCAGCGAGGATCATAATTAATCATACGTGTGAGGCTACACAACGCCGACGAGGGACTCCCGTTAAGGCATAACGGCATAAGGTAGCTTACTACTACACTACTACTAATGGAGACGATTTCGTTCAGTCCATTAGGATGGAGGACATGCAAGCCTGTATAATGCATACCCAACCATGCCCTACTAAGTACCACCGAATTTAGCAGGTCATGATCCAACCGTATTTCGGAATACGATATTGTATTGCACAGGGCCTGTAGCAATCACAGAAGGCGACCGTAATTCCTTCACGAATTCGATCACACAGGCTGGAGTTAACACTTTATGAGATGAAAGTTGATTTATATCGATCGTAATATTTCTTCGATCAGATAGAATATCAAATACGCAATTATCGAGTTGATAACGCGAACCATCGATATACTAAATTACATCTACATTGAAAGTTCACAAATATGGAAAGCCAATGTTGAACTAAGGTCGACTCGGTTCAGCCATATCCTCGTCATAATAAGCCTAGTGCGGATTGAGTCACCACAACTTTAACACCCAGCTTCAGTTTATTCGGAAATAGGTTCGCATATTTAGGGGCTTCCGCTCCTTCATCAGGTGATTATTGTATCCTATGTATTTTTGTTTCAACTGACAGCATTGAAAGTGACTTTTACACTTTGAATGGGCATTAGGGGCAATGTGCCTTGACCCAACTTCTATTCATCTGACATGAGCCTGCCTACCTACCAAGGCTTGGAATTCTCTATCGTGTTCATCTACGCATGCGGATTGATGGTAGCGCGACTGTGTGGTAGTGCAACTGTGCGGGTGGTGGTGGATGAGGTGGTGATCCGTTCGATAAACCGGAAGTATAAACACGTGTACCGTAAGCATCGGCGTGGCGTACATGACCTTAGTAGTTGAAAACACCATAAATCCTAAACAACAACAACCTCATTTAATGATAATAATATCATTCATTCAAATTCAGTATTCTTAGAACCCAGCATGAGCAAACTATGGGAATTAACTATGGACTAAACTTAGTACACAGTCAATTTTCCGAAGTCCTTTTTCGCGCTTCACTTTTCGCGTCCGCTCTCAGACTATTCAATTAATAACGTTCATGATTGAGAAACGTGCCTTCAGACTATAAATCGTCAACTAAGATTTTCAGTCATTTTGTATTTAACTACAATCGACTTACCCAACAGCGTCATGATAAACCCTTTGAGGTAGAGCACGGATCCAAGCACACTTAGAGCACGACCTATGCGAAGAACCTTTGGCAACAAATGAAACGGCTCAGGCATTGTCTTGCAATGAAAAAATCCGTTCAAGTTGTGAAAACAGTTTGACCAAAGTCCTTCATACTGTAAAATTTCCGATCGGGAAACTGTTTCAACGTACATTGTGTGCTTCCAATCTGTCAGTAGATTACAACACAGACAGCCAATGTTACATCCAACGGTGAGAACACACCCGATCACTTGTAGGCTAGGAATGACCATTCTTTTTGGTAACGAAAGACGCAGCCATAGGCCAGTGTTCATCTCATTATTGGCTATTGTACATTAGTCAGCTGAAACGAAATAGAAAAACTACGATTTCCTGTATATTCTCGTAGTTTTGCGCCAGTCTGGAGAATGCTACCTCCCTGTCAAGGATATTACAATATTCTCTTAACGAATGCGAGCAAATTCAGATTCTAACATTGTAGCACAGCATACCTTTGTTGTACCAGTCTGGTAATTACGGTAAGTAGTGTGACCTACTTCAATTAACTACTTTCTTGTATCGCGACCACTTAATCAATGATTTTCAGCATGATTCAAACCGGAACATTTTGACAACTTCACGTCATACCCCGGCCCGACTTGATCTCTATCATTGATTTGCAGGTGATTCGAAACGAGGCTAGCCACGTAAATTTAAATGGAATCATGTTACGTCAGCAGCGCCTAAATGGACACGTAATCATCGCAATAATTGCTCATAATTGTTCTGCGATATGTTATGCACATCAAACGTTTGCTGCAATCTTCACTGTCTTTGTCCTTACCAAATGCATTGAGAAGTTATTCTTTCAAAATGCCGATACACTTCCCCTTTCCACTACAACTCTTAATGGAATATACGCCACGATAAAAATATAGGCTCGACTTGCCAAGCTTGGGGAGAGAACAATATGACTAAGATTTCCCCAAGGATGCTGGCACATCAATATTTATTAGAATTCGCTACATCACGAGTTTCAATAAATAGAATAATTAATGAATATAAACAGCTTCGTTAACTTTCATAGGCCTGTCGAAAGAAGGGATTGCCACTCTGATATATAGCAATCGATCCGCCGTCTAGCTAGATACTGTAGTCAATGAAAGTTATAGACCCTGTATATGAAAATGAAGCCTTTTGACCTTTGTGTTAGCTTGTCTTCGCTGCTCTTAGACAACTAGACATATCAGGATAAGTTAAGGGGACCAGATTTTTGACATACATACCGGGATACTCACAGGCTCGTAGCCAGCTTTTAATTTCGGGAGCGTCACTATGTTCGACGTGTGGTTGTCAGGTGACAATTTATCGTATTCTGTGGAATCATAGTGCACTTGTGACGTCAATATATGACAGTAACAACGTCAATTACACCAAAGATTCGAAAAAGTTTGAATTTGAGCATTATTCTAAACTTTAAATGGCCGCCTTGAGGGGAGCTACCAAGCGCGCCAAGGCTGTGTGATGCAGTACGAGGCATCTATTACGGTTGCTGTTTTTGTTTGGTATTTACGATGTTTTCAACTACTAAGGTCGTGTACGTCAGGTCAATTCGTTTATACTACGCGTATCGACACTTCCGATTGTAACCCGGATCATTTCACTGCCACGACCACAGTCAGCGGTTATTGCTCTCTTTCATTACCTAGCGAAAATATAATGCCAGTCTTAAGTTAGAGACTATCCCTCAACTTGGAATAATTTCAGAGGGGCGAGTTTTGATTACGTAATGTGGGGCTGTCCTTTTGTAACCTCGTATGCCTACAAAGATCCGCGAGAATTTGGGTAGCCTGAACTGGCGCATACTATCCTATTTAACTAGACGACATATTTGGCGTAATCATTGTCATCAATGGAGAAGAATTGCATATATTGTCCAGTCTAG
This sequence comes from Botrylloides violaceus, assembly GCA_030412335.1. Taxonomy (NCBI): domain Eukaryota; kingdom Metazoa; phylum Chordata; class Ascidiacea; order Stolidobranchia; family Styelidae; genus Botrylloides; species Botrylloides violaceus. The sequence continues at coordinate 132,103 of JASFYC010000643.1, read as the reverse complement.
ATAACTGACAGTCACACAAGCTCTGCAATTATTACCAGATTGTCATTAGGCCCAATTACAAATACTACAGTACTAATTCTTGCATTCCCTTTGGGCTTACACAGATGTAGTGTCTTGTGTTGGTTGTGCTGGACAGCAATCATTAACAGTAATCTCTCTGCCAGAAGTCGCTGGAGTGACTGTTGGTTGGGAATCCATGTTGTTGTTTGTTGCAGCATTGAACAATCTGTCTTTAAGCCGTTTCGCTTCTGCCTTAATCTCACTTGAGGCATAGTAGTAGAGGAATGGGTTAAGACATTCTGTAGCTTGTAAGATTGCGTACGGTACATAGATTATTAGAATTAAAACAATTCGAGGTACCAATTTCGCCACGTTCATCAACATCATCCTGGAGACAAATGCAACACCATACCCGATCAAAAACGTTACGACAATAATCTTGAGCTGTAGTAATGCCTGCCGCTCTTTTTTCACGGCAGCAGGCGTCCGACGTATAGTTGTGGTTGACCTGCGGTTCATCAGAAATCGTGCAATGGCAAGGCAATACATAACGATTAAAACTGTTGGAATGACCATTCCGATAGTTAGGGACATCATGGATAGAGCTTTAACCCATCCCACCTTTTTATTGGAACCACATATTGAAGCATTTGTTTTTGGATAAACCTTTTGGTGAAATGTGTACGGTACTGCTAATATCGCAAAGGACACGAACCAAAATCCACAAACAATTCTACGACTTAAAGCTACCGATACATTTTTTGTTTCCATAGCATTCGCTACCCCTCGATATCTTATATAACTCAGGAACAGAACATGGTACGCCGTTACGATCGAGGTGGCCATATCAACAGGCACAACAAGATGACAAAAAATCCAGGGTAGACGATATTGATTGGATTTCAAAGTCTGGTAAATATACAATGGGGTATTACATGACGAAATCAAATCCGAAATACACAATCCAGTTAAAATCGTTGTAAAAACAGTTGGTTTTAGCCTATGCAAAATGGCGAGCATCAAACTATTACCAAGAATTCCAAGGACTACTAAAGATCCAAACGCAGACCAAAGCAATGGTAATTCTAATGTACCGAAATTCATTTCTATTCTCCTGCCAATAGGTCCACTCAGCGAGCTTGTGGTGGTGAAATTCTCCATCTGGGATTGTAGTTATTTCTTTTGTTTTGGGTGAATCTATATGCATAAATACAAAGGATATTTCAAAGAAACGAAAAGGCGTCTGAGGGCAAAAGTAGGCTATCTTGAAAAGTTGCGTCATCATCACTAGATTTATGGACGATAGCGCGACATTGACACATCAGCGAGAGGTATTCACTGCCACCATGTTGTATTGTAGATGGTATAGTCAAAGGAGGAATGAATGATGATAATATTAGCTACCCATATATGCGCACGCCCGGGTCGCCATGTGAAATTGCGTATACGCTATCAAATTGAGCGCTAATGAAACTTGATCAAGAGGAGCAAGAGCCTGTTCCACTGCCCTGACGTCTAGTAAGAACAAAGTCGTACGAAAGAAGAAGAGATCATTTACCAACATCTTGATTAAGCTCGTGACTCATCTTTCAAACAAACAAACAAACAAACAAACAAACAAACAAACGGCAGTCATGCATATCGAAATCACGCTCCTAAGTCTATATAATCTACACGATAAAATTTTCGATTTAGGTGGAGTGGGCACACCCAACCGTAAATCTTCTCAATCCCTCAACCCTTTTAGACTAAGCGTCTAAGTGAATCGTTAAACGACACAAACATCAAGCAGCCGTAGCCCATGACAATGACACTTGTAGTAGACATGTGACTGGAGAGGAGAGTATTCGTACTGAGTGAAAAGACATGCCTGTTGCATAAGCAAAACTTTAATGTAGCCTTCGGTACATCTTACCAAACTGGAAATCTTTCTCAATCCAGCATCCAAACCAAATAAAATTGACATTCCCTGTGGTGGAAGAAGATTTGGCGTTCGACAATTTAGATTTCCATTCTTATAGCGTATTCGTGAATGATCATTCTTGAACGTAAACAATGACATTGTATGAAAAATGTATGGGAATTTGCGAATGAATGCCAGTTTATGCTTGCCATAATAACCTACACTAATGCTATGTAATTACCTTGACGTTTTCGTGAAATTACTAGGCTTAAATATCAATCAGTGTTGAAGCAGGAACGATTGATATATTTCATTTTACATGTGGAATCTTGAAATTCACTTCAGTGTTCTATGATAATAACATCTCCTGAGGGTTTGAAACGCAGATGTTTGATTTTGGTATATCGGCTGCGCCATAAATGTCATCCAGCGTCAGAGTATCCTACGGCACCTCCGTACCTAGCTGGCATATGCACAGCATTTCATCATGTTCAACATTATGCGATAATACTTCCAACACGGGGAACTCACCCTATCACTTGTAGGCTATAGGAATTGTGGTGTAATTTGCGTTCGCGTATTTTCTGATTTCCACTGATTACGCCTAATCATGATTGCATGATGTCGTAGTCCGTGGCTGTGGTATTTGGTATTCCTCTCTTAGGAGAAGACTGTCATTCAGTGTTTTGCGTTGTGTGGTGGTGCTGGCTGAGATTTAGTTAATAAAAGCCTACGTTAGGTTCACGACAGGAATCACCATTCTTCACAGCGCACGAAGACAAAACCTACTAATCCTTCTCGCGATATTACACACTTCATGTCACTGGATGAATTGATTGATTGATTGCTTGATTGATGTGGACCCCTTAACACGTATTAGGGTCATTGCTTTCAAGTGAGAGTAGGCCTATAGCCTACTCGGCAAACGCCGCATACGTCGGTGCATGTACGTGTTCAGGTGTGGGCCATTGAGAAACAGACAGGAGAACGCAGGGAGCGTCCCTTGCTCCGCCTGTAAGTACTACTGCACAATAGGCAACTACTGGAAATAAATTGCAGCTCCAATTCTGATAGAGATAAGATATTTCTAATCGCGAATATGGAAGTATAAAATATACGCGTCAATTTTGGGCGAAGGGAATAATTTTGATGTTCGTCCATCCCTCCCCATTAGAAATCTACGTATGACTCACGTATGGCGCGAGGCTGCAATTTCGCATGGCCTTTGATTGCCCGTGTGTGGTTAGGGGATGCAAACGCAACACTGGCCCGTGTACACGTGGCCGCGTTCGGGCCTACATTTACGGCCCTACTCAGGCCATAACTGGCCACGTGAGTGCGATACGGCATGGGCCATTTGTGGCGCAGAGATGTAGGCCTGCATGGGCCAGGTATTTTTCTAACGTGTGGCGTTCCATGCGCAAGCTTTGGCAACCCCACATGCGGGCCACGTAAAGACGCTCGCATTTTCCTGACTGGGTAGGTCGGCGACAGTAAGCTTAGCCCTCAATTTGAGATTCTGGACTATTTTTTTTTTGAGGTTACTGTCCTGTCAAATACCAAGAGAAGTGTTTTTGGGCCGCTCCTCAAATAGCCTAAACTTCCAAAAAAGAACAGAGATCTGTGCGGATTTTGGAGGCGAACCAGCCAACATTTACTGCGAAGAACATTACAACAAGATGATTAGAGAACTTTTGCGATAAAGGACAATTCAATGTTCGTCTGGCTTGGAATGACCTACGACACGCAGATCTGACGTTGATGACTTGCGACAGAGAAGCATTGCAAGCCGGCAATCTGTCCTCTCACAAATATATATCTTGTAATCGATGCTGCCAACTAGTGGCCGGAAACTAGTGGCCGTATTCGAAAGAAAATATATCTGTCGTCGGTGTTTTTTTTTCCGCTGCAGGGGAGGGTTGAGTTGACATATATTTTCTTTTATGCATATATGGCGTGTATTATTTGGATCTTTTAGTCTGCAATTACATCTAATATCAGCGGAAACTTTGATTGACAGGAGTCTGGGGCGTGACCGTGAGGCGTGTTTAGCCGAAAATTGGTCAAAAAAGGGTATCAAATGAAATTGTTTCGGGATTTTTTTTATTGGGGTATATGTATCAAGGTCAATAGAAGATATTGAGGGGGTTTATAGTAGTATTTTCAGATAGCGACACTTATTTCCTTGTTTCCTGGCAGGCAACGTCTTATCGCCGCCTGGCAGCTAAAGCATCCCCAAGCTATTCAGGGAAATGTACAAAGACGTCGACTGCATATGAAAGCACAGTCTTAACTGTTAGTATTAGGAAGAAATTTTCTTAAATTATTAATGATTATTGTTATTATATTATTATTATAATCTGCCCAAGATTTTTTGCATGTGGTGAAAGAGAATATTACAGCGGTAAGCCTAAAATTTCGCTCCTAACTGATTTTTTGATGAATTTATTCTGAATACAGGCTGAATAACATATCGTGCATTAACACAACTGTATGAATAAGCTTATGCATACTGCATACCGAGGCGTGAGCCCGGGTACACGCCCGCTTCTTACCATGGCTGCTGGTAAAAGTGCTGGTAAATATACATAAAACAGATGCCACATACAATGGATATACAAATTACAAATAATGACACAATGACTCTGAGTTCCTTTTCTGTTTGCTTGAATAACGGTAAATTGAATAGAGATTTCTTCACCAAGACTCCTTTGACGTTCTCGTGGGGGAATGGAACATCGGGAACTTTTTTTCCCAAAAACTTACAAAGTGGTTCCCATCCATCGGACAACTTCATGAACAGTAACTTATCTTTAGGTGCTCTCTGAATTGCAATACTCCATTGAGAGTTACACTTTCGACTAAGACGATTTTAGGCTACTTACATGCAACACGGAATCATTGTGTTCTCGATATCGTCGCTTCTGAATCTGGGCGTTAGGATTTTGTAGCCATTTGGTGTAAGGTTGTGGAGGACATGAAAACACGACGTGACCTTAAAATGTTCCATAGACGTCATTCGCAAGATAATGATGAGAACATGGAAAAAAGTTCTTTTGCCGTAGAATTGTGGCCGACTGTGCCAGTCACTAACTTTACTTTTGGAAAACGGTAACATGAGGGAGAGATTGGCCACAGGTAGGCCTACGTGATTCAAATTTTGTATTCATATTATGGTATAATGTGGTGACTTGGCTAGGTTCAACTGTGGAAATTTAAAAGGCAATGTTGGTCCATAGGCGAAGTAGTTTGAACACCCTCGCATTATAGAAATCTCTTGGTTGCTGCTACGTATACGAATAGCCCCTTGTCTCCCCTGTCATCACATGCGCCTCAGAAACAAGACTTCACGGCAAAGCTTGTGGAAACGTTAACTGAAATGGCTGAGAAATGTCGTACCCATTTGGTCCCAAATTGCTTTGACTTTTCTGCCTGTTGGTGTAAGAACCAGATACAAACGAAACAGAGTTGACTGACACGCCATCTTAATCTGATTTTCATAGCTTCTGTACCATTCGTCTTCACTTGATCTCATGGTCAGAATAATCTAAATATATTCTTCAGTCTATAGGTCACTGTGTCATACCATGTAAATGGTGTCCTCCACCACCTCACCGTTATACAAGCATCGAGGGGACATACCAGGTGGATTGCTACAACCAAGCCATGTGGTTGTATGTCCGTTTGGGTCACCTTAAAATATGACAGCCGAAAGGTGGAGTAGATGGGCGGGGGTAGGCGAATGAGGGAAACAATATAGAATAGACGCACCACTGCGAATAAATGTTGGGCAGTGTCGAATCGTGATATTGGGAGTCTGGCTGTCGTATCAAATCTCTCTATGATGAACGCCATTTTACCTTGGCATCGGGAAAAGCCTGTGATAATTCCTCCCAATAAAATGAGGCAGGAACATCGCACACAGCGTCGACGTTTTGATACATTTTCTTCAAAACGTCCTCATCACTTCCGTAGGTAACGATATCCTTCCACTCCTTCATATTTTGAAATAACTGCTGGTCAAAATCGTATACTTCGTAACCCATAATCTCTAAGGCACGATGCAATGTCTTGGTGCCACATTTCGGAAAACTGGCCACGATCACTTTCATAGTTACTAAACGATATACTTAGCTCGCTGAAATGGAATCACACTGGTGAACGTGTAAACTTCAGAGCGTTGCTACTCCTTCCTAGCTGATCGCCACAAAAGTGCTTCAAGCTGACGAGCATGGATATTGTTAATGCATGTCGGCTCAAAACTAACGACATAGCCATCGTCTTAGGAATTATTTCCCAAGGCTATATGCGATTTGTTCTGCTCTGCTGCTTATGTTTGTGAGCGATAAACAAACTTCGCCGACGTAGAGTATATTTGTACTATATGCTATATGCTGCCAACAAACCGTTACATAGCGTGCTTTCGCAAAAACAATATTGTAGTCGTTAAACCAATGCGCGAACAACCATAACACAGACGTATAGGGGTATCGACTAGTTGCTCTGAAAGAAACGCATCTGTTACGATTGATAAAGATAGCGAACAGAAGGAAGTGGAGGAAAACAACCGTTCCGTTGGCTGAGTGGGTTAGACTGTCCGCCTTCTGATCAGAGGTTGGGGGTTGGATTCCCGACCGAGTCAAATCGAAGACTTTAAAATTGGTATCAGCTCCTTCCCTACTTAGCAGTCGGTATCGGGGAAATGCGTAGAGCCGTGATTCTATTAATAATCCGGGCTATAAAACGGAAGTATTGACACGTATGCCGTGAGCATCGACCTGGCGTAAATCAACTTAGTAGGTGAAAAACACCATAAATTCCAAAAGAAAAAAAGGAAGGAAAAGGTGCTTGTCAGAACCAATCAAGCAATTCGTTCTTTTACGTGATAATGTCCTAAACACAGGTGCTGAACAGGAAATTGCGGCAACATCACAACACAACCCTCCACACTGCTTCGATACTGACTGCTAAGAAGAATAGTTTCGGATATACAGTACATTTTCGGTTTGACTTGGTCGGGAATCGAACGCGGGACTTCCCGATCAAAGGGCGGACAGTCAAAACTCTCGGTCAACTGAGCGATTCTCCCTATATGTTTCTTCGCACCTTCTTTTTCCTTACAGGCCATAATGGTGTGGTGGCATTATATTCGCCTAAATCGGTTCCGTAATCAAGATTTCGGCGTAAACAATTGCCGCTGAGGTCTACTTTTCGGTGGTTCCCCGTCGACTTCGCTCGAGGTTGTTGCTAGACGACGAAGCGGAGTTAGTACAGAACTTAAAAGTGACGGTCGTTCCATGGCCTACTTTAGAGTAGAGTAGGCCATGGTCGTTCGGTCGGGCGTCGCGCTTCACAGTCGCGGTCAGTATCGGTACGCAATGATATTCGGTATGCCGTCACTGTTGCAGCTAAAATTAATTTAAGCCGAAATATAGGCATATGCTGTGAGTTTGGAAAATTTTGAATTTGCTTTTCCATCTAGTTGTTCTCTGGTGTAAGTCATAGGTGCAAAATCAACTTTCCAAATCCTGGGATTCAGGATTGGAAAAATGCCGTCACTTCCCTGAGATCGTGATTTCCCGGGGTCCTAACTTCAATGTTTACCGCACAAGCCCTTGTAGTCTCGGAGTAGTATATTTCTTGTACTTCTTGTATGTACAGTACATGAACTATAGATATATAGGCTATTGCGATTTAGCCATACAGTATCGTAGGATACCTAACCCTGTGCGCTTGCGTAAGACCATGTCAAACACAAGAAGCGTTTCCTTTGGCGTGATCGCAACAGAAGGAAATCAGAATAGGCTATAGGTGCGATTTAGCCATACAGTATCGTAGGATACCTAACCCTGTGCGCTTGCGTAAGACCATGTCAAACACAAGAAGCGTTTCCTTTGGCGTGATCGCAACAGAAGGAAATCAGGCAAGAGGTTCGACTCAAATCCAACGCTTCGGGAACTTCCCTGAACAAGGGTTACTTTGGTCGAACGGCCACGATATAGATATTTCTGTTTCACAGCCCAGAACATTTTTCTTCAACACAAGCATCCGCATTGTCAAGCAATGTAAGCAAGGATACCATCTTTGGCTTGACTCGATCTGGAATAGAACACGGTAGCCCCGAGGAGGTGAATAATCAAACTGCACTTGATAATTGACTGTGTATTTCTATGCGCATCCGTCTTCCTGCACATATACGATATACCTTTTTCGCTCTGATTATATGTGCGTGTCTCAATCTGACTGTACTGATCGCTCATAGCATATTGGCTTGTGCAGTGAACTCATGAGCAGAATCGTAGAATACGCTGGGTACCGGTACTGAACGGCAGACTCGTGGACTTGGAAATAATTTCTGAAGAGATATTGAAAAGGTTACGACCTGGCTGGTGGGATCAGGAGTGGATTTGCTAGCTCAATAATGCGGGGTGAGCTGCGGAGCTGTGAACGGAGCCCAACCACGAAGCTAAAACTTCTTCGTTGTACGCGATTCCGCGGTATACCGTTGAGTATCAGTAATTCCACATATTCTGCGGGTCGCATACTGTAGTTCACCGTTTAGTATCATCCCACTACTGTGCTATATAGCTGGCAATTGCGGAAAGGTCGGAATGCATCTTCCCCCAAAACACAACACCATCACCTCTTAGACATCGCTGCCAGACGTAAGCTACATCTTGAGCTGCTGGTGGCGTGAGGCGCATCACGAATTGTTATAACTTTTGTGCAAATCGAAAAAGTGACAGGCAAAGAATCAATATGAGACGAAAGCACCAACGATAGGAACGCATACCATGTTGTGTGTTGCTACTTGCCACGCACATTCACAGAGTACCAACTACTGTAATTGTATGGCACATATCTAAGAGAACTAAGTTGACTGCAGACAACAAACGTTTTAGGCGTATCAGTCAAGTTCTGTAAAAATGGATCGGGGGTTTAAGTCAAGCCAATGTTGATTTTGCGACAGAAATAGTCTCTTATTGTATCGAACAAATACTCTTGCCATATATATTTAGTAATCTTTACCATAGTTATGTGAAAAAGTAACCAAAGTGATTCTGTGAATTACGACGCGCTCAAGAGCGGCTGAATCCGTCGCTAATCCATGACGCGCAACACAGCAAACTGTCTTCCGACGGAAATCCAAACATTCCCATACTTGTACTTTGACTGGAGGACTTTGGCTAAAACAAGTCAAACAGCTCAAACTCTGTGATCTTTAGTTCTCGAGTTACCTTGTCTCACAGTTAACAATAGTCGCAAGCCGATAGATCACTTTCAATTTATTTTTCTCCAATGATACTGACGCATATATCAAGCTTTTGTTTGCACAACGAGGGACTTTAGGAATCTGTGAAAACGATAATTCTTTACAGAAGATTTTTATTCACCATTTGATTCGATTTAAGTCAGAAAGTCATTTGATTCACATCTAAAAATGCTCATCTCCACTTTTCGATTTTCATAGTATTGACACGTGTGGACAGCGTAACGATGTTGCTTCATAAGGGTTCGTGTTTTGATTCGAGTCTACTGCAGATTTCATGAATTTAACACCTTCTCCCCTGCTAGAAATCGGCCTTAAAAGCATCCAGACATTTCCCCACTGAATCAAACCAAAGACTTACAAATTGGTATTCGTTACGCCAATTCTACGTGGCAGTCAGTACCGGGTGAATTCGGAGAGTCATGGTTGTGATAGTGATCCGAGCTATAAACCAGAAGTACCGACACAAGTATACTGTATAAGCATTGAGCTTGGCGTATACATGACCTTATTTGAAAACGTCATAAACAACAACTACCAGTTTGAAATGTTGGGAAATATGTGGACCAAATTTTACAAAACGTGGGCAGGGACGCTAACCGTTTAGTGTCAATTTCTTATGCATAAAATATGGCTTTAAACCTGTATAGTTTTACTAGGTCGTGGGTCATATTGGCAATGTAACAAGGACATTTATTGTATACGTTATTTGCATATGTTACTGTACACTTGTCTAAAATATGATGGGGCAATCAAAGCGACTTCTCGCACACAGCTGATACCAAAAGTCGGATTCCTCCCGTTCGGTCTTTTAATGATGAATTCTCCAGGCTGTGCTTGATTGCTCTGCATACCCTTTCTCACGAACCTCCGCGTGTGCACGTGCTGCTGATCGACCCTGGCCAACAATTTTGGCAGATCATAATCAAATACACAGCCATGTTTGCGGCAAGAAAGTACGAGCATGCAGACTGGGCATACTCCATATCACTTTGCGCTGGTTAGCTATATCGCGGAAAAGTTGCAGATAGGCCTACCTACTCTACTCTATAATGCATTCGTGTTTTGCAAGATGCGAACTCAGCAATAGATTATACTTAGAAGTCAACGATTTTGGAAATAGAAATGTCGCTTTGTTTCGCCTTTAGTTGTGTTTGTGTATCCATGCACTTTACATGACCGATCTTGTCAAAATCTCGTCGATACATATCAGCTGCTACATGTATTCGCTCCATGCTGACTATCAAAACATTTGGAGTACCGAGACAAGCTTCTGTTTCGATGCCGCTTTAATCTTTGTTAAATCCCTGTTCCTAAGAATTCCCGTCGTTATGGGGGCCGTTAGACGTTGTTGCAAAGTTATTGAATGGACTTACAAATGCGTAGAATGACGGATATTACAGGAACGCACTCATGACCAACTTATCCTTCACGCTACGAAGCTGACGCGGCCGATGTGACGAGTTCGTTGCGGAGTGATTAGCTTTGCGCTGACGTGATTATTGCAAACCTGTTGATTGGTGCGAGCAGATTCTACGAATAGAATGTTTTGGCATGTGAGGCACGCTGCGCGCGTGGTGTTTTGGCTATGTATCAGGATTAAAGACGGTCCTAGACTTCTAGGAAGTCTGCTTCAGCTCTGAGAGGAATGTTTTGTAATTTTGCTGAGAAAGAGGCGGGCTACCTCAGTTGGTTGGGAGCCCAGTGCCGGTGGCTTGATCACCGCCAGTCACATTAAACCTACGATGTAAAAATATGTATTCGGAGTTTCGCTATCGGGCTCCTTGTATCATAGGGATAATTCGCACGGGTGCTCGTGTTACACATCATTGCCCAGCGCTCGTACTTCCGTAAGCTTATGCACTCATACTGTGCGTCGTACTGTACGCATATACATTACGTGACAAAGCCTGAAAATTCTCCACCCAGGGCATGTCCCAACCCCGGAAAAGGGGAAGGGTTGCGACAGGAAAGGCGCATATTTACGAATCCCGAACAATGCTGGATCTTTCATGTAACCGAACCATTGGGTAGACTGAGCCTCGCGTTTTTAAACTTATAAAAGTAGGCTACATTTCTTGGCGTAGGCAACATGTTGTGTTAACATAGACGGCGGGATTGTGAGGGATGGATGCTGCTCTTATGAAATTCTTTCTCTGAACAAAACATATTCAATGTAAGTCATAGCAAAGTTGATACTCTTCGATAAGATCAAAGGTCTTTTCTCAATAAATTCGGCAGGGGGTTATGACGGAATGCTTTTCAAGTTTTAGTCATTGAGACTTTCTGAATGGGTAGATTTTATATTGATATTTTTGTCATATAATCTAGTGTGGCAGCGGCGAGTTTTTAGTTATTACGTCCACCAAGTAAACATTTCACTACAGTAGCGAGGTTATACGCGATCGTGCGATTTTGTTTGTCCGCTACTGAGTTTCTCCGTGATCAAGCTTGCTTGGAACTATCGGGCGGTCGTTAGTGAAACCACGTAGAAGTGTTAGATTGAATAAGTCACCAGAGATTTAACGTTCCGGTCAGCTTATCGGAATAGATTTCGCAAGCTTTCGGAGCTTCTTCATCAGGTGAATAAACTCGGCTGAATGTTAACTCTGAGGTGACGTGTTCTATGGATTGCGCGGTCCGCCATCGGCTCCGCTATTTTTCGTATCATGAAACTGTTAACAGTCAGATAATAAAGAACTGATTTGGTTGTGATTCATTGCAAGTATTCATATTTATTCTATTCTGAGTGCTTTATGCAATTATGTCGTTACAAATTTGCACAGTAGGTAACCTTTCTAGTCTAGTAAACACTCTCGCAGGCGCAATTACATTCGCGAGCATTGTTGTTGTTGTTCAGAAGCGCACCCTCTAGAACAGGCCAGCATTCAAGTGTCTGTGAATGTAGGCTTCAGCACGTTTTTTGCCCGAAACTAAATCCGGTTACAAACAAGGGAAACAACCAATGAGTTATCAAATACATGGTCATTACTTTAACGGTTATGAATATTACGCAATTACGGCGTCGGGAAGGATTTACGATGATAATATATTTATGTAGTCGCTAAAAATGACAATTAATCAAAATGAAAACAGACAGTATGTAAATAGGTGCGGGCGTAATTTTTGTTTGGAGCGTCGAGATTCTAAATGCCTCTTCAACCTGATTCCACATTGACATTAATTTTGCCACCCAACGGGGCAGACGGCGGAAATAAACGATGCGCAAAAATCGTATAAACATAAGCAAACAATATAAATAGCCTGTACCAGAGGTTTCTAATCTTTTCTTGCTGTCTATATTGCGCATACCTTTTATAGCTTTTTTATGCTGCTGCGTTCCATACTTACCCCGAGTTATTAGCCTTCTCTGCTCATGGCAATTATTGCGTAATGCGTATTATGCTGAAAGGGCGCCACTAAACTGCAAAGTTACTTTTATTCAACACACGAATCGCGCCCAAGGCCTTGATCGCGCCACACACGCACGAAGGTGCGTTGTTGTCGAAATTGAAATGGCTGAAAGCCTGGATTCTGGCTTTGACGGTCATAACCCGGTTTTATTGCGATAGTAACTTTGTTAGCACGTAATGTCGCTCTATGGTGTCATGGTATGGGTCATCGGCCACGAAACCGGTATAGGTATCGGGTCAAATCTCGAGTCCGCATCATTCCAAAGATGGTAAAAATGGTGTCTTTATCTTCCTCGCTAGACGGCCAGAGCATTGAAGATAGTGCGGACAGGTGGCGCTTGACTTCGATAGTCTTCCGGGTCCGGCTTCTTTGGTGTCTCCCTTACCCAGCTCCTATATGCACAATGCTCGCATGATATGCATATGCACCAGTGTGTTGTTATCACGTGAGTCTCATTTGTAAATGCACCAAAAATCAAATAGATATGGATAAAAAGAAGCAGCATCCTTTTCATTTCCTTTTCCGTTAATACACGCATAATTCGGATCGGAAAATTTGACATTTGAGACGAATTTATCCTCCGTAACACTCCGAATTCTCAGAATACGTGTGCTATGATGTCATGCCGTCAATATCAATGTATATACAATACGTTGATCATCTAGATTACCGTTTCAATAACGACACATAGGCGTCACTACTATGTACACCGACTGCCCTGATTATACCGGATCGCCATCAACTATAGGAGGGCCATGATCGTATATGCTCACACACAAGCATGACCAAACAAAGGACGTGATCGATTTCGATATCAAGTCTGACGATTTACTTTTTCCCAAACAATACATTCATATCGTGAACGCGGCAAGATTTTTCGACGAGTCTTTCCAAACGACTTATAATATCTCAGAGATGTATTTAATACTAGAATTGTAGATGATATTGTCAACTAAATAAATATTCAACGAGCATTGAAGCACGGATGTATTGTGGAAGTAAATTTATGACAAAACGTACATTACTCTCAAAATTGTAGGTAAGATGGTCACCAGGCTAAAGGGGGGAATGGGGTGGAGCTGTGATATTGGCTTGAATATAAGATTAAAGCTCTTTCCTTCTGGCGTTTTCAACTACTAAGGTCATTTACGCCAGATCAATGCTTACAGTTCACGTATCAATACGTCCGGTTTATATAGCCCGGATCACTATCTCAACCATTACCCACGCAGTCTGCAGATACTGATTGTCAAGAGGGGGAAACGGATACCAATTTAATGTCTTTGGTTTTGACACGGACGAGAATAACCCGGAACCTCCCGATCAGAAGGCGGACAGTCACGTAGATGTGGGATATGTTTTAGGGAAATCAGTGATGCCGTCTGCCCACGGGTCGATCGGCATGCCGTTACGCTAAAACGAGCGGGTTTGGTTTGACTCAATCGGGAATGGAACACGACACTGTAGACACTATGGTATCTTGGAGAGAAATTACTTGCGTAGAGTTAATTAAATCCTAGCAAAGGGGGTTCTTCGTAAAAGTAAGTAGCGAAAGTAACATGACTCACTGCTGATCAGGGTGCGCTGATTGAAAAGATGTCAAATCAATCGCTCACTCCGTACAAACTGCCCACTCAAGTAGGCATGCTCACATACTCAACAGGTCTCGAATCTCTCCTGGAATCAATAACGGCAGTCTTGCCTTTATGAAACCGTATCATCGATTTTGTATATGTAACAAATTCATCGTTTCAAAAAGATATTGTAACGATCGAAAATAGAAACCTGTGCTGCCCAGGCTCCCGAGCATTTTCAAGTATCTGGTGAGTTTATGACTATGTTATCATGACGCTCTCCAAGCCTTTCCTCTTTGCAAGATAAGCACGCTTCACTCCAATGACAACCGTCTATATATGAGTACCATGCTTTGGACTTAGCTTGTGTCGGTATGACAAGAGACTTTTAAAATATATACATTCGCCATAAGAGGTGTTGCCATCAGTTCAAATTGTGGAGTGGTTCAGGAAAAGGCTGTTGCGGCATGGTAGCTCAAATTATGTAATGATAAATATTTAGAAATTGGAGATTGCGCTTTTGCTATTTTTTATAAAGAGATTTAAGGCACCATAATATGTAGAATGCAGTTTTCGCTCAAGGTCTTGTCGATTTCAACTAGTAACGCCATATACGCCGGGGTAATGCTTAGTCGATGTCGATACTTCCGATTTATAGATCTTCCGCATTCCGCACTCCCTGATAGTGGCTGCCAAGCAGGGGTGGAATGTTTACCAATTTTAAAGTCTTTGGTTTGACTCAGTCGGGAATCGAACCCGTAGCCTCCCCATCAGAAGGCGGATGATAAAACCAGTCGGCCAAGTGAGTTGTGCCGCAGTAGTCAGTTAAGCCCTAATTATTAAGGTCATGTCATACTTTTTGATTGGTGATGCAATGACGAATGGGGTTTCAATCAATTTGGCATGTGTGTATTTCTGTGTAAAAGGATTTGTACAGTTAAGCCTATAGTCATTCAACGCAACCTTTGATTGAAATAGTTGACATCAGTTACATGTTACATTTCATTGAGGTGTTGAATGAGTGATTGACAGGTTCTTGTTGATGGAGTAAATATATAGTTCTTGTGTAGTGATTTTAAATTTTGTGCCGGTCTCTCACGTTTGGATTCGATGTATCAGAAGAGGTGTTTGTCTTCCAAGTTCTACCTTTAAAATTAGACTGTACAATAGATTGCAGACGACTGGAAATTTGTATGGTGGGCGTTACCGATATTTTATATTTTTAAAGAAGAATGTGTTTTTTTATGAAGTCTCGGAATTCGGTCAACGGCAAAGTCTCTGTCTATCACTGACGAACGTTTCCATAGCGAAAAGTGACGCACAGCTGTTACAGCTCACGATAGGAGATTGTGCGTGATAATGAAGAGATATTTTGCTTATAATATCGGTATCATGAAACAGAGCCAAGCCCGGTGATGTTCAATCAGTTGTGGCTAGATAAATATGAAAGTAGGCGATATTGAATAAAGAATTGAAGGAAGCATTTTGAATTTATGGCGTTTGCCTACAGTCCAGGTCATGTATGTCAGGTCAATGCCTTCGTCTTCCATTTGACTCGGTCGGGTAAAGAGCCAGGTACAATCTATATAAACAAGTTCACGACATGGAGTGACCAAGCGTAATATGCCTGTGGATTCAGTTTGGGTTTACATAGTAGCAAAATACAGGTATTGGATTTGGATGTCATTTCGAGAAGTTCCACTTCAGTCGATAGATAGACTTAACGCCGCAGTTTCTTGTTTTAAAACCGTTTTGTAATTGCCAATCGTAAGCCTTTAACGAGGTGCAGAACATTGATTGCGATGGGCCTGCGCAATCAGACAATAATAATCCTATTGTTTATATTGTACGTGACTCATGCGATACAAGTGTAATACATCAATACAGACCACCCACTTCTTGATCGCACATTCGTAACTTTATGGTGTAATTTTACACGCTTGTTACAATATAGCAACCGCTTTATGGTCTGAACGAATCGATGTAGAAATTTACTAGAGCACATCTATACAACAAGCGTAAGGCAACTCACGTCCATATCTGAGGGTTATGAAACACCGAAAAATTGCGAAATAACCTGAAGAGTACAGCCATTTTTCATTTTAAACCGGGCACAACTCGGTTTACGGTAGCTTCTTATACTTCACTCTCGCTCTCACCACTGGGTGGCCACAGCGGTGTAAATAGCATAAGATTTGACTTTGGTTTGAAGCTTTATGCCATTCTTGCCACCCACAACCCTGGATATATACTCGGAATTGCTACCAGAATGTTCCATTCCATCTTCACCTGATGAAGGAGCTAGTGAATGTTATAATTCTCAATAAACTAAGGATGGACGCCAAATCTGTGGTGATCTTCTTTACAATACCAGAATGTTGCAATGTTACTCATACCAAAACCCGTCCATAGGAACTAGAGCTGTATAGCGAATATTCAGTTGGCCGAATTTAGTAAAATTACTCAACTGTCACGCCAAGAACCACCGACAAAGTGCAAGAAATCGCCTAATGTCCTCGCATGTCAGCATGTCGCAACACAGCTGCATATTACAGCATCGGCATATTTAACAGAGGGCAAGCCTTCTAGACCCCAGCATGCGTGAGAAAACCATTACCGGCCTGCGACACCGTCTAAAAGACAACAGTCGGTCACAGTCGTAGCACAATTTTGGAATCTTGGAACGACGGAATAAAACCTTTAAAAGCCGAATGAGGTGAAAGTTAAGACTTAAAAGGGTCTGGTCAAGCCATTTGAGACATCCATAATCTTAACAACCGATCGCGTCTGTCGGTTGCTTGAATAATCCACCTTATCTATTTAAACATACAGTAGGCTATAGACTACCTTTGCGGTCCTTCACGTTTCTAAAGACTCTGTGTAGACGACCATTGTTTCTTCTCTTGGCTTATGCATCGCCAAATTGACACTCATCGATATATTTTGGAATGGTAAATATTACTGAAACGATTTCTTTTTAAAGTGTATTGTTTGAAAATAGGGTAGTCTAGTTCCGAAAGTTAACCCGTTTAATATGATGGCGGCGTTGAAATATAATTGATATTCTCTCAGTGTTGAAGGCATAAAGTGCCGGACAATCTTCGTGATAAACTGCACCAAACCTAAAACCTAATCTAGATTTAGATAGTCCGCCAAAAACCCGCTGTTGTTGTTTGAAATGATGGCGTTTTCAACTGTCCAGGTCAATGATTGTAATTTGCAATACTTTATCGATATTTCCGGTTTTTAGCCGGGATCGCCATCACAACCACAACCAACTGTATTTTACCGTTACTAACTGCAAAGCAGACGAAACCACTGTCATGATTCGCTTGCATCTAACTTGACAAGCAGACATTCATCCGAATAAAATGTTGTCAAATATTAAGTTCTTTGAGATTCTAATATATTGTGGAGCCGACGGGGACGATCAATTGATATCGTGAAGAAAAGTCACCACTGATTTAACGTCCAGCCTTGGTTTATTGAGATTATAACGTTTACAAGCTTTCGGAACTCCACTCCCTCATCGGGTGAAGATAGAATGAAAATGGAGGCCTAAAAGCTTGTGAATATTACAATTCTCAATAAACCAAAGCTAGACGTTAATAATAATACCAAATGAATGTTTCAAAATGCTGTTAAAAGGTGTTCTTTAACATGATACGTAAGGGACGCACGATTTATAAGTATGTTGAGAACTAAAACAACACTAATACGTTTTTCTTTGTATGAAAGGTGACTATGTACTTTAATGCTTTATTTTGCCATTTTTGAGCTCTCCGGTAGCTAGGTCATGAATCACACTTGTCAGCCATTAAATATATTTCTGTTGGTTTTATATCTTTTCAATTGTTTGTAGAAGGCTACGCTGCTACAACAGCTAGAAGAACGACTTACGTAGACGAATTCGTAAGGAAATTATTTCTGAAATATCTCGGTTTTGAGAGAAGGGGTTGATTTGGATATAAAACAGATGACATACCGCCGATATAGTTTAGTTCTGTAGAAATATTCCATCCACATATTATACAATCGAAATGGTTACATTTGATATTCAAGACGCTATAGATAGCGGGTAAATGAACAATTAGATCTGTCCGTGACGACAAGGTTGTTATGCAGCATTTATCGTGGAGTTTTGTCAAGGTTACAGAAATAATGCAGGACTTTCGGGTTTTTCATTACCAGAAATCAGAGTTTCAATAATTATAATCAGTAATAATTGTGCGCAAGCCACCTTCAAAACCTTTTTATTTTAAATAGTTCCAGTTTCTACCTATCTTAGCGTCACCAGGGGTGAATTTGTCATGAAATTCAAGATAGGCAGTTACTGATCTAACGCTTACGACATAGGCGTCCATCTTATTCAGGAATTCAAATCGGGGTAACCGGGTTCGAATCCCGGTCTTCTCGTATTTGCGTGAGCTTCTTGGGAAGTGGTCTTCAGTGTTAGTCTCAAGTCTGGACAAACCTTGAAAGTTGTGTCAGGAAGGGCATTCGGCGTATGATCTGCATCAAATTATATTGCGGATCACAATCCAGTATGTCCATCCCGATTTTGGGATGATACGAGTGAATTGCCTGCACTAAAAGACAGGACTTCGTATTCTCTAACGACGTAGTTTGAGCTGGCTTCAAGTCTCCTACAAGCTTGTAAATCTCTAGTGTGCGTTATCGTGAGATTTTTTATATTTTTAGAGATTAGTATAAGACGTGATGATTTTGTCAGATAATCAAAACTGTGGAGGTAGCGTGATAACATACAGTGAAAGTAACTCCAGAATGCCGACACTTGAACCAACAACGTACTGTGATATGATGCATTCCTCGTCGGCAGACGTCCCGACATTTGTTGCCATGTTGGATGACGCGTACGATATGAATATTCCCTACAAGATTACTGAGGACGTTTGTAATAGACTAGAGCAATTTTCTGACTCCGAAAACCTCGCTGCCATGAGTTCAGTTTCTGACGATGAAGAACCGATGACTGTTTGTGATATTCCAGTAAAACTGGAGCGGCCAAAAATTTTGTCAATTCCTCAAACTAAATTTTCTGTAACAAACGCAACGTTTCATCGTCAGGAACGTAAAGGCGATGTTTTACTCTCTGATCACAAAGCATTGCCTGATATCAATTTTTTCATTAAAACACCAAAAAAGAACACTGTGTTTACAGAGGAACAAGAATGTTCGCCCTTTGAGCTATCTGCAATGGATGTGGATCATTCACCAGGAAGAATTAATCAAATTTCAACTTGTGATGTAAAAACTGCGAGTTATGTTGACAGGAATACACGGACGAATTTTGAAAAACAACCAATTAAGCTTGCCATGACAATTGATCGCTCCATGGAAATCCCCAACAGCTCCTCATTCCAGAACATTCCACACGAACAGACCAATTATCAGTATTTTGTTAAGTGTGAAAATAACCACGATAATAATTACTCGAGTTTCGCATCCTCTGTCGACGAAGCGGCGGATGCACAGAAACAATTCATTCCAATCATTGAGCAGCATGTGCCGCAGATAAATTGTTGTTTTCCTCATCCAACATCAGGAAGCGCATTCCATTTATCCCAACGATTTTGTCCCGATAACTCTGCTTATCATAATCCTACTTACGCAAGACATTCTCCTCACTATTTATCTCCCGCAGACATTGTTGATCAAAAAGGATATTTAAATCATCACCCTCAAGACCCCAGTGAGTCATCTTACTCCACCTCACCGTGTAGTAATATATCATCATCTACTTCACCAAGTGAAAGTAGCATTTCTTACCCCTGTAGCGCCACAGTAGAAACGAGAAAAGGATTTCAACAGTCCCCAACGTTGCAGTTAGAAGACGGTGACAACAACAACAATACTAAAATGCCTCACATTGTTGGAGAATTAAGCGGAAATTTTGAGCCGGGGGCATCAGTGGGGTCGTATATGGAAGAAATCTTAAATGAAGTGATCAAAAACGTAGAAGTGGCATGCATTCAACTGCAACTTCCTTCAGGTATTTGACATTAGTCTGACTCGAGTGAGTCGCGTTTATCCGATAACTACTTGATTTTATTCAAGTCATCTAGTGGTCGCTGACTCGAATTCACTCGAGATTCGGGATTATATTTTTGCAAAGTTGTAAATTATGTTGGTAATCAATTCGGCGTTTTCATTCATAAGCTATTTCTTACCCAACGAATCCAGTCATCACACTATACTGACTGATCATTAATCTACAGCAATTGTTTGTCGGATTCGTTTTTATCCAATGACTCGATATGCGACTCGAATTTTTGAAAGTCCCCGACTCGACTCGACTTGTGAGTCGAATTTTAAAATGTTGAAAGACTCAAACTCGACTTTGACTTGTGGTCTCGATGATTCGACTTGACTTGACATAAAATTGTGAGATAAGTAATCAAAGGAAATGAAATGTTATCTTTAGGGGTCCGAAAACCTGGATAGAAACCAATTTGTAAACGGCCAATATATGAGCCCTATTTTGAAGATGCCCAATAGCTTATTAAAAATACAATCCTGTCCGGCGGCCCGAATTTCTCTAAGACACCCTCGCGACATCATATATACACAAAGAGGGGAGTAGAATATTCCCTACGTGGAAATTTTCAAACAGGTTTCAAACAGATCAAAAAGGTTTTGTGAAATACATACAACGATACAAGCAAACCTCTACTTTGTTTTATTCAAGGTATCATCATATTTTCACCACAGATCCCTACTCACAACAAGTTTGTTGTCTAATCTGTTAACAAAACCATCATTGTCTTTGTACATGAAACGTTGCTAATATAATATTCACTTAGGATAAAGGATTTTGATATTGTATACAACTAGAGTTTCCCACGATGAGACAAAATTTGTAATTTCAACATATCTTATGTACATTTAAAAATATACTTTCTATATTGACACCTTCACCACTTTACCTTATTAATCCTTACTATGTGATTCATAAATTTGTTGTTTTAACAGACCCTAAGCTTTGGACAGAAGAACAAGTACAAAACTGGGTGAATTGGACAATTGATCAATATAAACTTCCGTCATCGAAGGATACTCAACTGCGGATAACAGGGCGTCGCTTGTGTGAACTCAATGAAGCTGATATACGAGCATTGGCGCCAGAATCGGGGGACTTCCTACATGCTCATCTTGAAATTTGGAAAACAGGTGTGTTTTGGAGTAGGGGTATTCTTATGGTGGTATTACTTCCTCCCATCTAAATAACATACAGTAGGGTGCATGACGCAAGACCATATGCGAAACTACTCTTGACCATTTTGTTACCGAGCGGGGTACTGTTGAGATCGGCACTACTTGGATGCCACAGATAATTTGTTGATTGGTGTATTCGAAAAATGTATGAAGCGTATTTACGTGTACTTCATTTGCAGTTATTGAATCGAATAATCGATGCACCAATGCTGGCGAGCATGAAAATTCTCCAATCCTTGAAGTTCAAAATCGCGCGGAGGTGGATGAAAAGAGAACGGGTTATTCCTGTGAAAACTCCACATTAGGTAAATTATAACCGTTTTGGCGTTGGATGTATCGGGCAAACCCGGTGGTCTGTCTAGCAAAATTTCGAATCCAACTCAAAACTGCTTTGAACCCACATTACGCGACTTTCTTGCTCCATGTCCACCAGGCCAGGACGTGGAAATACCTGGAGTCCGCACGCCCAGCCCGTTTACCGATGTTGCATTCCCATGTGTTGAAACTGTATGCTATAGGTTAAATTCAAAAATGATCTACCGGTGTTATTAACATGATGCTATAGTCTTGCTACTGGATATTACCGAAACTTATCCAAGTTGCCAACATCGAACCCTGTGCTCGCCCAGTATCCACCAGCAAAATTGGGAATTCAACCTTTGGCCGCACGCACTGCCATATCAGGCATAGGTACGGGTTCCAACTCAACGCGCTATCATAACCTTTTAATTATCTCACTGTTACTATAGAAGTTGCCGATTAAAGTTGACCACACATTATGGTTTTGAATTCCGTGATAACTGAACGTCGGTGGAGGCAATATTTTGATTAGTAGGCCCATATTTGTGTCGACTGAAACGTAATACGTGTCAATCATGTTTCAGTGCTGTCCTACTGTAGTTACGTTAATTCTAGTTCGATTTAAATCGGTGATTAACTTGACTCTCAAGTTAGTCAAGTTAAAATCTCTACCTTTAGATTCGCATGAAAGTAGAAAAGGACTCCAAGAACTGAAAAAAGCAGAAGATGCAATCGCGGTTATGACACCAAACCATACAGCTGGAATTCATCTTTGGCAATTTTTGAAAGAGCTTCTACTTCAACCACAACTTTATGGCAAATACATTCGTTGGATGGACAAAGACACAGGTAGAATATAACTATCATCTATACAATTTAAGAAGACTGGCGGTGAAAATATGATTATATGACCAGAAACCAGACATGCCCTAAAGTAGGCCACGAACCAGAGAACAAATTTCGGAAGTATTTCACAATTATAAGGTTCCAGTACTCGTGATTTGGCTGGATAAAAACTGTTCCCGATTCGTAAAATGGCGATTGATTTCTTTTCTCGCTACATGACATTCCTACAAACTCTCCCAACAAGCTTGAAATCTGCGTCGGGACCAGTGAAGCGACATCACACGGCTTATAGATACAATACAAAATACAAATACAATACAAGATGAGTACTACCCTAATACCGTTGATTGTTGTTGGAAATGACTAGGTTGTCGAACGATTATATGCGTGTTCTGTGAAACCCACATTATATACTCTGACCGGGTGTTCTCTTTAGCCAATTGTTATCAACAAAACATCCGGCGAGTCTCCACCTTTGACCTTTGCACAGCATATTTTGTGGTCTTGTGCGTAATTGAATGGGAATGCGGCTACAAATATGTTGTAACTGGAGACCAATTTAATGTAGGGAGTGCGAGTGCAAAGAGGATCGTTGGAGAAAAAAGTCTCAATTCATGCAGCACAACGTATATATAACACGAAGCCACTATCGTCATGCTTTTAAAGCTATCATGATATTTTGACCGCATCTTCTTTGTGTATCACGCAAATTTTCAATAACGTCGAATTGCCATTCTAGGGATTTTTAAAATCGAAGATTCTGTGGAAGTTGCAAGACTTTGGGGAATTCGAAAAAACCGACCGGCAATGAACTACGACAAACTGAGCAGATCAATTCGACAGTATTACAAAAAAGGAATCATTAAAAAAACAGAGGTTTCGCAGAGGCTTGTATATCAATTTGTAAAGCCAATACTCTGATCGCCCAAGCCGACCATCGTAACAGCTAAAGGGATAACGAACCGGAAAAAGGTAAACTCCTAAAATCAGAGAAGATTCCTTCCAACCATGGGCACTCCATTCGTGTGTGTTTCCTCAACATAAAATGTTGGATTATTATCGCTGTCGCGGGTTCTGTTATGGACTATTGCTTCGGTCACCACGAATCATCTTGCTGATGACGCAATAATAATTTAATCGTAAGACATTTTCTGTTACAATCTGACCTGGCCAACCAACAAAGAAAGGACAAGATGTGTGGCCACACAGTAAAAGGTCTACCATAGAATCAACGCATAGTAGTCCTACTGGTAACGCGGGCAAGCTCGACGATCATGGGCTCTGAAAATAGGCTATAGACTGTGAACAATCGGCACGAGACAGGTTCTAATCCTAATCGTGTAATCACACACAAACTTTAATCACTACATAACACCCAGTGTCAGCTGACAGCGTGCTGATTACATACTTGTACTCACGAAACCAAAGTATCAGTGAAGAAATGATTCATTTTACTGTATGGTTTACAATATTTCTAAAGAATGTTACCACCTTGTCACACTGTGAAAACAACAACAACAGCAGAGAATAATGCCTTGTGTGATATTAATACTTTTCACCGAGATCGTTTCTTCACGTAATAAGGAATCTTGGCTATAGGCCAAACGCACACCACCTCAGGTATTAATACCTATTTATAGGCTACAAAGTGACTCAATTTTTATTTATTCTTAGAAAGTAGCCCGTGTTATTTTATTCTACTCTGTACATTTTGACTATAGATATCATGCGTTTAGGTTAGCCCGCAATAGCCTTATTTTTGTACTATGGAGTGTGCTGATGTGCCAGAGAGGCAAAAGCCATCGTTCTGGGCCGTAAAGAGGCTAGACAAGCATTGCGGCACTCACCCGGAACGTAACCTAAAGCATAAGCTACAGCAATGTTTCTACACAAGCTCTGTGTATGGACTTGTGATTGCACGCTTGTTCTTAGGCTTAGGCTATTATCGCTTAATGCATATGACATGTTTTTCCCATTGCTGTGACAATTTTCGCTACAAATTTTCTTGCTAAAGTAGCTGGTCAGGCGCATAGTCTATATATTTTGGTGATTGTTTTGTTACTTTCTATTATTCTCACTGTAGATTGCCAAAAACAAACCATTAGGCCGAAATGTTCCATGTCTCGTAAGACTCAAGGTTGGCTCACTCATCTTTCATAGTGGCTACTGTTGTTTTAAATTTATAGGGGTTATAACCATTTAAAGCTACGTCATGGCACCGCCGCCGCCCGGTTGTCAACAGCGCGCGATGTAGGTGGCCTACAGCTCGGATCACTGTCAGAACCTCGTCCTCGACCCCCCGCCCCGCACTGCCCTGACAATGACTAAAGCTAAGTAGGATATTGTAGCGAACACGTAACCTTCTAATGATTGTTACTTGATAATTATACTTGCTGCAACCAATGATGACAACTCCACCTTGCACCAATTCTGCATCCCTGCAACGCTTTCGGGGAATTGTCGACCTGGCGTGTGTTGTAGGTTTAAGGAATTCCGATTTTATCTGTCGAGCGAGCAGCAGCACCTCGTCGACGAATTTGGCGTAGTTTTATCTGATATTTTATATTAAAGTCTGTACCGGCAGTTAGTCTTCAGTTAGTCTTATTCTGCAGTCCGCGGACATTGAGGACGTGGCTAATAAGAGCGCGCCATAAATATATCGGTGGGTCGATATATGACACATCGGGTTAATATATGACTTCAAATAAATATCGGTATCAGTCGATATAATCTACAGTATTCCATATTGACTCGTTTGGACGACGTCATCGTCATTACGATGTTATGAGTAGCCTATCATGACCTAAATTCACATAAATTCCCACGAATGATGAAGACAGAGTCTGTTGAAATCGTCTATGTAGGCTTAGATATCAGGTTAAAAATCACTATAGCCTATATATACAAATAAGAGAGCGAAGGGAACGAGCATATCCGCCAACTCGGTTGGTATTCCTGTTCGCGTTGCTGGAGAGGAATAAATATAGACTAGGCTAGGCCACGATTGGGCGCGCTGATTTCAAAATTGTCGTAGCCTAGTAGCGTAGCTGTCATGATGTAGGCCTACCTGTTCTAACTTAATGCTGATAATTGGCTTCCAAACAGCATTCGTTATCAAACAATCACAAAAGAAGTAGCCTAAGCCAGCCAGACCGACAAAAATAGCCTACGTTTCGATGTCGGAGGTGAAAAGACACCCAGGTTGAAATCATATCTCGTTGCGCTTCATTGAGTTTTTCTATGACCTCTGACACGAAATATCTCAACCAATAGGCTACTTGAGCGTTTTACGTTAAATTAAGACCAAATTTAACCATTTTTGTTGCTTTACTGATTTTAACCAATTAGGTTTTCTTGGCCCATTTTCGGTGAAATATTTCGAAAGTGAGCCGCGTCGACTCGTGTGAACGACAACGACGCTAGAGAGACCTAGAGAGTTGGTCGTCGCTTCCAGGTCCGAAGACAAAGTGTGCGAGCGGTGGGTGGCCACTGGGACGGTTTGGTCGATGTGGCAAAGGGTGGAGCTCGAGAGGGCGTCGAAGGTGGCCGGGCAATGGGCACATGACATCGGTAACCGGTGTGGCCGGGCAACGTAACAATATGTGACGATATATGAGTGCGATGGTCCGGCGGATACGAACGTACTTGTCCAGATGTGGTCACTAGAGTGCAACGTAATTTGAATGCTGATCAGCTGGTGTCAATATTTGATATTTCTGCAGGCGAGGGATCAGTGTTCTCAGTTTGTTTCTGTATGCCGTTAGTTTGCATTTGTGTAGGGCTAGTGTGCCCTGTCACTGATCAATGGTCCCATCTACGACAGGCTCAGGTACAGCTACAGAAAGGACGCAGTTTTGCCTGACATCAAGCGATGAAAAAGAAATCTCCGGAAATGCAGGATCTTCAAGCAAGGTTCTACGTCTTCCCTTAACAGGTATTGCTGGGCCAAGCGAAAAACCATCTGAATTGAAGCCTGTGCAACTACTTGAATCCCCAGATGATGACTCAAGTTTTATTGCAAAAGTTATACCAGCACACGAAAGTCAAAAGCATCTAGATGACTCCGAGTTGAGTCTGAAAAGGTAACAGTAAATTTTCTCATGGATGGTGGGTGGATGAATTCCTTGCTGCTGGCCTATATACATTATGGTCCTTTTAATTATGCAATATGCCATTACCTCATCAACGCTCGACAACTTCACGTACCGGTGCCGATAGAGCGATATGCTACATACGTTGCCACGGTAAATTTTTCGAAAAGCGGGCCTCTCGGAATCGGCCACAATCTGGGGTTGCCAGATATACCAAGAATTTCATCAACGATAATGACACAACCGTAAAAGCCAACCTGACTCGGCAATTTCTTTTAAAATCTTGTTATGATAACCCAATTATGAAATGCTACAGGCAATTGCACAATCCAGTCTGGGTATTGCTCTGTTCACTACAATTTTGGTACTATGTCTCGCTAGACGGCCAGCACATTGAGGATAGTGTAGAGGGGTGGCACTTGACTTCAATAGCCTTCTGGCTCTGTTGATGCCGTCTCATCCAGCCATATTATGGTACATTTCGGGCAGCACTTGCTTGGTTTCAGCTGTCAAGCCTTGACCCAGCTTTCTTATCACTCAAATGCCAGCTCTCTCTCTATATATATATATCCTAGCTCTCCATGCAATGTTGTGCTATACACTCTTCATAGATATGAAAAATATTTGGTGACTTATTCTATCTATTTATCACCATTTATAGAGAAATGGATTGGGATTTACCGTTACGCCGAAGTAAAAGAATACGCCACACTTTTGCCACAAAACAGGTGGTTATATGTAATTTCTACATTTCTACATAACAGGCCTGCTGATAATGGCTATGCACTGGCTAATGCGCCATTATGTATATTTTGTCGTATTTTGATTTTTTGCTGCAATTATGCAGCCTCACAAAATATGCATTATGCATCAGTGCAACATATTCATGTCATGAATTCATGCAGGCTGCATACCTGTGCAAACCGGACAAAGAAGCCGTAGCCAATCTGAGTCAAGTGCTACCCGCACATACTATCTCCAATCCGCTGGCCATCTAGTAGGGAAACTACAGATATCAGTTATTCACAAATTTGGTATAATACAGTCAGGATTCCAACACACGACATATAATAATGGACCTTTAGCACTTAAGCCCTGTGCTCCTCACTAGAGCGAATCATGGTGGTGAGCTTTTTGTAGTCCCAGTCTGATTTCATCATGTGGTTTTACCACTCAGGACGTTCAAATTATTGGAGCTCAATTTACAACTAAATAATTTCCAATACCAGTACTCAAACTTATACAAATTTTGTGAACGGTACAAAACTACCTCTTTTTCACTAATTCAGATAGGACTATGAACAGCTTGCCACCATGTCCCACTCCAGTTAGAAACACAATGCTTAGTGCAAAAGGTACATTAATAGGCATAGGCCTACTGAATTTGTGGGAGATGACCTTACCTTACCACTACACCATGAAGCTGAGAGCTGTAGGTCTGTAGCTATTACTCGGTTACGTTGGAATTCTAGCTATCTTGCAAATTCCTCAAATATCGCTCAGGGACCAGCATTGGCCTAAGTTTGAGTAAGTGGAGAGAGTTGTAGTACGAAACTATCTGCTGTACCAACTCTGAAGTGGCTGAAATTCTGACGGAAAATATACGACTTTACAGTTGTTTGGTTCTTCAGGTGAGGCAAACACCAATGGGACTTCCAAAACCATTGAGATTGCGGAAGAAAGAATTTACAATTGAAGAAATTTACCTCAACAAAAACTATCGAACTCCACCGGAAAAAAGTCTTGAGACAATATTTGAAGTTCCAAAAGAACATAAGGACGGTAGCATTATGATGTATGCGAGAATGAAAAATAAACGAAAATGCACCTTTTCAATCGACTATAATAAGAAACCTGCAAAATCAAGGGTGAGTAAACCCCGGCTTGTCATATCTCTATTTCACTGGCTGTGAGTGACGTGCTGGCACATGCACAGCTTTGAGTTTCGCGGTGGGACAAAATGGGTTGCATTACCAATCAATCATTGTAAAAATCTTTCACAAATTTGAAGTGTTGCATCTACAAAGTGAAAATAAGGAAAGGTACCCACTATAAGAATCTATGTCTCGCTGTATGTTGCCACACATAATGGTACACAGAGTACCACCTGTCTACCTTTTTCTAAAAAAATTAAGCAGGACCTAATGAATGCAAAAAGCAATAGGCCTACGGCATAAAAGTACCAAAAACTGAATTTCAGCCAAAGGCCAAATTGTGGTACATGGTTTAACGGCTAGGCCCTTGGGAGTACTAAGAGTTGTCGCTGAGCCTAGGTAGGCCTAATAGCTAATCCTGTAGTTATATAATTGTATATATATATATATACATATGTACATTTGTGTGTGTGTGAGAGTACGAGGCGATAGCATTTCTAGAGTTACCGGTATAGGTGCTTTTTGTACATGGACTTGAAAGTTGAGCTGTGACTGACTTTCTGGTGTTCGTAGTAGATTGTCGACAATGAAACTCCTAGGTGGCAGGGAGATTTAGTGCAAATGTATTATAGCTTTGAGCAGCACGGCTGATAGTTCTTGTTTTATGTGTTAAATTGAAGCAAATAAGTACTGACCGACTGCGTTGACTATATGCTACATTTCAGTTGTGCAAAAATCTCCAACTATCTTGGCCTCTGCGTGGGGATTATTGAAGTGAACCACCCACCTTAGAGAACCAATATTTAAAGAAGTCAAACAAACAATATTATGCACTTTGCTCTTGTAATCAAGCCATCATCATATTTTTGACCAGACGCCCGCACCCCCCATTAATGTGCTATCTTCACTTTGTCTATCTTCTTTCAGAAACGCAAAGGATATAAAGTGAAACATTTTCGGGTAGACGCAAATTCTGATGAATTGTTGAAGCAGAAACTTTCACGTGTAGATAACGATTTAGCTCTTGCTGGCCTATCACCTTGAAATAAGGGGGTGAAACGATTCAACACTACCTGTGGTATGGCGGCAACCCAAAACAAACCATTGACTCTCTGTTTATTCTAGCTCAGTAGCTAGAACAAAGTGGCAAAAGGTGCTATATTACCACCCTCTCCTCGTAACTGACCTGAAGAATGACAATATATAGACAAGGTTAAATCCAATCATTTTGTACCTAAACTGCCGCCATTCTTTACCGATTTGGGAATCTACATCGGGTCTCATTGGATGAAAGCACGTGGTCCCTGGGCCTAGCGCCAATTTTTTTGGTCACTGATGAGGTTTTTATATTGCTTTTTTATTCCGCTTCTTTTCTTCAATCCCGACGTATGCACGTCAACCTTGCCGAAATAAATGGTGCATCGTAATATTTTAAAGAGTCGATGACGGACGATTATAGAATATAGCATAAAATTGATACAAGAAACGAAATAAGCTTCATTTATCGCCATGGAATTAATCAGACATAAAATTATTAGAGCTCATTGATGATTACACAATTATAGCTCAGCGATTGTGACTATCGTAGAGACGGGGAATTTGCCGGTTTTTTCCGTCACTATAATTCAACAGACCGTACAGCAGGCAGGTGGTGCGAATGAGGCAACCACTTCCCCTAGGCCAGGGGCGGCCAACCAGTCCGAGACTGGGAGCCGCATTTGAACCATATCATTCACATCGGCACACATGAACATCGCCTCGCATGCTGATAGCCGTACGAGTGAAAAAAAAAAAGGTCGAACCTGAAGATGTTTTACTCGTATTGGTTTAGTAGTGCATAAAAGACGTTGTGAAACACTGGCTCAGCTACATTTATTGAACCAAGCGAAGAGCCACGGGTTGACGACCCCTCCCCTACGCGATAAGTAGCCGTGGTTAGCCGGAGAAAGACTAAAAATTTCTGCGCCGTACCAGCAATAGTGATCTGCGACCATGCTTATAACAATAGAATAATTTGCAACGCTTGGCAAAACGGGGCATCACATAGCATGGAAAGATCACTGGTGAGACGTCATTCTCGCAGCAATATTGTAGGCCTACGTGGTGCGCCGATTAGCGGCAGCGTCATCAAGCCACCATGTAGTAACGTCATTCGAGCCCTCCTCAGAATTTCCTGCCGGATCCGCCCCTGTCACCAGACAGTTTGATCATTCAGCATGAAGCGTTAGGCAATGAGGCGCTGGACATCGTTCTGCTACGCGATCCTCCACACCCATCCTTGTGGCACAGAAAGTCTAGAATGGGTTCTGCATAAATACCTACGCCACCTACGCCTACTGTATATTTATCATCTTTAGTTTTGAGGCGACATGGTAGAGATAGAACCACCAAGACACCAACCGTTGAGGAACCTCGTAGGCCTACGTACTGAATACCTCCTGTGACAGGGGGTTCGATGAGGACGTGTGATGAATCTGCATTGACATATGGTAGTGTAACCCAGGGATGTCTTGACTCAAGACGTCCCTGGTGTAACCTTTACGATTTGTAGACTCACGCCTACGGATATGGCTCGCGCTAGCGCCGCCATGCAGTTCCCATTCGTACGACGGAAGCCTCTGTCGTTAGAGCCGGTTTGATGCGGGTTCGCGATCGCTGATTGCATGGCGTTAAGAACTCCATGGCTGATTAGGCATGAAATCGGTCCCGCGTGACGCGAGTCCAATCATTGAAATTGTGCTATCTCGTGTTCGAGAGAGGTCCACGCTGCTTGACGATGTCGCAGTCGTAACCCCGTAGGCATCTGCAAGCGGCGGTCGTGTCATTTCTAGCTAATGAATAATGATGAGTTTAGTCTGGTGCACCGACATACACTCTGGTGTTTTACACCACTCTATACTTAGTTGAAGAGAGGGGATAATATGATAATGATAATAAGTTTACATCACATCTGCCTGTCGAAGTAACAATCTATCAAGTCCGAAATAAGAAGAGGGTTGGTTAGAATTTCTTTGATTGTGAAAGGAATAACGTGTTTTAGTTCCTGTTGTCTAAAAATGAATCTTCGACAGCAGTATCTGTGGCAGTAAAGGAGGAAGTGGTTAACTGTTTCTCTGGTTCCGCTGGTTTGGCAAAGGTCATCCCGGTGGAGGTGTGCATCGAGGCGACAATGCGCGGACTGCAGACGAAAGAAATGTAGGCCTACTTGGTGTTTTCATGATACTTTGACCAAAGGGTCGGGAGAATTCGCCGGTGAGGGAAATAAAGACTTGTATTGAAGCGCTGCATCGCTTTGCTCGTAGAGTTGGAGCGATTCATTTAGGCTGAGTGAGAGTGAGTTCTTTTTTTTTTAGTTATAAGTAGGCCATTGACTGGTGGTGCGGATGACCTTAGTATAGTCGATACACCAAACTGCTAGAGGTAGCCTAACCTACTTATAAGTACTGTTATTGCCGTAATGTCTTTGCGGGTCTTTTGCCACGCTACCTCGTCGCCGTATTTCGGTATTTTGCCGTAAAAGCCGCAGTTTGCGGTATTGTTGTCTTTATACCCGCATGCCGCATATAGCATAGGCCTACAGTAGCCTATGCGGGACAACTTGCTTTATTTGCTGTGGTGTGGCTTGACGTCTTTCAACACATATCTGACTTCAGACTGCATAGGGACATTTTAAGCCATTTTTCTGGAATCCAATCTGCCCCGACTAAAGAATCCCGTCACTGCGACTTCGGTTGACCTTGTTTAGTGTGGGTACCGAGTCGCTACAGATGGATTCGTAAAATCAGGACCTGCCACTTTGTACCGTGGGCGCCGTTTGCATAGTCTCCGATTCACCAACTAAAGTATTGCTTCGGAACGTGTACTTCTACCTAAAGACCGCGCACAGTAGGCTACGTGTAGCCTACAACACGTCGACGAACTGGTGATGTCGATTATTTCCCTCTCCAGCGTGTGAGAGTTCTTTGCTTTAGCTACAGTCCACATTTCTTCACCATCAGACTTCTGACCTTCCATCTGCGAAGGCGTAGGCTAGTAGTGACGGGAGCCTGAACACTTGCATTACGACGTTAGGCCACCGAAATAATGCGGGTTCTTTAACAGATTCGTGGTTGAATCTCCCATGCAGCAGGCAAATTGCTGATTGCATGGAACAGATTGACGTTATTGGAATCGTGAATGACAATAATGCTATATATGAAGGTGGTATATAGCCTGTTGCGTTTCCTAGTCCTGGGCTACGTTCTCAGATGCAGTCACCAGACACATACTTATACAACTGTATTATCAGACAGAGGTACACGTGCTCAGGGTTTGAGACACGGACGAGAAAAGGAAAAAAGCGGAGCTTGCGTCATCAGGAGAGATGTAAGACACACCTTCATCTCGCGTATACGAGAATCACGTAACATAGCCTACGGTATAGCGATTACGTCGTTCACCAGTAAGTTCGTTATAGGCCTACATCGCCTTCATTTTGGCATTGCTTCGAATACCGAATCTCATAAAAAATTATTTCAGTGCGGGTAGGGCCATGTCCACAATGCGCCAGAAGAACGAACCCACTGCTCATTTTTGCGCGTGACTCTTAATGGGGCCTACGGCTACGACATTTTCAAGAAGGCTCTTGATGATCACAACGACGCGACTCGTCGTATGACCGATGACGCCGCACCATATGCTCAAACTGTTTCTATAGAGTTATATGCAGCAACCAGACTTGGGCGCTCGCCGCTTCATCAGTAATGATCGCAGGGTTACGACTCCAAAAAGCATCGCAGCAGCTGGTTGTTCGCTCACCGGGATCCGTCGTTAAACCTTTGTTTCCTTGTCCGAGTGACAACATTTAAAAGTCTTCTCCCCTCGGGGACTTTAAGCCTACCTGGCAGTATACTCACATCTACCTCTGATGGCCTACTTTAGTTCCTAGAGTAGGCCATGTACCTCTAGTGAAAAGTAATTCAGAGAAGTATTCTCTTCCTATGAACTGCCGACTGAAGTTTTTTCGTGCGTCAAGCCGTTGGGTGAGACGAAGTTGAGATGATCTAACAGTTGCAATGTTGGAGGAGTTTATGGTTTACGTTCGCATGCTCCTTCGATATGTTTCATTCCACATACGGTGTATCTGTTTTCATGCGGTGTTTAAGATTGTCCTTGTGACGTTAACTTCACCTTAGCTCACAATTGACCATATAATTATTCTCGATCTGGGGCGCGCTGCTGATAGCACATCGTCTTGGACATGTCTAGCTGGGGCTCTTCTGGTTGCCTTTTGTCACGATTGACCTTTGCTCACTTATTGTAGCATCATAGGATGCCCCTGATTTGACATCCGCATACTCGCCGAAGCATGTCCTTGTTGGTGCATTACCGCAGATCTTTGAACGCATAGTCGCCGTATAGTATTCCCTTTTGGAGCACTACTACAGATCTGTCTTTGAATTCCAAGCAGGAGTTTATCATCTATCGTATGGGTTTAATCGAAAGTTGCCATCGGTTTGATCCATCTCCTCCGATAAAACGCTTTGAAATTCCTTGACAGCGACAACAGCTTCTGCGTGATTCCGCCGTTCTGTATAGACCTACAATAGGCTCTCGTAGATGTGAAAAATGCGTTGCATGCTAAGTTCCCCTGTTGATATATTGTGGAGCTTCTCACTTGCTGCATCATTAACGATTCCCTTGATGTTGCAACCGTAGCCTATAGATCTTTGTTGACGCATCATACTCGCCGAAGGATAGGCCTATTCTTGTTGGTGCATTGCAGTAGATCTTTGTGAACGCATAGTCGCCATTTGAAGCTCTTGTTGGTACACTGCTATAAATCCTTGTGCAGCCATAAACGGCATTTTAAGTGCATTGCAGCAGATCTTTGCGCATTCATAGTCGCCATAGGATAGGCATACCCGTGTTGGTGCACTGCTACAGATCCTTGTGTAGGCGTGGTCGTCATAAGCAGTCTTTAAATTTAAATCGAAAGTTGCCATCGGTTTGATCCATCTCCAATAAATCGTTTTGATTCTTTGATAGCGAGTAGCGACAACCGCTTCTGCGTGATTACGCCATTCTTTTCCGAATAGGTCAACGTAGATGTGAAGGAATTAATAAAAAATAATAACATCACCAGAAAGTAAGAGCAGGCCTACTGGTCGAAGAAAAACCTCGGCACGAGCTTTCCTAATTGATATGCCTATAGGCCTACTAATTGCGCATATGTGTGAATGATCCGTACGTAGTACGTACAGGCTGAAAAAAGATGAGCGGCTTTGCGCACAAACTCTTCCCAACGCACTGGCCAAACTAGTCCTTGTGGAACCGTACCGGTAATCGGTATTAGTGCGTTACAACAGATCTTCGTGCACGCATATAGTCGGTATAAGTTGTCTTTGAATTGCGGGAATCGCGCCATTCTGTTCAATAGGTTCTCATAGATGTGAAGAAACTAAAAGACATTTTCTCGTCATCAGAAAATAAGAGTAGGCTAATGGTCGAAAAAATACCTCGGCAGCACGGGCTTTCTCAATCATTGCGTATTACGCATACGCATACGCCAGGTGAATTTCCTGGCCAGCAATCTAGCACCACAATTCTTTCCTCGGCAAAAAAATCCTTTACTAAATTGGAAGTGTGGCATGGTGCCAAATCCTGCTGGAATATGCCGGTTTTATCGGGAAATCTTTCCTCCATTTCTTACTTTTCGTGTTATCACCTCCTTGTATTGTGGTCCACGCATCATTCCTTCGACTATAAACAGTCCGCCAACCCCATACAGTAATAGCTAAAACAACCCCAGAACATCTTTTTAAGAGGATGTTTAACTGTATAGATTGATATGAACTGCCCTCGGCTTTTCTACTTGAGACATTCTGATGCTGGCTTCGTTGTCCCTGAACAATGAAATGTGTTTCATCGCTGAATAAAACTTTTCTTCACTGATCTGTGGTCCAATTTCTATACTTTAAACCCCATCTATACCTCTTTTTCATCATGTTTTGTTAATTGCTT
This sequence comes from Botrylloides violaceus, assembly GCA_030412335.1. Classification (NCBI taxonomy): domain Eukaryota; kingdom Metazoa; phylum Chordata; class Ascidiacea; order Stolidobranchia; family Styelidae; genus Botrylloides; species Botrylloides violaceus. The sequence continues at coordinate 96,593 of JASFYC010000643.1, read as the reverse complement.
TTTGACTGGTCTTCTGGCTTTTCTACCAACTTCCAACAGTCTCACAAGATATGAAATCATTAGCTGAGCCCCAGTATCGACCGTAACCTTATAAAATGATTAGGCCGTAATATAGATAACCAACACGTATATGCCTCTGCAGCTCCTATCCTGCCACGTTTCACCTTAGCTTGGCTTCTCCACATTCAGTGAGTCTAGTCTACTATGAGTGAGTGATTCTGCTGTCACGTGATTGACACGCATGGAAGCGTCACCGATTTCCATCCATGGTCGGCGGCGCCAATCGCTATTCGTTGAGTCGAAGGTATTACTCTATCCACGGACCAGTAGATGCAGAGTGGGTAGGTGAAGGCTGTCATACAGGCATTTTTAGCGTAATTTGTGCCATTCAGGGGTACAATATTTTCGATATAGTGGCAGCAACAAAGTTAGAACACACTGACGGACGCAGTACTGTACCGTACACGCGAACAGATTCACTCACTAGATTGAGTATGCATGGTGGTGATTGAAAACATCGAGACTTTCGTGGTCTTTTCTTATGTTAACAGCGCCCAATAACCCTTCCCGTGGCGTACCTTCACTATGGAAATCGTAATGTCGAAACAGGCTGGTGCTGGCGTTCAACTGTTAAGGTACAGATGAGAATGAGATGACAAGTGACTGACTACGAGTTGAAAGTTTAGTAGTACCTCTGTGTGATAATGGTTCAATTGTGGTGTAGTCAGCGTGCGGAGGGAGGTGAGAAGTGAAGTGGAGAGTAACCTGCCTTTACCTGGTTAAATAATTGAATATCGTTAGGTGCAGTTTTCAGAGATATCATCAGGCAGAAATGGAACACCTCATGACCTGCAGTCATTTCAGACCTCGTCGCATATCATCTGCCGAATCTGATTGATCAGGAACACATAGTGGAGTTAGCATACTGGCTGAAGGTGTAATTCTGCAAGTTATGATGCGATATATCATGTCGTATGTACTGCCAAGGGAGCGACTGTAGCCTACCAGAGTTACACAACTTATTGAAGAAGTGTAAGTTAGGCTAAGGTCTGAGGCTAGGGCGGGACTCTAAACAGAGAGGACTGAAAAAACTGCAATCCCACACTGTAACGAGTATATGTTAGTCTGCCAGATAGTAGTGGCTGGATAATAACAAAGGGTAAATTTTTGGAAAAGCGGCCTATTCAGAATCGCCTCATATTGTATGTAGGTCGATAGAATTCAACTTCCTGAACACAAATATATATACCTGTCCCACATTGCGGTCGCAATTAGTTACGGAAATACCGGCGAACCGTTTAGTTGTTTGGGGTCTAGCCGACCCGTGCGAAGCAGAGCCTGATCAAGGCGTGACATCACCCGCCCGCCAAGACATGTGCACCCGACGGGCACCGTACTGTGGTGCATAGGTGGAGGGGGATAGTATATGGTACCAAAGGCATCGCGACTAGTGTGGATTGAAGCGATTCTGAATGGGCCGCATTTCTAAAATATTACCTAACAAAGTTGTGCACAATGCAATAGTTTAGAGAGGCCAATCCCATGTACCATTTTATGCTGTATACTGACGTCGTAGCATGTGATCGAAATAGGCTTACGGTACTCGCTCTGGCTTAATAATTATGTCGGGTAGACATACTAGTCAGCATTATGTAGACCTTTTGTATAGTACCGGTAGCTAAAACTATGCCACCATTTCTTCTGTATTGTAGATGGATTGACTGTGTTCATTAACGTGTTAGTTATATATCGTAACATTTTTTTGTATTTTGCCACGTAATTAGTGGCTGCTTTGGGATATCAAAATGTCGGGTACGTATGCAGCTATGCTGTAGTTTTACTGTGAGCTATCATTTCATGCAATTATAATTTCTACAGACCTCGCTTGTGAGGCGCCACCGGCATATGTCTATGAATCAAATGTCCATTTTGGGAACATACTGGTGTCACTGAATGAACAAAGAAAGCGTGGATTGCTATGTGACATTTCTATTATAGTTCAGGTACGTACTCCCTCCTGATACTGTATGTTGCGCAATAATGTTACTTTTTATGCGTGATTATAACTTGTTATAAATCTAGATTTAACGGCCAAGATTTGAAAACAGTGTCAGGTTGAGTTTGAATACGATATAAAAAGGATTGTGTTTTAGGCTAAGATGGCAAAATAATTGGCATATCTTGCTCTATTTAAACTCAAATCAATTTATCCATTCAAAGTGTTTAGTTTGAGCCTGGGTTTTAACACAGTGTCTGAGCGTTAGTGAGTGCCAGGACATTTCAATGATGTGGCACGGTGCATGATTTTCTAGTTGGAGTTACTGCATATCGGTATTTGTTAAAGCTTGAGAAAGCAACCACCGTCATTGCTTGTGACTTGTGACTTTGAATTTCTTGTCAACTCAGCAGTTATTGATTTTCTATAGCTTCTATAATGACGAGACTTTGCTTCTGCGAACTCAATGCCTGTCTGGTAATTGCTAAGGCAATTTCGGGAATCTGGAGAAATTGATGAACTTAATTCCGATATATTTCACGGTACTATCCGGTCAAATATCTATCAAAACATGGAATTTTGTGGTACATGGCGTCATAGTTGAGAGAGAATAGTTGACTACATTAATTCATTCCAAATAGGAAGAAGGGGAGGCTTTTCAAATTTAAGAAAGTACCAGTAGTCCACTTTTACAAAACATTTTGTTGATTCATTTTGCTATTCCCAATCTATACAATCCCAGGCGGTATGACGTGCCGATAATTCCCAACGTCTAGACCTAGATAAGTGTTCTGTGCTCAATAATACACAATTTTCTTTTGAATAGTATAAATAATCAGAACAAGATGATTGTATTATTTTTTGCACAACACTTATGTTGAGAAGTTATGCAAATTTCCATTTATTAAAATCTTATATTAGCTTATATCTTTGTTAAAAGCCATGTCCTGATGAAAAGTTGGTTAAAGATTTGTTTACCGCCTAAGATTCTAGCTATTTGCATTATAGGCACTGCAACTTATAGATAAAATCATAATGTCAGTGACATTCCGCGCTGATTCACATAACTGTGCGTCAGCGTTTTTATCACATATTATCTGTTACGTCACCCAGTGCTTTGTGAGTGTTGAAGAAATGTGTCAAAAGGCAAATGCCATGCTTTTAGTTATATGGCGATCCTTTGAAAGCATTCTAAAGATTTTTACTGCGTGGCTGTTCACCGTAAAAAGGTTGGGTGCACAAATGTGCACTTTTGTTGTTTGAAATTTCCAGAGTCAACATTCGTCAGGAAATGGTACTGTAACCTTTTTCGTAGTTACCGGTAATCTGTTTCACGAGTCTATAGGCTTGTACCGAAATCTTTTCATTTTATTGGTCTATGATACTCCCAATCCGTTCGGCCATTCATGACACAATCTCATTTATCTCATTCGTCATGGTGCTCTGAGCTCAGATTATATATATTATTTCATTGGTATATATTATAGATTTTGAAGATTTGAAATGCATCGTGGTATTTACGAGAAAATTTCGTTTACCAAGTGTATATCTTGCTAAGCTAATAAATTTACAGCCAACTATAAAAACCGTGACATCAATGTTTTTGTGCCACGTCAGTGTCATATCTGAAGGGCCTGAAGGCCTGCCAATGAAGGGTTGCATAAAAATTTGCTTCAAAACACTTTGTCACATCACCAATGAAATCTGCAATGTGTGTTTCATTGGTTTTGAGTTAAAAAAATAACCTCGACCTGCCTGACCCATAGACATAGACAATGTGTATCGGTATGCAAAACTCACAAAAGTAGCTTACAATGATCGTAAGACTATGTGAAGTGGAGTGTTGTGGTTGTGATGGTGATCCGGGCAATAACGAGGAAGTATATATTGACAAAGTATTGACACGTGTACCGTAAGCATTGACCTGGCGTACATTGCCTTAGCGCCATAAATATAATAAATTGGTGATGGTATTTGTATTCATGGTATAAATATACTGTGTGTTGTATTACAGGAGCATGAATTCAAAGCACACAAGGCCATTTTAGCCTCTTGCAGTTCATATTTTAATAAAATCATCACAGATCCTGCTAACATCACACATAATATCGTTTTAGAACTGAGCAGCATTAGCAAGTACGTATCCGCTGGAAACTAATCTCAGGTATAATAAAAAGCCTGGGTGTTAGATACCAAATTTCTTTTAAAAGGATCGGGATGGAGAGTTTACTTGAATTTGCCTACACATCAAAATTAACGGTGAACTTGGCGAATATCGACGATGTGATATGCGCAGTGCGGGAACTGCAATTCAAAAATATTGAGTTTTCCTGCCTTAATTATTTAAAACAGGTAAGTATAATAATAATTTACCACTGGTATATAAATATTTGTTGGTAAATTGGTCAGTCTGCAATAACAGTACGGTAGTTACATGTGTTTTTTCTTCTTCACAGCAATTGTTAGCAGGAAAGTCATCATCATCTTTCCTAGGATCACAGGAAACGACTTCATTCTGTGGCAATAGCACTATTTCAAGGTATGCCTCTTTTGGTTGGAATTGGTGTTGTAAACCGCTTATTGCAGTTGGAACTTTAAACCTTGCTAGTCTTCGAGTCACAAATAGGTCTCCTTTGTCCATTATCATTTGATAAAGGAGCAGAGTTTGAAACCAAAATTCGTTGGAAATTTGCAACAAATATAGCTAGACACGACAGCCAAACGGTGGTGACACTCTATGATATCTACTTCAAGTGATTGCCCACTATCATCTGCTGCTGAGTATAGATCTATAACTTTCATTCTTGGTCATGGTCACCGCCGACCAGTCCGGTTGTATAGGCCTATTCTGTGCCATGTACTGACAGGAAAGAGGGATCATGGCAGTTTATTAATTATGACAAGAGTGGGCAACAGCTGACACACTGTCCAAATTTGAACTTCGGTTCAGTAATAAGATCCTTTCCATTTCCGTCTGTTTTCACAGTAAATAATATTGAATATATAGGCTCTAATTTGTTTTTGCTACCAGCTCCGCAAAACCGGCAGCTTGTCAATTGAAATCCTTGCCATAGCAAAGATGTGAAAAAATGGTATCATCCCTACATGACTGTGCATAATTATGCACCACTATCTTGTATGTATATTGTGTGAGTCAGCGTAAAATGAGAATGCTTCCTGTAGAACTCTATTATCACTATTCACACTGCCCTTGAATTCAGGCAAGTCGACACATGCTCAAAACAGTATCAAGCCACAGGTTCGTTTACTATCTCATATTTTGTAGTATGCCTATTATATGGCTACTGTATGTCTTTAGATGATTTTTGACGTCGTGTTATCATGGTATATGTCAAACGTTGCTATAGACGAAAGTACGATATAATGTTACCACTGATTTAACAGTTGTCTGCTGTTGGTGGTGCTATTCGGTATCCATTTCACCTGATGAAATAGCGGTGCTCGGAAAGCTTGAGAATTTTTTTCCAAATAGACTTAGGCTCTATTAGACTTCCCGTAAGGAAAGTTTTAATATTAAATTTGTTGTGACATATAGCTTGTCTTGTTGTCTATATGATATCCAATCGTCCGATATTGGCCCCACTATTTGTTATAAAGGTTACTATGTGAGAACATGTCACCTTATACCAACATGCTACTAGTTATTTGCTGATGGAAAGCATTCAGGGCCATGTCACTAAAGATAATCATAAAGGTCGTGTTTGTAGCCGTGCTATTTATAATTATATGTCAGGTCATTTTTGTTTGAAATGTGCAACGTCATGATGAGTCTTGTCACGCAACAACGGAATTTTGCTGACTGTTGAAATCAGTGCTGGTAATAACTATATAGCCCACTTAAATACATATAGCCTATACTTAGTATGGTATACCTCAAATGCTCAAAAACACCATTAGGCCTTGCTGGGTATTAATCTGTGGATATAATAACTGGGTATAGGCATAGCAATCAATGCGTAGTATGCAGTACCATAAATATACACATGACAGAATATGTATTGTTGAATATGTACTGTCCTCCAGCTGTCTATCATTGTCAGTGTAGACAAAAGAAGCTGCCATTAGGCCACCATAAATTTATCATCCAGTGTGGTCATCATCTTTCGTTTGGCCCATTTATTTAGACTAGATGTCAAGGAAGCCACTGTTTCGTTGCCTCGTCCAGCATGATGAAATAGGTCATAAAAATACTTTAGTTTGGGGATTCTAAGTCTACAGAAGACTGATTGTACCGGTAATTTAGGGGCACTATGAATCTGATTTTCTGTCCAATTGATTTTTGCTATGATGTTGCAAGTCATGCTACATATTCAGTTTAAGTATCATTATTTTGATTCATATCTATTTCATCTGATGATGGAGCACTGGTTCGAAAGTTTGCGAATTTATTTCTGACTACATTGAGAATGGACGTGAATAAATTCGTGGTGGCATTTTACTTCTGTCTATAATAAATGTGATCGTGTGCTGTCACTGTCAGTGTGAAATTTCCAACTTGACCCTGGTTAATATTATTACCATTCATTGTAGATGGCAACGCAGACAAGAAAGAAGTTAGTAAGGTGGAAAAGGTACTGTACCTGATCGCGTTAAAAAGTTTATGTGCATCTGTCGGAATAACTTTTTCGTGTTTGAATGACGGCGCATGTAGGGTAGCAGTGTCACAGACGTGCAACGTTATTGAACAGAATTAATATTTCAAAGCACAGCTTACTCTTGCGCTGCCTACTCGCCGTACAACTCTACCATGTATACCGAATACCGCCACACATTTTCAATGAAATAAAATCGTAAAGAATCATTACAGAAATAGTGTCCAGCCAGATTCACCTTCACCCAATGAAGGAACGGAGCTCTGAAAGCTCATGAATATAATAATTCTCAATAAAGTATGACGTGAATCTGTGGTGAATATTTTTTATGGTATAAATTGATTCACCGGCTCCACTGAACCATGATTCTTCAATGAAACCTTGTCTAATTGGCAATTCTACAACTTTTGCTGCCTTCTCTTTTCATACACATTTCTAGACATTACTGGTACGGCGGTACGGGTACGAGATGCATTTTTGAAGTTTCAACCAAGACAGATAGTTGTGCAGAGTGATGCATATAACCTTTTAGTAATCTGTGTGCGTGGCCTGTGTAGCCTAAGCTATTTCAATTCCTTTTTTTTTCATCAGGCTTGTCCGTCACTGAAAAAGAACCCCGTGTTATCAAAGTTACCTTTCGTACAGAATAAAAAATGTTACCAAGCCGATCAGTCTGGAGGGAGTCACAGTAAGTTAATTGTGAAATTCATGACTTGCAATATTAGGCCTATAGGCCAACATGAATCGGTGTATCCTGGGTATGAAACTGTGCATGTTAGGCCTATAGGCTTTGATGTATTTCATGTGTTACATGTTTGGTCAAGTTTATTGTTTAGGTAGGCAGGGTGTGACCTATAGTCTAACATTGTGGGTTGTCAGGTCATGTGTGGATTGCGCAACAATCCTTTTTTATGACAATGTTGTGAGAGTGATAAAATCGACCGTACATCCAATGACTAATGACCAATCATTATGCCGTTAAGCAGATTCATGTCGATTGCAATATTGTATAATTATACCTATATTAATTAACATTAACATACAATTGTTTTGTGTAACCGTGTCGCTCTTGTGGTGGTCTGATAACATACCGATGTCACAGCACACGAGCACAGATTCCTCTGTTCCATCTTCTTTTTGTGAATGCCAACCGACTCTGGTACAAACAGAAATGTGTTATCAGATTCAGATCATGATATTATTCTTTGTAGTACAGAACTTCAAAATTGCTTGAAATAGTTTATTCATATCAATATTAACGTTTAACGTCATAATACCCGATTGCCCCTAGCTACAATTTTTGATTCAAAATTTATTCTGGTGTGTTTACTGATGAGAGCCGGATGATATGAATAAACTATTTCAAGCATGATATTATTATAAGTTGGTGTGCTGATGTACTGATAATTCATTCCATTGATGATTATTCTGCTCTGCTCTGCTCAATACTCCCAGTCTCCCACTGGGTGCTGTACAGTGAATATAATGGCCATGGCAAAAGAATCCCAAGTTCCCAACGACCTGTCATTATCAACTCAAACAAAGGGCAGAGTTGAAACGTAACGGCATAAAGCGTAGAATTGTTTGCCTAATCAGGAGTTATTCAATATACTGTGTGTTCTGAGTTCTGACCACCCACTAATAGAACATAAGCAACAGAGCAAGTGACAAAGAAGATGGTAAAGGCACATATCAATGGAAGTATCGAAATATTTGTATACCACTTACAAAAAGCAAAGCCGTGTTGGCGTAATACAATACAGTACGTTACTGTATAGTGTAGTCCGCACAAGCCGATTCATTGAAGAAGTCTTCATCGGAATAATAACATTGTTTTTATTATTACAGATGACAACGCAAAGCAGGATTTGTGTGACCAGATGAGTCAGGAACAACACCAGGTATGTATTGATTGCTCACAAAATGCTGATTCATCACTTCATAGTATGACTCATTGGTTTTGTGTTTTTGTTAGGCTATGATAAAGAAGATTTTAGAACAGCATGGTCTGGAGCCTGCCACTGTCGATGAAAGAGAGATGGATGTTGCGGCAACAGAAACAGCAAGCAGTTTTTCAACAAAGTATGTCTGAGGTTGTTTTTTAGTCTAACTTTAGGCTGACTCATGTCTCCTCCCTACGCGTTGGTTGTGTGTTTTACGTCAGATTCTCTTCCTGCTGCAAATAGCGCAACGAGTCTCTCAGTTTGCCTCTGTTAACCTAGCTGTCACTCTGTGTATAGACTTGCTATCAACGTCCAATCAGCCCTGCAGCTACTGTCTGCATTCAGATACGGCGTACCATGACATCACGTATTCTGTTAACGGTGAATATCTGACGTCAAACTTATCGTCAACATTTGCAACATTGTATAATGAACGGTGAGGTGTACACCGCTACCTCGTTGGTGAACCCGTGTCAAAATTATAAGATATATACCCAAATCAAGAACTCTACTAATTTTTCGCTATCGATCATGTGCTACAGGAATCTCAGGGGCAAATGCCCCAATGCCCTATCCTAGTTACAGGCCTGTCCTCAGTTGCCCAGCCAAATTAGGAGGACATCTTCTTTAAAATGATTGCCAGAGCATAAGCGGTTTGAACCTCCGGCGCCACCTGAACACGGAACGTGTCCCAAATGAAGGTGAAGCATGATCACGACTAGGGACATATATTTTCGCTCTGTCATGATATTATATCTGTACAAATGATATGGGTGTGAGATTATGCTAGACTGAGTACTGTAGCCTCTCCGAGTGAGAAGTTTGGCCAGTTGGAAAGCTTCGTCATGTGCATACAGCACAAGTGCACATGGCAATTTTCATTTCAAGGAACGGAGCTCCAAATGCTTGCACCATGTCCGCAATAACGCTTTGTGGCAGGACGTTTAAAATTGCGCTGACGATCTCACCGATCTCTATCTAGCCCTAACCAATTTTATGTGTTTCCAAGTTACCTGGTTGACTGGTTCTATATTATATTATATTGCTAATTGGCGTTTCTGTTTCTAGCCAAAGGTATACTTCGTCAGCAGAGAAGAAGTCTTGTGGCTACTTGTCACCTGTCTACAATTCTGATACTGATGAAGCTTGTTCGCTTGATGGAGAGTTGGATGCAAGGTATGGTGATGATTAGGCCTACTATGTGATTCAACGACACATTAGTCACACATCTTTATAATCATACTATTGTCTTCTTGTCTTTCTTTTTCAAAACCTGATATTGAAGGCTAGAGGCTAGCTTAGTGTCATATTTGCATGGCTGAACATCCACAATCTGCCAAATCATCACTACTGCATAGTAAATTACTGTGTCATGAGCAACTTGCGTTTCTAAGCGCTTCAATGTACCGTAACTTATTACTTAGTAGTAATTGAATTTCGATGTCTTAAAATTAAACGGTGGCCTAATGGATAGGAAACTAGGAAAAAACAACCATCGAGCATGACTTGAGAAAATTTTTGATGGTATCATAAATAACGCCTAAATTAGCCAGGGTAAATTTCTGTATTCCGAATTTAGATTACCGGCACCCGTATACACGTGAAAGAATCGTAGATTTTTTGGCAATCGTGATCAAAACGTGTTATATTTTGCCAGTGTGGTGAAATAGCTATTTTTCATGTTTCATTCCGCATCTATGACATTTTTTAAGTAAAACCTTAGATTGTAGTACCAACGGTGCAGTGCACCCTGAGGGCATTTCACATGCAATACGTGTGGCTCTTGTGTGTCAATTTTTGTTTTGATTTTGACATGATAATAATTATATTGTGGTTATATGACTAGTTAGGAATTTTTATTGATTTCTGTGCTTCAGCGGTCTTTGTGGCTAGTGTTGTGTTTAGGCTAGTGCATTGCTCCGACAGGTCGTCACTAGCTTGTACCGGTACTTATTACACTCCTGTTGGTGCTAGTCAGTTTATTGTTTATCAACCTTTCTAATATTTTCAAAAACACAATATAATTATAATTATGCATGAATCACATGATATCAGTCAATCCTATTCTTGGGATTTTATTGCAAAAACTGCTCACCTAACATTATTTATGATGTGTGTAAATAATGTGACAATGGCTGGCCTATCTTAGTAATTTGTTTGGTAAAATCTGTCAGCCAACGAGATTTCCATTCCATATTCACCTGATGAAGAAGTGGAGCCACGAAAGTTTGTGAATGTTATTGGCAATAAACAATGATGCTAAGAGCCCTAAACGTTATTAAATCTGTACTAATTTGATCTGTTTACCACCCAAAACTTTTGTTGTTGCCGATGCATGAATTGCTGTCTCATTGATTATCGTGATCGCTTGCTCATAATGTTTTTCTGAAATCATCTTGGCAACAACGGAAATGAAATTTGACCTTAGATATCCACGTATTTTCTATTAGCTTTGGATGGCTGGTGAGTCATGGACGCATTAAGACTCTCTGTTTAAGCTTATGCATCACCTTGCATTTAGGACTAATGCATAACAACTTTGAACAAGTTTCATTGCTGGCAACTTTATTGTGCGAGTCCTTCATTAGATCATCAAAATGGCACGCTTTGGGCTAGAATCTGGTGAGATGCATTAAATTGTATCAACCAGCATTCGGTGTATGAAATAATGTATTCCTATTTCAAATACTTTGCGGTATTGTATGAGTATTCAGGTAAACATGTCAACATGTGTATTTAGTCTGGGTACCCAGATACGAAAGCGTGTATATATATACCGGTATTTCCATATTTCATCCTGACCGCTGTAAATAATGCAGGCAGGCGGATGTGTAAGTCTTTTGCAGTTGCTTCGCCATCTCAAAACATGAATACACTAGACTTTCTAAACTGCCTCCAACGCAAAAGTGGTTTTTACGACAGGCTTACTTACTAGTATCTGAAATAGACAAGACGTAGGTGTACTAGTGTAATTGGTTTACTGTATTAAGTTACTTTCCTTATTTTGAAGAATATAATATATCTATAGTGGAACCGATGGATGTTTTAATTCTGATTTCTGAATATACCATGACTGGACGTTAAATCTGTGGTGAATCTTCCTTGCGATTTCCTTACTTTGCAATTTTATTGGGACACAGTTCCCTTTCCATTGTTGGATGTTGTATCATTCCTTAGGTGTTCATGGTGTGTATGGTTTGTTATGAACTTGGACAGTGTAGGGCTACTGCTTGCTAGATACCCCAACATGCTGCTGTTCACGCGCGCAAATATCAAACTGTGCATCGGTGTTTCACTCTTCAGAATCAGTTGAGATTATTTAATAAAGATCTTCTCTCTAGCAATTTTAATGCATAAGTCACTCCCTGCCAGTGATTATTATCAATTGCAAAGAACAACTGTTTTGCTATGCTAGATTCAACTTAGGGTAACGGATGGCCTTTTTTCTGTGTTTGGAGGATTTAACCTGTCAAAGTATTGCCATTGAGCGGGTGTGCAGCAGTGTATTCTATCTCATATTCCTGGACGTTATGCTTTAACCTTCTGTTGCGTTACATATAGAAGTAGAGAGTACAGACCTGAAAAGTGAGAGGTCAGAATATTTTGTTTGTGGTATTTCTACAATGTACTTGCTGGAATGCCTATTTGCTTTGTTGCAGCTTTAGTAGCTACCGTAGTAGTTACTTATGAATATACCACCCGCAAGTCAGCTTTCCAACTCTCAAAAAGTCTTAGTCGTTAGTGATGACTGTGCTTGTTTTTTAAATGAATTGACTGCCTTATAACGTAACTTGCCTCATCATAGTAATTCATGGAACCGAGACATGATTCAAGCACGTGTTACTGCTTTACAAAATTTTTGCAAGTCATTATAGTTTACCTGACTGATATTTTGTAGTCGCATAGAATAGCGGCCAAGTAAAAACTGTCAATTCTGATGATTTGGCGTTGCAGGCCTATTTACGTGAAATAATCCTTTGGCTCAAAAGTTATTACGTTTGTCAAGACGTGTTTGCTCTTTTGTTAATGGTTGTTTACTAAAGCAGTAGGCCTACTTGTAATCGGCCATGCTTGAATAGAGCATTGATGTGTTTGTTTAATCTTTAGTAGGCCTATAGCAGGAGGAGTTCTTGTGCTGCTTTTTGTTAAAAGGATGAAATCATCAGCATGACTTGTCGGTTTTCTTGTAAAACAGAAATGGCTCATACGAGATATTTTTATAAACTCAATGTCTTGAACGATGATTGTTTTGTACATCTCTACATATTGTGGTGGTATTTACTTCAATGTTAGTGAATTGGCATGATCACATTGCTTAATTTCAATATATATGGTTCAAAGAGTATATATACAGTAAAGCCAATGGAAAACGATCAATAGATATATATTATAAAGAAGAATAGTCACATATTTTAATATCCAGCCTTAGTTTATCGAGAATTAGAACATTCACAAGCTTTCGTAGCTCCGCCCCTTCATCAAGTTAAGGGTGGTCACAGTGGATAGACAGGGGTAACGATTTGCATGGTTGTTACACTGTAAGTCATCCCTGTTTTCTCAAGCTTTTTATTCATGATCATCATAGAGTGCAGGAAGGATGAGTAGGCTATACAGATTGGGCAAGCAGGTGATGATCTTCTGTGATGATCTTTACAACACCCGATAAAATAAATACATTTTCTTTGCCAAGCGCTGACTTGCAATTTCATTCATAGATATCTTATCAAATTTTTAGCTTATGCTCTACAAAGCCTTGTGGGAAACTCCGGAAGCAGCCCGCTATCAAATTACCTTTCACAATGGAAGAGATTACCTCTATGCCAAGGTCAGATCTACATGATATGTTGACCAAAAGTGCCAATCTCACCCAAGAACAGGTAAGCAAGCGTTTTGTGATGTGCATGCGACATGTTTAGCAGTCAGTGGCGATGGTAGTAGCTAAGTGCTCGAGTTTTGCCGCATGAGTGAATTTTTTACCAATTCGTTCGGTGCGTGTTTGGGTCGAACCTTTGCAACGTTTGAGCACATAACTTTTGCATGAAGAAACGTTACTACCTTATAATATGTGCTTTTGCTGTGTGAGTAATGTTCTCCTTTCTCCGGCGAGCGATATATCCGGTGCTGATAAACAACTGATATTGCTCCCCAGTAGTTGGACTGTAAGTTTAAGTACATTGCAATAATTTGTGCAGATTTGTGCAATCCACGAAATTCGTAGGCGGGGCAAGAACAGAATAGCCGCCCAACGTTGCAGGAAGCGAAAGATGGAATGCATTCAATCGTTGGTAGCTGAAATCGAAACCCTGCGTTCCCAGCACGCGCATCTCATGAAAGAGAGACGAGAAGCGAGAGATCAAGCTATCACACTTTCTGACAAGTTCAAAGCAAAATGCGAAAAGGTGAGGTCACATGAAGAAGTCGCTTTATCACTTGTCGAGATCAATTTCTAAACATTGCAAGCTTCAGTTCTTCAAGTGTGAAAAGAAAAGTTCGTTGATGAAAAGGTTCTGCAGCAACAACGCTCCGCTACATGCTCCAGGAGAACAGCCGACAATGCCACTACGTGATGCCGAAGGTTTGTTGCATTTTATAGGCAATCACAATAGCGTGACTTAGGGGTCCTTAAGCAAGGGCCTGGCAGGGCATTGACATCATATACGTTAACACTGACACCCATCGCATACTTTTGCTAAAAGTATAAATTCTCAATCCTGTCTATTTAATGACCAAATAATTTGGTTGGAAGGAAAAATGCAGGAAAATGGAGAAAGACATGGTAATATCCGTTTCCTGCATAATCCAAATCCCCCGCGCCCGCAAACACACAATATAGTTGGCCGTGTCCTGGTTGCTTGGATATTTTTGGTAGACTGCACAGTGTGCACACTATACCGCCTCCTCTACTCTCACCCTAACATTGCCTGTCCAAAGTTTCAAATACTGGACCTCAATGTTCCTGTGCTGTGGTATTGTTCAGTAGGCTAGGGAAAGATCCTTGCACTCCCCACTACACTGGAAATGCTTAAATTTCTTTATAATATGTACTGTTTAGCGCACAACTTCCAAGAACATGCACAACGGGCTCATCAGCTTTGCCAGAAACTGAAAGATGCCCCGACGGAGGATTTACCACCTTGCCCGCTAATGACAGGAGACGGCAGCATGTGGACAAAACCGAATGACGGTGAGGAAGTCATATGTACTGTCATCGATGACGGACTCGAATCAAGTATGTGGAACATTTGTACTTGACAATGTATTACTTTCTATGAGCTTTCCCGATACATGGTATGGAAAACTGCCTAATGTAAGGGGCTGCCATGTGTTGCTGATTTTAATGGATCGGAACATTTAGCTCGAAAGTTAACTCTCAGCCCACCCTCTCGTTCTTTTCTTTGACCCAATTATTTTTGGGTAACCACGGACCATGCGACCATGAGAGACATTGTTTTACCCTTTACTTTTTAGATTACCAAGCCTGCAGTCCATCATCAGCCTATGTGATGTCCCCCTCGCCAGGTCTACGGAACGATTTCGGGAACATTCACATCTCCCCTGCATTGGACAGTAACGGAACGACTATTAATCAAGCGAGAACGACTGTATTGCAACATACCAACGCTTCGAGAACAACCCTACCACCTTTCAGCTCGTTAGTTATGCCAGTGACCACAGTATTGCCAAAGGTCGGCCAGTTGACTCATGTGGACGGCAGGGACGCTACCATGACAGACTTGAGTGAGGCGCAACAGACTGCGGCGTGCCGGGATAATGAATGAAGTTCGACTACTTTGTGGAGAGTTCGGCTTCAACGAATTTCTTGTAGTAATATCGAAAAGGGAAAAAGAAAGGCATCAACATCAAGTGATCATTTGTTGGTCTTGGTGTGACTCGAGGATCGGCGATCGCCAACTGACCCGACATATTGCAGTAGCACCGAGTCAACATAGGATGCAACACATCGGAAGGAAGCAAAAGCAATATCCACATCAACTGTTTAATTTCAAGATATCTGACATGAGTATTCAACGCCTGACATGGAACAAACTGTTATGATGAGAGGTGCAGCGAACATTTTCAACTTCTGTATATGAGAGAATCTTCTGACATAAAACTTGGTCTAATATCTATGACTGGCTACAGATACGGATTATGTAGTATATTATTCAGAGTCCTGACTAATACCGAGGATACTCTGGGAAAATGCTGTGTTTTCCCTTTCAGAAACTTCCCATCGTTATTAGGTGGCAAAAGTGGCTTGAACTGCTTATTGCTTGGCCCTGGTTTCATCCCGATGCCCTTGGTGATGTGCGTAACCCTTAGCCAATTCCCCAAGTCTGACAGTGAAGCTGTGAGATATACCCTTAATTTTCATGTATCGACATTAACTCAGTTCATCCGATTCAAGCCAACAACCTTGCGAATGCCTGAAAACTACTGTTTTAACCATCGTGTAGACCACATTGTCAAAATATATTGTAGTTTGCAATGATGCGGGAATTGGGTTGTTGCATGATCTACAGGGCTTGAAAACTTGATTCCCCTCAAGGGCATCGTAAATTAAGATACCGACTCAATGGGGTAGCGTCCATTCATGTTGAAATTTGGCAGATCATTTTCCTAAGAACATGCGCATTATGAGATGAGCGATTTCTAATGTTTTCAAGGCATGGTGATGGGTGATCCTTTGTCATCATTTTTTGTTGGTGGGAATTTACCGCTCTGAGTTTGGGCATATCCTGCCAGTATTGATCGCCTTCTGTAAAGTACGAGAAGTGATTCGAGTGCCCACAGTGCGGCGAATCGCTCATGATTTGGTACAGGTTGTAATTTGTATATGTCATGCCTTTACTTTTAGAAACGTCCCTATCTGCTCGATCTTGTGGCTGGCTATCTGGGGAAGTCTTCGGTTTTTGCCGTCACCATACATCTGCAGGACATTGCCATGTTGCACCATCCCTCTGCATTATCCCTATGACACCCGACACGGAAAGCTACGAATATGAATCACTGATTTTTATTATCTTAGGTGTGCCGAACCACTCACTTATCGGGAGAGGTGAAGGTTTCAAACCAATTGAGCTAACTCTTAATATAATATTCAAATGCCGTGCTGCAGTATTCCTCTCCATAAACTGACTTCACTGACTGTAGGACAAAAACATGTAAAAGTCCGAATGCTAAATCAGTCGCTTCAGCCTACTATCCACTGTCAAAGGAATGCAGTAGCTTTTTACATAGATAGTGGGCCGCCAGTTTGATTTGAGCTACAAGCTCTCCGATGCTTTGCTCCTCTATAACTTTGTGTTGGGTGTGTCACTGATTCTTACAGTGCAGCCTTGCCATGTGTTTCATCTTTCATTACCTTGACTTTGTCCTGGTCTTTTATCATCATTGGTAAGAATTGATGCGCATTTGAATAGTTTGATTGTATTACGCTTGGATTCTAGCTACTTTTTTTCTATCTGCAGTTATTTATTTCATTGCCAAGTTTGCTATATTATGTGGGTCACCTATGTATAATACTGTAAAATATGGCGGTTATCAATTTTGGAGTTGATATGTCTGTCTTGGATGATAAATTTCTTCACCTGATTGACTTGTATACTAGTAGGCATATCCATAGCTTAGCTGCCGTAAAAAAACGTGAGTATGATGACTAGATGAGATGCAATATTTCCGTAATCCAGCAACTGAGATGCCATTTGTAACCCAAACAGCTGCCAAATCGCGAACCGCCGTGGGAATACGATGTCGACGGTAGAAGGCGCTATGTTGCTGTAGGCTGGCATTGAGCTTGGAGTAATTTGTTGCCTCAAGAGTCGGAGAAACGCTACTTTGATTTTGCGCGCTTCGACGGGATCTAGTGCTGCCATTTTCACAGGAGGTGTCTAATTGGCATCATGAAAAAGTTGCAACGACTATAAGGAGGGATAACGTCGATTGATCGGTTGAGGAGCACTTGATGCAGGGCTAATTAGACTCTAGGCAATTGCCCTTCTAGTGTTAAACTAGAATGTGCTAGTAGCACCTGAGTCAGACCTTAGATTAGACCGTGTTTTGTACCCAAGATATTCGTTGCATAAACCTTGCGATCTACATCATTAGCTAGAGTCAAAGATGCTGAAGTTAGTCTGTTAGAAGATGCTGAAGTTAGTCTGTTAGCCAATGTTCTCAACTGACTTGAAATGTATCAAAGAAAGCAAATTTCAATGCATGAATAAAGCATATTCATCTTGCATCTCAGTGGTGTTGTCTCGGCTCGTCACGCCCAACTGCGATCAGCTGCTGCGGGATCGATCAGTTTGTTGTGGAGAAGGGCACGGGAAGCCGATGCCACCAGCCAAAGCTTTTTAGCGATGCGGATTTGTCGATTTACCGATAAGGTATTGGACTCTGTTTGCAAATAGTGAAGGGATGATAGTTTAGATGACATTGTAATTGTTTCAAACGACCTGGTTAGAAGCTGAAGCAACAGGGTCGCCACCCCACACCTGATGGATGCAGGAGCAGAGCTCCGAAAGCTTGTGAATGTTCTAATTCTCTATAAACTATAAGGCTTGACATTGAATCTGTGGTGATCTTCTTTTCAATATCAATTGATCGTCCGACATCGGCTCCACTACACTCTTCACCCCACAACTGGCATTCGTCAGTGACATTCCACCTATTGCTATATAGAGGAAGTAGGCTACTTTCCGAGTAAATGAGAGAGACAGACATATTTTAACAGACTTCAGTAAGCAAGACTTGGAGTAGTTGCATTGGTTGGAAGTTTTGAACATAAAATGAAAATCAACGATCGAGCTTTGACATACTTCGCCAACTGCACAGGTCGATGTGATAAGGAGGGATGGTTATGGAAAAAGGGTGAAGTGAATACAAGTTACCAAAAGCGATGGTGCATGCTCTTTGGCAATCTTCTGTATTATTATGATAAACGGTAACACTATAACCAGTATTCATTCCATTTATACTACAGTATGTTTCACTGTTTTGGTATGATGCAGTGTTTTATAAGATTCTTATCCATTCATGCCAACTCATTTTGGCTGCAGCTGACTCGAAGATCCCAAGAACACTTCCCTGCAGCCTGTTCGTCTACTGTAGGATAATATTTGGAATGTTTAAAATCCATTGACATTGACTTTGTTTTTCTTGTTCACTGCCTAATGAATCATTAACTGTCTGTCTGTCTATTCATAATTACTCATAGTTCTAGTTCTTTATATCTTTATAGAATAAATAGGGTTGGTGGAGAACAGGTTTTACTGACAAGTCGAATGTTTTAGATTTGACAAGGAGCCTGTTGGAGTTATTGTGCTGGAAAATTGCGCAATTCAGCTAGCTGAAGGTGGAGACTCCCCTTTCACATTTTCTGTGGTGTTCATGGGCCATGGCATGAGAACGTACAAATTTGTTGCGGACGATGAAGACTCGTGTAACAGTTGGATTAAGACATTATCATTATGCAGTTACAAGTGAGCTACAGAATACTCATCAACATTCCTGCTTGTTTTACTGGGTTTAAGTTGTGAAGCCTAAAGCTACATTTGACAAAATTCTGTACCACTACCACCCCTGGTTTTCATCCCAGTCTTGTGTAGTTTGCTATATTCTGAGCGTTGTAGTGTGCCAGTAATGGTTAGGTCAGCACCTGTTAAGCCAGGGATCGGATGTCGTGGTCTCAAATCCGGACCACATCATACCACTGGATGGTCAGAGCAGTGTGGAGAATGTAGATGGGGGACACTGGACTGTGATAGTCTACCACATCTTTAGCCTGCATACCCAGCTCGTTGAGTACTGACTACTGGTATTTATTTCAAAGTGGGTCTTTGTAAATGCAGCAAAAATCAAATAAGGACAAAATAAATCCAGTCCCTTTATTACAGCAATGATATAAACCTACTGCATTATAGGTTCGCATTTCACTTTGGAAAACTCTGGTTTGGTACATAGTTTATGATTTCTTTCAGATATCTGAAAATTTTGGTTGAAGAATTGGAGAAATCTGCTCAAAAAGATTCTGCCAAAGACACTATTTTATTAATACCTGGTAGGTTCATAAGAAACGTTAAACATTTAACACATGGCGTTCTAAATTATGAGGATTAAGAACACCATGGTTCTACAAAAATTCATATCTCTGGCGTTAGTATGCAAACATATTTTGTGATATTTAGAATCCCAGAAACCTATAATGAAACGAGGTATGCGTCCTGTCGGAAGCGCCGAAGATTTGCTGAAAGCGAAAGGCAGGGCCAGTCCAAAGAAAATATCTCATGCTATTTCTGAGAAAAATCTGGCCAATTCTATCGATTTTGATGAAGACCCTTTGAAAGTTTCCAGCATAGATCAAGATGGATCGAAAATAAAGACCCTTTACTACCCGCTGAAAGATCGCACCTCTGAAACACTTCTCAAAGTGGAATATTCTGGGAAAAGCAAAGCAAAAAATCAGGTGTTCATAACTACTGACAAATGTGATGTCCCTACTGACAGGCGGGCTGCACGTTCTTTTCATGTACTACATGAGTATTTTCGACAATGTATCGAAGATGCCATATCTTGCGAGTAAGTCTCTCATAATTTGCAAAGTCAAAGTGCAATATGTCGTCGAGTGACACATGTAGCAAAGTTCTTCGGCCTAATATCAATGAATATACTGGCATGGGGATATCCCCAATTCCACATCGACATGCTCACTACACTACATTGAAAATTCTGTACAACCATAGTGTACATTGCATTTTATGAAGGGTATCTCCAAAATTTCCTCTGGAAGTCTACCTCTCATCATGGAGAGACCATGAAAACCTCAGTTGGATTTTCTATTTCAAGCATACAGGTGCATACATAATAATATAGTCATGTCTGAAACTCACAATGTAGACAAATGAAATTACCAGACCTTAGTATTGCAACATTGAGTCTCAGTTGACCGTATTTGACTAAATGGTACCTACTTTGAACCTAGTGCCTATGGTATGAGACATTATTTATCACTGCAATTACACACAATATGTGCGCGAACAAAAATTGCTAAGCCCTATAAATATACTCTAGGCTATAGTAAAGCTACATATGTGAAGCATCCTCCGTCTGTACTTTTGGAGCGTATAGATAACGTTCTTATTGGCGCAAACATGGCCTACTCTAGGTACTTAAGTAGGCAATGGCGCAAACCCCACGATATAAATCGTCAAGAAGGCAGGAACACTACATGGTTGACGTCGATGAAGTTGTGCATTGTGCGTTAATGGTGACTGCAAGATGCTATTCGCCGAAAGTCCGTCTACAGATCACTAATCTACAGGACGGCATATCACTAATCTACAGGACGGCATTTTCTTTGTCGTTACACAGTACCCATATGCCTACACGTAGACAGTACTACATGAAAAACATATAATTCTTATTGCATCGACATTTGCATCTGAGCAGACTTCGGCAGTTCATGCTCCTATGACTTCTCCTCCGCGTAACGCTAACATAATAAGGCATATGTAAATGCTGTGTGCATGTAGGCTGTACAACAGCCGTTATAATCGAAATATAACACTCTTTCTCACCGGCTTTATGTTAGTGTCGTTGGCCACGAAACCAGTAGGTCTTGTGTTCAAATCATGGCTGCGTCACATCAAAGCTCTCGATAATGGCGGCGGTAACTTCCTCGCTAACAGCCAGCGCATTCGGGTTAGTACGGGCAATGGACTTGATGTAGAAAAACACCTGCTTCAATCGAAGCCTCATTTCCCGCCTGCACTTGCAGATCATGCACGCGTGCTATGTAATATGCATATATATATGTATAATAATGCAAATGCACCGGTGGTTTGTGTGTGTAGCACGTGCGAGTATATGTAACTGCAGCAGTAATAAGTGACCAAAATGGGCAACCCCCTATTTATTCCTATTCTCATTACGATCTCCTTTGGTCTGGTCATCTAGCTGTGAAGCTGCAGAGACTATATTTCACGTCTTCGGGGTCCGGCCTTTAGCCCATGACCTAGACTCTATGGATATATCGCTATATGCCACAAGCCAGCCTCTTGTCTAATACAATAAAATGTCCTTGGTTCCGTTGCTGTTACCTTTGAGCAACATTTATACGATGTCTTTCTCGTTTTGTTTATAGCATTGATATTGATATAATTATCTGCTTAGTGCATGCTTATCCATAACGTGTGCTTATCTAGTTCGCCATAATTATAAATAATGTTCTACCGATAAATGTGCTGGTAATTTCGATGTTACCTAATCTTGCCACTCTATGATCCTACCTGGAGCTATCGAGCTAGCAAGACGAAGGCGGAAGGTGTATATCATGCAAATGCAGTATTTATTGACTTATCCTAAACTACCAAGCTGACGATCCTGTAGGATTTCTATATAGGCATACGCCATTGACAAGCGCACATGCTGTTGTCTCCCAAGTCGTGATGTAGGACTGATGCCTACTTTAAATACGACTGGATGAATGGATGTCACGTATTTTGTTATTTGTTTGTTTGTTAACCCGTCAACATGAGCCTGTCCGGCCTGGTGGATTTACTACAGTATTGCAAGTACCGCAAGTATCAAGGCGCTAGTATCTCTACTTCGGGATGTACCGCTAGTATCATTACTACGGTAGTACTGCAAGAATCAATAAGACGCTAGTATCGCAAGCATTAAACGTTAGTATCGCTACTACGATAACAATGACACAACCGAAAATACCAAAACGTCTGGGAGGTGGACGGCACCGCTTGACCCGGCTCCGCACGTGTCGGCCAAAACCCGCCCGACACGCCCCCTCTATCCTAGGACTCCCCGTGCGATAACGCGACGAACCAAGTCGCAAGAAGGACGAGCACCGCTGGAGTTGGGAGTATTTGGTTGTAGGTATATTAAGTTCAATACATTGACGTAACCTAAGTGAGACTTTATTGAACTGAGACACATAAACACGACAGTGAGAAAACGTTAACAGAAGGAGCCCATAGAGTTAGGTACGGCCAGTACAACAGCAACGCTAACAATACAGAGAAACAGAACAGTGCGACAAAGGAAACCTCCCACACGTGGAGCACTCTATCAATTAATTGGCACGGGTATAATGATTACAATTACTGTGCGTTACACGGCATCGGAGAAACGTACAGAACGTAGACAATATTTCAGAGGCGTAGCCTATTGTAGGGATGAGAGTCCCTTATAACCCTTTCTCTCCTCACCAAAGACCACGATAGTGATAAGATGACGATCCCAGTCATGCGTAGATCATGCTATAGGAGACCTCTCTCGTATTATCGCTATTTAATGCTGTACTCGTACGGCTATCAGCATGCGAGGCGATGTTCATGTGTGCCGATGTGAATGATATGGCTCAAATGCGGCTCTCAGTCTCGGATTGGTTGGCCAACCCTGGAGTAGGCTAACCCGTTGCGGGCGGGTTATTTGCGTGCCTATATTGTCAAGCCCTGGATTGCGTTGATCAAAGAAATCGGGAGATAAAGCTCGTTGACTAAATTAATTTCGTAGTCCATGGGTCACCGTTTGCGACACCCGAGCGCAATGTCAAAACTCGCTCTCATCACCCGACTGCCGCCTAATTGGACACAATGTGCGTTTCTCCATTTATTCCAGGTGTAGGCTACCCGATATACAGTAGTATTGTTGTTCATGCGACTGAAATTTGTCCTGTGCCTAGGTAGGCCAACTCTTTAACATTTAGGGGCTACACGATTTTCGAAAGAATAAATTAGCTGTGAAGCTAATCCCAAAGTCCGTGTCTTTCCAAAGAAATTTTTGCAGCAAATCCGATTTCGATCGAAGTTTATATGGCAATGTTCGCAACGAGTAGGCTATTTCTGCAAATAGCGGGCAAAAGTACACTTCTTAACAATTCCGCGCTAACTGCACATTATAGTTTACTACAGTATAGGCATATATATAACCACTTGCATTTTATGCATTCATGACTTTTGTCTGCTCCAGGCCCGCAATCAGCGCTATTCTTGCAGGTCGTCATGCAGTCATATCATCGTTGTTTCATGGTATCACGAGCCAATTGCAGAAAACCTGTTTTTGTGTTGCATTTATATATAAATCCACAAATTTCGGCACTAACGAAAGTGGACTCTATATACTTAGGCCTACTGATGGGAACTCTTTGTATTGGATGTTCTAAACAAGGTCGGTTCTGCTTGTCGGGCTTACTTTACCGATTACGCAAAAATAATGGAAATGTCCGATGTGACTAGCAGTCTCTATGGTCAAACCGTTATCTCGTATCTGGATAGTGGAAACTTTTACAAACTGGTAGCTGAACAATACTGCATTTATTGGTTAAGTAATATCACTTCAATAAATGAACAAGCTGAAAAAACGAAAGTAACCGTTACTCATTCTAAGACCACAACAGCAACCGTACATCACCGTGTAAAAAGCACGCGGCAGTAGAAGTCACTGTGGGTGTTCCAACACGGTAATGCGTCCGGCATGCTCACATGTATCAGTGGATATCCCACAGTAGCCAAGTAATTTCTATGGTTGTAGCCTACATCTCTATGATCGGAAGTCGAATGGATTGCGACATCAGCAACGATAAGAAGCAATGTCAGTGCAGTCAGTTATACCATACCATATCCTTCACAGTCCTGTAAAGGCTATGGTTATACCCATACGTCAGGGTCAGTCTAATCCAAAGAGATCAAGGTCAATTTCTCTCAACGATAGAGCTCTCAATGTAGCAGTAGGGAAACAGGTATCCGGATAGTGGAAACCATTTACAAACTCGGAGCATCGGAAGTTGCATGGATTGCGACATCGGCGACGATAACAAGCAAGGAGAGCACGAGTGTACGCTGGCGCATATTGTGTATATCTGAATCAGACAGACATGATGATATATTGATTTGTTGTGACCATAACAGTTCGAATTGTAGAGAATGTAATGTTGCAGTCTGCAACAAAGTCACTTGGACTTGACATCATCTAATCAGCTCTCAGGGGTCTCAGCTGCGTCCCAATAAGGATAAGGTGGGTCGAACATAACTGGATTTGGGGAAATTAGGAAAATTAAATGAATGTATCGTAGAGAGTCCTAGAGGCCAAAATCAAAGGCGAGACTTCGTTTGCAAAGAAGGGAAGGCAGTTGGTTTGAGTACTCGATTTCACAACCACATGTGTATGATGTCCTACCACACAATGAAACGAAAAATAGTGGAGCCGATGGCGGACGATTCAAATAGTAATAAATATGATAAGTCACCACAGATTTAACGTCCAGTCCAGTTTATTGGTATATAACACACAAGCTTTCGGAGCTCTGCTCCTTCACCTGATGAAGGAATTATATTTATCATACAATGAAACAATGACTTGATGTGACGTCACGCAGGTTTGCAGGGTCTCCAACAGGCAAAACTTTCTCGGGTGTACAACTGCTAAACTTTCCATACTGGGTCCTGGTAGGAGTAAGAAATGTTGCAAGAACGAATCAATATGTTGCGGGTGAAACAAGGCACATACAATATGCTTGGGCTGTGTGAAATCTGCACTAGGGTGCCGGGATCGTAGCTCTTGCATGCACAAGTTCTCATCAAGATCTGCCATGAAATGCAGCCTTGTTATTGCCCTGCATCTCATTATATAATCTAGTCCATAATATGGATGATACATATTATAATTGTAAACTACAGGTCGATTCTTTATCACGCCATCATGTTCAGTTTGTCAAATTTCTTAGATACCGGTATATATGATATTTTAGATACCAGTTGAGTGTTTGCCTATTTTCCTCAATATCAATATGAGCTCCATCCCTGAGCCTGACTCAGAGGCGGAGTTTTCAAAGCTGATTGAAAAATGGCAACAAGATCACCAGAATCCAAATTATGATGTGATACCGTTCTTAACAAGCTGCAGCAAACTTCTGGAATCTGAGATGACAGAATTTCACAAATTGGATCCAGATCCCTTCGATCAGAGACATCCAATGTACGTTCTTCCCGAATGTAAATTTAGTAGCCTGTTGTCAAGATTTGAAGATTGCTCTGAACTTCGAGAAAAGATCGTTTCAACTTACTTGAAGACAACCCAAAGCCCAAAAAACGTTGAAGCAACTGTAATCGCTGCTGCAAGATTAGCATTGGCAGCTGATAATGGTTATAGTCTCAAGGGGTTAGACACAGATGAATGGATGCGGATTTTTATTTCGTGGATTATTGAGGCAGATGAGCCGTTGCGGACTTACGCGACTGGACTTCTTGATGGGAAACACTCTGTGCAAAGAGCAACCAATGAAGAAAACGACCGTTTACTATCAACATTACTGAAACGTCTGTGGAATTACATCGAGCCAAATAAGTATGCTGAACCAGAGTGTGTTGTGCATGCGGACAGACAAGGCGATGTTGCTCCTACAATGAAACGTAAACGTTTGAGCGACTCAAATAGACCAAGTCCAAAAATTCCACGTGTCGAAACTCCAAAAATGAAATCAGAAGACAATAACATAAATGAAACTGTTTATGAAAGTGATATAAGTAATAGCAGTTGGGCGGAACAAATGCCAGTTATATTAGGGTCAGATTATAGCTTAGAAAGTCCTCTGTCGGAATGTGTGCGGCAATGTTGTATTTTCGATTTGATCAAATGCTATGGAGAATTTCAAGATTTTCTGTCATTATTTTTGAGGTGGAATGTCTTAGAATTGATTAACAAGTACCTCAAAAATCGATGTGAAGGACCATTAACTTTTAAAGTTTTGGAGTTTTTGAGTTCGTTACTATGTCATAACAAATTGGCTATGAACTTTGTTGAGTTAGATGGCATTCGGAACATATTACAAATCCCGAGACCTTCCATGGGCTCAACGGGTGTGGCATTATGCCTGTACAATATTGCCTACAAAAAAGAAGTCATGGAGAAGATCTGTCAGCCAACATCAAAAATCTTGCAAGAAGTCATCACGTATGCTATTTGGCTTTTGGAATGCTCACATGAATCTGGACGATCTCATATGGCGTCGTTTTTTTCAATGACATTATCGCACAGAAACGTTTTAAATTTATTCGACGCTTCAAATGGTGTAAGGTGCTTGATTAATATGATAAGCACTGCAAAACCAATAGCCGCTTCAAACGACGATACCTATGATCCATTGGAAGATTCTGATTTGCAATACGTTATTGCACAAATAATTAAACCTGTTTGTGTGACTTTGAGAAGGTATTTTGAAGCCCATATTATTTTCAGGGTTAGCCAAGCAGTGAGATTGGATCCTAATCTGAAAGAAAAGTATGCTTCATTAGAGCGTATGATACAATATGAGCCGAGCTCACATGGTAGAGAAGAGTACTTTGAATATTTTGAGATGCTACGGACATTGGCAGAGAGAAATAGCTCTTTCAACCTAGATAGCTGGAGCCCAATTGCCCTTTTTTATAGACTGGATGGGATTCCGCTGATGCTAAAAGTTGTCAACATGTCATATGAACTGGATGCTGTCAAATCGCAAGTCGAAGTGGCCCGGGCTGCATTAGATGTGCTCTGCGTTGTTACTTTATATCGGCCTTGCCAATTGGTACTCACCCGTCGTCACCCAAATTTGGGCATTGAAGATACTGGCCTGTTTGTTCTTATTTCATTTATTCTCAGCGATGAAGTGCAATTTGATGAACAACCGCCTGACAGTGTCGCGATGAATTCAGCCATAGCTGTCCTTGCTAATTGCACTGAAAGCATATGTTGTAAGGGTGATGATGACAGCGAAATTGTCAAACCATGTATTAATTCTAAGCAAAAGAAAAAACGCAGTATCAGAGACAAGTTGTGCAAGCTTATTCAACAAAACGATGGCATTGCATTGTTATTGAAACTGCTGAAGACGACCGAGCCTGCACAAACTGCTGATGAAACACGATACTTGACATGTAAAGCTCTGGTTGGTCTTTCCGATTACAAACCTGCCCGTCAGATATTATCAAAACTTCAAGAGTTTGTGAGTGGGAAATTATTCGCAGCAATCAAAGAACCTGTCCTTGAAGATAAGAAACATTTGCACGAAAAACTGTGTGAAAGCATGGAGATCCTGTTGAAAAAAGTAACCGGCAAAGCGATCAGCTTAGATGGAGACTTGAAAACGGCACAACGAAGCAACATAGTATCGGAAACTCGTGTACAGTTTAACAATAAGGATGTTCTTTCAATGATCCATAGTCATTTGTTGTGGTCAGGACTTCATAATGCTGCTGAGACATTGGCGCAAGAAACGGGAATTGCCGCTTACCAAGATGAATTACAATTTGCTACCCCAAAAGTCAAAAGAACAGCTAAGCCTATTCAAATTGCCGGGATCGATGGAGGTGGCGATCATACCCCGCGGCAGTCGAAAATTGCGTTTTCGAGAGGGGATCGAGCGTTTGCGAACACCCCCACTTCCAGCAACATAAACACTCCATTTATGCAACGGCGGGCGGCACGTACCGATACTGTGACGCCTATGAGCCAATCGAAAAGAAAACACGATAGATTCACGTTATCTAGCAGTGGCTTTGTCACAGTTGATCCAAGACATTCTCGACGGTCCCCATCTCCGATAACTCTCAACTCTATAATCGAAGAATATTTTCAGCATCAACACTCGAAATGTCGGAACCCTGTCGTCACAGTCCCTCAATTCTCACTCTTCACTCCTCACCGCTGCCCAGAACCGAGAAACAACATTGGGGCATCGATTAATGCGACTCGGAGACTGCAGATTCGACAAGGAATATGTCCTAAGTGGGGAGGTACCGGCGGAATGAAATGTGACCTGCGATTGATTTATAACAAATTCAAACCGGCGGGTACAATCAAATGCATGGAAGAGAGAAAAGTACATTTTACTTCGGTCGCGTTCCTCCCAGGTGAAGATCGCAAGTTAATTCTCGGTGATGCTGGAGGGAATATTCAAATCCCAGGACCGTATTCATTTGAAGAACGAACGATTCATGGAATATCACACTCTGCAATCAGTCATTTAGAGCCTTCAAATCTTGGAGATGTGATGTTGACCCTTTCGCCGACATTTTGGTCGTCCAAGTGCAGCCTCCTTGCTCTAAACGACCAGTTAGAACAAAAATTGGATTTTGATGACGTTGACCATGTCGAATTTTCGAAAGCAGTTCAGGACAAAATCCTAGGTACACGAGAATCGAAGGCAATTGTATTTGACGCGAACACGGGTACAATTTTAGGCATTCACGACAAAGAAGAATTAGCTTGCAATTATAAAAACAATTGTGCAACGTATTCTTACGATGACAAATTAATTCTTAGTGACGGTTTGTTATGGGATGCTCGTAAATCACAAACGCAACCTTTACATAAGTTTGACAAGTTTAACCCTACGGTAAGCGGGGTGTTTCACCCTAATGGAATAGAGGTTATCATCAATACAGAAGTGTGGGATGTCCGCACCTTTGGTCTTTTACGAACTGTTCCTGCTTTTGACCAAAGTTTTTTAATGTTTAATCGTAGTCGAAGTGTCATTTACGCTACCAAAATGGGCTATTATCAAGACGATGACGTCTCGAAAATGTGTAAAGGTTTATCGCCGTCTTTTCAAACTTATGACTCCGCCAGCTATGACCAATTAGGATTTATCACTCTCAAACAACAGATCTACGCCCTTGCGTTGGATAAGTGGGATCGTAATATTGCGGTGATCGAAACTCCAGGCATCGACGATGGTTCAGCGAGTGTTTGTCGACTTTACGAAGTCGGGCTAACACGGGACGACAATGAAGAGGAAGAAGATGAAACTGCAGGCAGTGGGTACGAGGATGGCAGCTCAGTTGTTGATAACGAAAGCGCCTTTCACCCTGACGGCGATGAGTTCTCACTTGGTGAGGATACCAGCCTTGATTCCCTGTCTGACATTGGAAGTGATAGTTCATTTGATGGACCTGCCCTTGATAGTGCCGGTGATTCTGATTGGGAAAGCACGGACGAGGATTGAATTTGTTTTTACTTATTAATTAAACGTGTCTGTTATGTTTTGGGAAATCATTTAGATTTAGTGAAGTGGGGTATTGCAAAATGTACTTGCGTTGAAATTTTTGTCGTGTCGGTTGTCTGCTTAGAACAGTTTTTGAGGTGAGCGGCTAGGCGTGGCCCCCCTCCGCAGGCTAGGCCTAAGCCTACAGCTATGCTGTTGCGTCCGGTATGTGTGAGTAAACAGAAACCTGTCGCGGAAGTTATACCGTGCGAGTCTCGGAAATGTGAGTGCCGCTTATAAAATGCGGGTACCGGAAAAGGGAGGCTCTCGATTTGCCGGCTAGAAAGTGATGGTTACGTGTTTTGGTTAGCCTAATAGTCGTTTCAAAACTGCGGTAGGTGTCGTCATTTAGCTAATTGTCGCCTAAAGTTGTGGTCAGCTCAAAGAATCCCTACCTCACGAATCGACTTGAGAGGCTCTCTTAATCATATGGGACTGATTGAAGGCAGTAAAGCCCGCCACCAAATCTACCCCCTCGCTGCATTCCATATAGTCCCACTCATGGCCTAGAGTAGGCCATGTCCTACTAGTCAGGTTACAAAACTAGGCGTAATACTGGTAGCTTTAAATGTGAGGCGGGTGGTCTTAGAAATAAGGCGCGGGCCTCGATTTACCGCCTCAGAAGTGAATCGAGTCGAGAAACATTAGGGAATGCACGCTGAATCATAGCATTATGCTCTGCTGACCAAGCTTTTCAGTCAATATGCGACGAAAGGTTTGTTTGTTTGAAATTTATGGCGTTTTCAACTACTAAGGTCATTTGCGCCAGGTCAATGCTTACGGTATACGTGTCAATACTTCCAGTTTACAGCCCGGATCAATGTTATTATTATTATTATTATTATATAGAGTATAGTGGCGCTTATCACCGGGCGGCGTTTTGCACCACGAACAAGACAGGTTGGAGCAGATACATGGATATAGTAATCGTGATACATGATACATGAATACAGCAATCGCGACACATGATAACATGGACATAGTAATCGTGAAACATGATACATGAATACAGGTCATCGTGAATATAGTAATCGTGTCAATACCACCGGCTTATAGCCAGGATCACTATTATAATCACGGTTCTCCGCACTTCCCCGATACCGACTGCCAGGCAGGGAAGGAACGAATACCAATTTTAAAGTCTTGGATTTGACTCGGTCGGGAATCGAACCCGGAACCTCCAGATCAGAAAGCGGACAGTGGTGTTCCTGGGAACGAGCTGCAATGTTACAACCACGACTCTCCGCGCTTCCCCGAAACCGACTGCATAGTGGGGAAGGAACGGATACCAATTTTAAAATCTTCGATTTGACTCGGTCGGGAATCGAAACCAGGAACCTCCCGATCAGCCAACTGAACGGTTATGCGATGAAGGTTTCGCGCTCAAAGGGCAAGTAGTCATATTATTATTATTATTAATATTATTATATAGAAGATCATAGTGGCGCTTATCACCGGACGGCGTTTTGCACCACTAACAAGACAGGCTGGAGCAGATACATGGATATAGTAATCGTGATACATGAATACAGCAATCGCGACACATGATAACATGGATATAGAAATCGTGAAACATGATACATGAATACAGTGATCGTGAATATAGTAGGACCTCCGAAATGAAAAGCTGATTACAAAATCCGAGGCCCGGCTACAGCGTGGATCTGTCCATGACAGGAAGGCCAAAAGGACGGTTAGTCTATAAACTATTGGTCAACTCAGGCGCGACATCACCCGGGACGATTACCCAGTGCCTTCTTGCTGGTCCAAAGATCTTGATTAAATAGCATGAAAAGGTGGAGGATCGGGTAGGGCCTACTCATAGCTTCCCTTGTGTCGCGTATATCGCATGCGTACACGACTACAGGTGACATCAACTGTCGTATTTTGGACACCGGACTTGCTCAATATTCCCTGATATTATGCCACATAGTGAGTTATATCAACCGAGACAATATTAAGCTGAGTACATTTCCAACGGAAATCTATAATTGACCTGGTTCCAATCATTAACAACAATGACCGACCGTAACAGGCAATGCAAGTAGATAATTCGTTAGCGAAATTTTAAAGTTACATCAGATGTAGGCACTGCACTACCCATATAGGCTACTAACAACTCACAACCAACAAACACCCCTCAATAAACGCTTTTAGACCGCTGTTTTATTTGGCAGCCAGAGCCTCCTCGTGGGACGGTGGTACATGCTCGGTATCACCAGTACTTTGACCAGTCCCAGAAATAAAATTCACCGCAAAAAAGCCCTCTTTCTAGATAATGAGAAAGCCACTGCCGCCACGCCAATGAGTAGCCTACAAAGTGAATACATATTATCTCAGTCGCGAATCCAAAAATCTCACATCGCAACAATGAAAATGAAAACAAATTGCAACAATGGTGTCTGGATTTCATGAAATGAAAAGCAGAAAATTTGAAGGCAGTTAATTCAGGCCCTAGTCACGAATCTCAACTCTTTCCATGTTCAGACGTCTGTTTTTGCTCTCCTTTCTTTAAGCGCCTCAACAAATCTTTTGACAGTGTCTGTACGAAATTTCCCTGCACAAAATCAGACAACATTGGTGGGTCAATAGAAAATCAGTCAGTTCACCAAATCCTCAGCCTCCGCGGCCTGGGCAGGTGGGAAGTGATGCATAATGGTAGTTCCAAGCCATGACAAATGAGGAAGATTACGGCAAGAAAAAATTTGCCAAATCATTACCTGTCGGCACCTCTGATTGGGATAGAGCTGAAGGACAAACAAGTGTTTGCTTCAACATGAAGAGTGACCACCATACTCCGGTGTGACTGAGAGTCTAGGTTGCTTGTCTACCCACACCCCGTCCACTGCTGTCTAACAGAGTACCTGGACTCAGTAGTAGTCGCAAGGTTGTGCCAGGATGAAGAGCCAGTGTAAAATAGTCAAGAGTCAAACCACGCCAGGGTTCCCAGCTGTAACCCCCATAGCTCTGCAAGTTACTGGCTTCAACTCTCACCAAAAACGCAAAGCTTGATGGGAGAAAGAAGTATATATACCTGTGCTGCATACTAACATAGCTTTCACCATGAAAGACCAGAAACCCATTTCGGAGCTCACAACTAGTGGGGATGCTGCACCAAGCTTGAATCTAGCACTGGACACCGTTGTACTTCTCGTTTGCCTCTAACCCCGTATTGTGCACGAGTTGAGAGCAGTGTCTTCTGACTAACAGTCAGTGACTATTCTAGATTTTCTATCAACACCCCCAAGAGAAGAGTACTCTGCATTGATCAGGATTGCTCTACTCACCTTCAGTGCTATCGAAGAACTCCTGCAGCCATTCTGGCTTTTTTGCATCCTTTTCATATTCATAGGCTTGCAATATCATGTCCAATCGATCTAAGTCTTTAACAAAGACAGCCTCGGGAGTTTTCTGTTCTTCAAACTCCTTCAGAAAAAAAAATATATTCAAAATTCAGATGTCCAGCATAGTCTGATTGATCAATGATAGCAAAAAAACTTGAAATTTTGGGAAGCTATGTAGCTGAAACACTATGTTTTAGGGCATGAAGTACAAGATCACACACAGACCTGGAAGAGACTTCGAATCTCATCTGAATTCGCTGACGGAAGTAAATCTCCCAAACGTTCCATTGCATTCTGAACGCCAATGGTATATAATTTAGCAAGAGACCAACTTAACAAAGTCCCGGTACTGAGCTACCGTTTCTTCCCGGTATTTCTGTTCTTTAGATATGTTGTCAGCTGGAGTGTAGTCCCCGACGATGGATTCTGCCATATCATGGACCAAGCACAATTTGATACAGCTGTCATAAATAGAATCATGAATCAATAATGTGCACACGCACAGCCTTTGTCGCAATTGGGGATAGTTCAGTAAGGCAGACCACCAGGCATGGGACCTTGATTGGGAGCGCGGTGCTTACACACTCGAATTGTGGTTCTCTCCCTACCAGCAGTATCGAACACAACATGTATGACTACATATTTGAAACTTCCTGGCCAGGCCACCCAAAAATGGATTAAGTAAAAAACGGTTTAGGCAAGGAGCTAGGAATTGCAAGATGTTACACCCCTCCACATAATTCCTATGATGCCGGGAGCTTGACAGGGAAGCAACGAATAACTATATTTACATATTTGGTTTGATGCAGATGGTGGGAGCTGAACCACCAACTTCCTGGGCGAAGCTCCCATCCAGCTGAATATGCCCCCCATTCTGGAAATAATGGGACAAAACTTCACTCCAGGGCGAAACCGTACAGCAGTACTTCAAAATCGGTGAGGATTTTATGTGTTTTTCTAAGCAATTCATTTAACAAGTCCTATTTAAATACGAGTTTCGACAAGACTTTCTAAACAAACTTTACGATACATTGAATGGTAATGTACCTACTGGTCTTTGTTTAGATTTCCTTCACACATCGTCATCGCCATTATTGACATTCTGAAAAATATCACGTTTTAAAAAAAGGCCAGTACCAGATTTGAATCACAGCATATCGGATATCTAGTTATTCGAATTAACCAATATCTGGATTGATCAGTTTGCAATGCACATTCAACCCTATGCACCAGTTCAGGGACGTGACGAAAACTGCAGAGCAGCATCAGCCATATCTCTACAACAAAGAAACCGACGTGGGAGCTTACCTGTACATATGACCACTCACAGTTTCAGGGTCATCAACACCTCTTCTAACCCAACCAGATCGTTTGAGTTTCTAAAAATGGTTTTCACTGCGTGAGTGACAGATCACCTTAAAGACCTTTAGGTTTACTTGACTATATCACCTTCAGCTGTCCAACAATCGACAGAAATTGAAGCATGTTGTCATTTTTCTCCATTCTACGAGTTTGTGTATGGAAGGTCCGGAAAACCCTAGTCAACATTGACAATATTATACAAAAATCTACTTAGCAATGTATCAACACAGCAGTTTTCTTAAAAGCAATACCTGAAATTACAACACTATGATATAAATAACATGCTTTCTATCAAAAATTTACTCGACAAAGGAAACAAGACTAGATTTACTACCATCAGCACTGGTAATAAGGTTATTACAAAAAAATTATATATATATACGAAGAATAGTGGAGCCAACGGTGGGCAATCCAAATCCAATCCGATAAAGTTACCAACACGAGCACACAGATAAAAGAAGATAGTGGAGTCAGATGATCCATAGATTTTTGTAATGATTCACGAAGGGCGAAGGCTGGGCACTAAATCTGTGCTGACTCCTTGTTATGACAACACACTGATAAAAGACTAAGAGCAGATGGAATAAAAGTCAAAGCAATGTCTGTACACAGCGTCTGCCTTGAATCTATTGCAGCTCTCACATTATTTATGAGGGAAAAAGCAATAGAACAAGATAACTCATGATTCTATATCGAAAGTTTTCATCGTTATGTTGAAATTTGTAAAATCACGGTATCATTTCACAAGTGATTCTCACACTGCACTAACTAAGACTAGGCTTTTTTATGCATGATATTGTGACACTAAATTACTCCACACACATTGCATAGGGAACAGATCTCCAACCTTTTTCATGCAAAGGCCACATAACATCCCGATTCATGATAGTTTCTAGTTGGGGCACCCCGGACATGTGCAATAATATTTCAACCCAACTCCTATGATGAATTATAAACTCCTGTAAATAACATTCCATCTTCACCTGATGAAGGAGTGGAGCTCTGAAAGCTTTTGGATGTTTATAATTATCAGTACCGGTAGCCTATATTTATATCAAAGTTGGATGTTAAATCTGTGGTGAGTGAATCTCTTTTACATTTAAAAACCAGGAAATATTATGAAGGGGTCGTGTCGGCTGTTCCCTTGAATCTATTATTCATGAACCCAGGCATCGGTAATATCTCGCCTTGGTCTGCCTTAAAAAATGTATACGACAAAACGATCTCGTCAACTTTTGCCAACAGTGGATCATTATCGAACTCCGGATCGATATAAAAAAACACCGGCATATCAACCTCTTCGTGTGGATTGAGCCACTGTTCTTCAAAACAAAAGCATTGGATTTTATTGAAATAAGGACCAGCTTGAAACGGCACAACATTGTACGTTGCAACACCCACAATCGGCGTATCGGTAGGATTTTTAGCTGTATAAAACGCTAGTGCAGTTTCTCCAGGCACAACTTTAATTCGTGTCTGCGTAGGGCGAAAGTTCCACTGCATTGCTGCATGCCTGTCAGCATTAAAAGTCACAGTTATGGGCCGTTCTCGTATCGGCTCCATGGTCGCAATGTTGTCAATCTTGCGACTGATTGTAGGGTCCCCGCCGAGCCCAGTTGCTTGGCAAAACATTCTGTAGAGCGGGACACAGGCGTAAGCAAACCCGATCATAAAAACGACTCCAGAAGTGACATAATACACAACATCTGCATTGGAGGTGCCGGCATGTTGGCTACCACGCTTTGAATAACACTGCATTCGAATTCTGCACAGTCCAAACGCATCACTATGACGACATATTTTGTAGCGTTGATCTTTGACGAGTGTTTTCGAGTAGTTTCTGAGAATTTTCAACAATGGCATTTTGCTTGTCGATTGAAGCGGAGTCAGTCTGGATAATAAGCCTATGTTTCTAACTATCGCAAACATCATCGTATCAGTCGAAACAAACTAAAAAAAGATAAAACATGATGAAAATGCAGCCACATACAAGATACGCTGGTGTTGGCAGTCTCAAGAGAATCACGAAATGGCAACAACTCCAATTCAAATCCCTACAGAGGGTCTAACAGGCAGTAGACCAGTCAGCAGTCACACATATACATTGAACATTGTATATTCCAAAACAACGAGTTGCTCAAAACAAGAATACAATAAACACAAAATAGCATGCATTCACATTAATACCATGATAAAGAGTCCTTAGGTCTGCGCGGCAACAATATTAGAAGATGGGCACAGCTCCATTGGTGAAAATGTGAATTGATTATTTTCAAACCAGAAAATAGGATATCGAAATCATTCGGGTTTGGCAATTTCTAAAAGATGGGGTAGCGGGATATCTCTCAAACTCGGGCCTAGGACAATGGGCATGTCGGGTGCAGTCTGACCGGCCTGTGCGGAGCCGGACCAAGGCCAGCCAAGACATGCGGCATCTATATGATAGTAAAGGCATCGCGACACGTGCAGAGCAAAGCCGGGTCAAGCGGTGCCGTCCACATCTAGTAGCATCAGAAGGCAATAATTATAATAAATAGATGATACCTCCCCTACCTCGTTACCCACGCATTTTAAAAATTGCCATTCCCCGCTACCTTCCATTTTAGTGTTGTCCTCTGCTACCTCCGCATTTTAGGGTTACCCATTCACATTTTCCTGCTTCTAATATCATCATAAGACATTACAGCAGTAGCAGCAGATATCACAATATGAAGCGCATACAAACTAAATTGGAAATCCACAATCATGGAACCACTGTTACCAATTACATACCACTGCAACAAACATGAGTTTAATTGCGTGCATCCACACATAAAATACACCCTTAACAGCTAACAGGGCATTCACGGCGATGAGGCAAAACTGACCATAGCACAATTCTCAACACAATGTTCAAAAAAAAAAGCTAATGAGCAGGCAACTCTGTCAGGATGTCTGGTATAACCCAGATACGTATAAAATGGGCAACTGTTGTAATTGGGGTTGTGACTACGACCCAATAACCCACCACTTGACCACTATGATCTGTCACTCAGTCGGAGTTAATTCTAAGCACATTCTACAAAAAAACTTTTGTCTATACCAAAATAGCACATTTGGTCTATTATTCATTGAAGTACTTCTGCAATGGCTCCCCAACAGCTTTTTCCAAGCTTCGAATAACCGCATGACATTCCGCTTCCACCTCTTCATCATCGTCTTCCATCAATTCAGAAAGGAACGGTATCGATTCTGCCAGAAGCATTGAATACTCCGCGCCCATTCTTTTTCCAACTTCCTCCACAGCTTTCAACGAAAGATATCGCACGGTAGGAGACGAATGGCGAGATTTGAGCAAAATCTGATAGTTGAGCCGTTTTTGACAGGTGTCATCCGAGACTGCCGACGCAGTCTCGCCAAGTAACGGTATTAAATCGTTCTGCAACACATTGATGAGATTACAACTCTTGTCTGGGTCGGTGACATTCTCAAACTGATCGACCAGCGGTTGTAGCAACATTTCAAAACGCTCTTTAGTAAGAATATTGGAGTTATCATGGAAGAACACACTTTGGAGAGTTGAGCAAATCAATTTCAGAAGCCCTGGCTGTTCGGTAATATCATCACCTTTTAGAATGCCTGCAGCGTTTTCAATAACAATCCCGCAAAACAAAGAAAACAGCCCTTTCATTTTCTTAGACAATTTCAGCATCAACTGATAATAAACCGAAACCCGATCATCCGTGTCTTCCGTCAATGCCCAATCTGACAATCCAAAGAAAAACGAACGGAACGCATTTTCTGGCAACTTCAACATGGCGGCCGTAGTTATATCAGTTGTCAGGTCTTTGACGTATGACGCGTTACCAATTTCAGTCGATTCAGGTCGATGTTCAAGCAGCTTATACAGCAACGACGATACAGATGGTAACGTCTGCGTCACGACTTCTTTTCTCAGACTCTGCACATGTTTCAAAATCAACGTACAAAGCGGATTGATACGCGTCACCCTTTTTCCATGATCGCTGTCGAGCACGTTCGTGAAGACAGACACTAAAATACGCGACGGAACTTTTGTGCTGATAATATTTCCAATCACCTTCAATCTTGTACCGATTCTACAAGATAGAGCATCTGTATCCATGCTTTCAACATCCGAATCAACATAGTATCGTTCCAACAGCATGAGAGCAGTTACTTTATCCACGACTTGTTTCAGATATGAGCTCGAAAACTCCAATAAATTTTCCAAAACCCTATGTATCAAAGTCACGCATGAAAACAACATAGTTTCATTGTCTAAGGTCGTTTGGTGGCATACAGTCTGCAAAAGTACCGGCATGAACCTGTTCAGATACGGTATGCAATATGCTTTTAGACAGCAGCACATTTCAGCCAGACACAAATACACAGCAGCGGCGACTTGGACGTTATTGACCCTTGTCATTTGTGAGATAACAACACACAAATTATCCATCGATTTGACAAAATTGTCTGGCTTCATCTTGCCAAAACTTCTGACTGTTGTTTTAAGCGATGCAAGAGCGGTGTAGCAAAGAGTATTCTGTTCATCGGTCATGCTTTCATCGCATTGTACATTGGTAAGAATCAATCTAGACACATCATCTGCAATTCTCGCGAATAAATCGACATGGTGATCGTTGAAAGATTCGCCAGCCGTGGCTAATTGTTCTGTTAGAAGCTCTAATGCTTTGCATTTAATGAATACATCATCCTTATGTAACAATTCATCAAAAATATTTAGGGATGTTTCGAGAGGCAAGACCGAGTTGATAGTGTGCATTATACCATAGCATTTGGTGATTACGGCCTTGCTGAATTTAGTAAACTCCATGTCATCTACTTTGTCCGAATTCACTTTCGAAATCATTTGCAGAACTCTCTCATATAAATTGCGTAGTAATCCAATAATAGACAAATCAACATCCATTTCATCATCAGAGCCTGAATTGGCCAAAGTCTTGGAGAGTTTATCATGATTCTGTTCTACAATGTTCATCAGCAAAGTCAACGCGGCGATGTAAAACTTACGAAGTTGCAGAGTGCACAAGCTTTTAATCTCGACGACTTTCAATGCGGTCGATCTTCTTGATGTTTTGTCATCAGCATGAAAAGGCAACGTTAGAATATAATCCATGCATTTCACAACGCTAGAAATTTGCACAACAAGCGTTTCGCCCTCGCAAACATCGCAGCAGATCTTTGCAGTACTATCAAACGACAACACGGCCGGTCGCGAATCAATATCGTCCATCGAGACACTATCTGAAATATCTGTGACCACTGGTTTTCTGACGTACAAATCGGCCAGCAATGCTATGATGATCCATAGATATTTCGATACTCCTAAGGTATCAAGAAGTTCACGCATCACTATAATTCTACGGTGTGGTGGTATGTGCGGAAGAGAATCGACAAACGCATGAATAATATGAAGTGCAGCCTCATCATTTATATTATCCATGGCACCTTTGCTTCGAGTCAAAACAGGTATTACGACCCGCATTGTTTTCGTGATGACTTGCAGTGAATACGAGTCATCCTGCCGTAGCATATGCGATCCCATAAAAGTAAAAATTGACATGAGGTTGTGAAGTACCTTTTCAGGAAAATACGCAGCCATTTCTGAAAGAAGCAGCAACGCATGATGCTGAGTTTGAGTGCTTGATGATGACCGCACGCAATGCACGACTAGCTCGATTTTGCAAACGTCTGCGATCAAGTCGCCAAACTTTTTTTGTCCTTTATGAATCATTTGCATTCTTTTCAGTAAGTGCAGCACTAACGTAAGTACGAGTTGTCTCAGATACTCCACGTTTTCAGATATTACCGACGATCTGCTTTCGTCCAAGGTGAATTCTAGAACTTGAAACAGCGACGGAAGCAAGATTTCGACGTTTGCGATTTTCTTTTTCTCTTGTAAAAACTCCAGCAGCAGAATAGTTTTTTTCCAGCAATCTTGACAGTCGCCTTCGTCGAGGCGAATTTTCTTTTGCGCTGGCTCGATATCCATAACAGAAAAAATTTCAAGCTCGCATTTGACAAGTTTTGCATCCAAACTGATATTCTTGAAAACTTTTCCAATCGCATCGACAGATCCTTTACTCGATGACGCTATGTCAATTAATTTGTGTATAATACGTTGCTTTATCTCGTCATCAAGTTCATTAAAAAAGCTCTTATCAATAGATGAAAGACATAAAGCCTGGGGTGATGTGTTCGGACCAGCCTTCGATAAAACAGGCTGATCGCAAGCAAGAGCTTTCCAAAAGACATCCTTCACAGCAGATGTGTTCAATATCTCAGCGTCTACTCTACAAATTGCTTCTTCAATGAACACAACCTCATTGCCGTTAAAAACATGTTTACTAGAGCACTTATCCAGCATATCAGACAACTCCGGCATGATCGAAGTGGTCAAATCCATTGACGGTGATTTTTTGAGTACTTGCAGCAAACTAGCCCTTACACCGACCGGTATATCACTGGCTGTAACGTGATGATGGATAAGGTCTGTCATTGTGATTTTCACTGACGGTTTTTGCTTGTTACCCTGTTTGCTTTTCGACATGAAATATTGCTTCAAAACGTTAACGATGGCGTGCGGATCGTCGAGAATTATCGCTGAATTATCGCAAGCAAGCTTTGCCAGATCAAGATATCCTTTACCAGTTTTCGAAGTTGAAACTATAGAGAGGCAGTTGATTGCGCACTTCCTCAAAATGCTGTTACTCTGATTGAGAATGCCAAGCAAGCTAGGCACAAATGGAGATTCTACAGACAACAAAGTGTTTCGTTTGAGTCGTGCTTTTCCAGTCATGATATAGCTTGTGATTTGCAAAGCCGATATGCCAATCTTTTGGCAGGATTTATCTTTCGCAATGCAACACCAATATTTCGTCAGAAATTGTACCACATCTTCACCATCTTGGAAGATAACTTCTAAAAACAATCTCATGCTACTTTGAAATTTGTTCCGAATATCGTTGTGCGCATGT
Organism: Botrylloides violaceus; assembly: GCA_030412335.1. Taxonomy (NCBI): domain Eukaryota; kingdom Metazoa; phylum Chordata; class Ascidiacea; order Stolidobranchia; family Styelidae; genus Botrylloides; species Botrylloides violaceus. The sequence continues at coordinate 55,303 of JASFYC010000643.1, read as the reverse complement.
TCGTTCACGAAAGGCAGAGCTTTCACATAGAAGTCACACATTTCTTGTTTCACGATCAAACACAACGATGCCACATCGATATCTTTTCCAGCGTTCAAATTCTCCATGATATCAGCTACGTTTCTTCGTTCCGAATAATAGGATTGGGTTTTCTTCAAGTTTTTGCAATTCGTTCTCAGAATCTCATAGAACTCATTCAAGGTGTCCAACAACACCGTAATTGAAGTCGATGTCATGTATTTCCCGTCATGAAATTCAGCAGAGAGCTTCATTATGTCTGAACAAAAGTCTGAAGCCTTTGTCTCATCCTCGCATTGACTTGTTGACGTTGTATTTGTGGCGTTATCGACGCTCTGTAGGAAGAGGCATTGCAGCTCGACCACAATTTCTTGAATTATTGAAATTACAGCCGGAAACGACTTTGACTTATCCACATCGTTCATTCTCCCTTTCAAGAATGTATAATTCACCAAATATTTATAAGGCAGTGAAGATGGGCCATCATGATTACCGCTTAACAAGATTTTGGATATATTTTGTGACGCAGTCTTGAATTTTACCCACAAGTTCGGACTGTCGCTCAATGTTTTTGTGAGGGCTGGCACAATTGATGCAACCCCCTTTTTCCAATCGTTGGTAAGCATCCACATATTTTTCTTCAAAACTGAGCTGTCCATGTTCAAGCTTTTGATTATATCTTTGTCTTTCACACAAGCATCATAGAACAACATATCCTGCAGCAAAAATAACACTAAATCACACATTTTTTCAGAGCACGATGCAAAGAAATCACCCATCAATATTTCGAGCGCAGTCTGTGATGTTTCTTCCCAATCGATTCTTCCTCTTTTTTTCAAAACCACAGAAATTAAAATTTCACTCGCCAAATTTAAATCATGGCAAAACACATCAGGGTTGCCACGGATCAATTCCAGAAACATTGTTGTGACAACAGACGAAGTTTCATCTTGCAGTCTTGACATAACGGTTTCCCTTACAAATTTCGAACTCGAAAGTTCGGGGTGATCTTTCAGCATTTGCATCAACGTCATCACAGACGACGACCTCACATCTTCATCGGCGCTATCAAAATTCAATGAAAACGACAAAAACGAGCAATCAGAGAATTCTTGCTCTTTGGCAGCAATCAGGACTCCTTCGATCACTTTTTTCATTTGTTCAGATGATTCCATCAAGCCTGCTTGACTTACTACATTCATGACCGCATTAGGATATCTTTTATGAACGGCCAACAACACTTTCAATATTGCAGCATCATATTCTTCATTGGCTAAGCTCTCCATAAGGGCTGTTATCAATAATTTCTGCCCACTTTCCGACAGTCGAAATGTTCGAATAAGATTCAGCAATAACTCTTTGCCTTTGCTCAAATTTGAGTACATTGACACCAACTTCACCACGAACAGGGTTAGAAATCGCTCAATAACAAATCCATTGAATTTTTCAATGTGAGCAAAAAAATTATCTGATTCAGTCAAAGTACGAATTGCATCATCTGATAATTTCTTGACGTTTTCTTGTCTCTGACATAGATTGATCATTGTCAATAAACATTCTTTAGGAAGAATGCTTTCTTTATAGTCGCTTGCAATTAGGTCGATCAGAGAATTTAAAACATCTTCCGTAACAGTCATTTTAGACGACAAAAAAGTTACTATCATATATGAAGCCGCTTTGTAATCAGGCACCGCAGATTTGATACCAATGACGATATACGGCATCAAAGTGGCTAAAAACTCATTCATATTTTTTTTCAAATTTTGAATCATCTCCATTGCGTAAATCAAGAAGACATTGACAGCTGGACGTAGCAATCCTGGTGTGGCAGGCGATGTCGGGTCACAATCTTTCAAGGATTTGGAAAGATTTTCACAAATTTTAGCAAAAAACGATCTGTCATTCAGACACTGTTCTAGTACAACAGATTTGGATGGCACTACGTCACGATTTAAAATTGGCCATATTTTTTCCAAGAATGATTTATCGAACAATTGCAGTAGCCTGGAATACAATTTCGATGTATGATAAGGCAAAAAGGCAAATAACAACAACTCCGCATTGAAATAATGTACTCTAAATCGATACACCAACCATTCAATGCATTTGTGTGTTGACCGCAGTGAAAAGTATGGCACGGTTCTTCTCAGAAAGGTTCCAATCTTTTGATCCAAAATATCATTTTCCTTCTTCGTTAGCACTGATCTCTCAGTATTTTTCGCTGTTTCGTCAAATAGCGAACTCGACTCATCAAATATATTGTCGACAGAACAGAGACCTTCGTATCCATTCATACCGATAGCATATGCTTCATCACGATCGAGACTTGCAGCTTTGTGAAAGTCGAAAAGAAATGATGGCCGACTTCGTAATTCATTCCCAATCAAAACACCTGGCAATGCAAGGCTTTGAAGCTGTTGAGCTAAGGAGGTCATTTTTGTAGCCTACAATCTGAAATTGAATAATTATATTAATATTAATAATGCCTGCAATCCAATCTGCTGCACCTTTACTTGGTAATCGCCCTGACCTGTGATTATTGGGTGACTAGCTGGCTATCCCGGTTTCACTCGGGGCATACCACATAAGACATTGTAGCCCAACGTGAAGAGAGAGAAATGCTTCCCTCTTCTCTTGACGAAGGAAAATGGCTCCCCGATTCAATTCTCATAGAAATTATATAAACTCGTATGAAATATATCTAAGACGCCAAACCGATGGACAGTACGTAAGCAGAACGTTGTAGCCAGGCTACCTTATGCGACCAGAAGTGGTGAAGACATTGTTCCGCTAGATATCAAAAGCGATTTAAAAGGTGCATCTCTGATTTCGGCGTATCGAAATGCGGAAATAGCAGCATTGGGCGATATATAACTTGTGAAATACACCCTGGAACCACTAAAACACCTCCTGGTCGCATGCATAACGTCGGTCTTTACATCCCTGTAAAATCTTTGGGCGATAGCTTCAGCAACAAAAAAGTTGATTCGTTTATAGACATACATGCCGGCTCTTTTATTTACATAGATGGTGATGCTGAACGAAATTACCGATACAAATATATCATGCCATTGGGTAAGCCTAAAAGGCTGGGTAGTGGGGTGGCGGAGGTAGCAGCAAATGGCAATTTCTAAAAGACGGGGATGATGGGGTAGCGGGGTGGCAGAGGTAGCAACAAATATCAATTTCTGAAAGACGGGGATGATGGGGTAGCAGGGTATCTCTCGAAATCAGTCTAGGACCTAGGATAGAGGGATCGTGTCGCAGGCGGGTTGGGTGGGATATGGCTGGCCTGTGCGGAGCAGTTGTCACGAACTTTTGTTGACCTATAGCTATAGTAACCTTGCCGCAAAATTTGATATTTGAGTGATATATGTGATATAAGCGTGATATATCCGATACCTGCGATATCTTAGTATATCTTTAATTCCACGTGGTCCGCATTGCGTCTTTAATTTTGCGTCGTGATCACTGATAAGGAGGTCAGCTTTCCCAAAATAAGGTGAATGGCCACCTGAGGAATTACCCACCCGATAAGCGCGGAACTGGAAGCAGCAGTCGTGTACGCAAAAGGCATGTTCTACCTGTCTCTGCCTCCTGCCTGGACTGACATTTTCTATATTTAATGGGTGGCGCTTTATTCAACAAATCAACACGTTCCAGGCTGCAGGGATACACATCACATCATTGGCACCGGCCATTGCCATGGGTGAAAGCTAAGAAAAAACAAACATGTCGAACGCATGTTTGGAATCACTGAAGTGGAACATATCATAGTTTATGGCTCAAGACAGTGGATATCTCATTCAGATAATTCATCTTTCACACATTGAGATGACCTCAACTCTCTCCATATAGAAAGAAGCAGGGCCTTGCACTCACATCGTCGTTTTCTGTTATCGAAACTCCGCAAAATTTGTATATGATCTTCTACAGTAGGCGTACATGAAATTTTTTATATAAACATCAACCTGAAAGGTTCAACCATAGAATATACATTCTATGCTGAAACGTTTCAACCTGAACATTATGTTTGGATGCTATGGTTGCCTCTCCGTAACTCAGTGTGACGTAAGAATGGTTTCTACAATTTATCTTGAGGTTTGTTTACAAACATTTTTTGATTCATCCCTTCCTTTCAGATCATCGTGTTGCATCGTTCGAAATATCAAATAGCATCATGTCAAATTTATGAAGAAGAATCAAGAAAAAAATCAAAGAACATGTATCGCCATGCATCAGGAGATGCACCTCAAACAGGTAACCGGTCTCGAGGGTTGTGCGAAACTAGTGTGCTCTTGTGTAGGACTATATAGGCCTGCTACCGGCACGCAGCTACGCCAGGCCCGGCCAGAGATGGTGTATTCTGGATTTCTGCATTCCCCTCGATCTTACCCCCCATTATGGCACAATATGAGTACGGTAGACCTACAACTTTCGTCTAACACTCTTATGGTAATACCATTATGCAGAAATTAGAAGAGTTGTACAGAATAAGCGAGATGATGTCTACAATTGGAGAATGTCATACGAAGCATGGCAAACCTTCAATGACTTGCGGCAAAAGGGTCTTTTTTACGACGTGACCTTAGTCTCTGAAGAAGGCTACAAATATCAGGCTCATAGAATCGTGCTGTGCACTTGTGGACACTATTTGCAGTGCTATGCAAAAGCCTACTGGATCAATGCTCTGGGCGCATTTTATTGCCGGACAGCAGGCACGAATCGTAGCTAATTTTACCATTCGATAAATCCTACCCGGCGATCAGAAAGCCCACCCCGTGGGGTTGACTCTCGATGAGATGCAGTAGTGAAAGCGAATGACATCAGGATGAACATGGTTAAATGAAACTACCGCTAGTTGGCGGCCGAGTGCCGTTGGTAAGGTATTCGTCAAAGACTCAAATTTACTTAGGAATGAATATAAATTTTCGCGGGTGACGTTTTTCTCATGAATGTTAGGCCAGCGACGACGCGGCGGGTAGGCCTACGGCAGGTACTAGCCCTGGTGAATGATAGAGAGTAGGCCTACTAGCCAGGGTGCTAACTCAATCAACGGCATGATAAATCTAATCGTCATCCATTCTTGATTAAGCGCCACTGCCACAATAGCAGTAGGTCTACAATAGATTAGATATAGTATTATACACCATACCGGTACATTACTCCGGTTTGACTGGTTGCCCGTCACCGATACGTTGCTAGTTGCTAGCAGGCTATCAGTCAGTGGGGCTTCTAGGCCTGCCTAAGATATGACGTCCGCGGCCATGACAGTAAAACGTGATGACGGATTTGTTTCATCTTCCACCAGGCGTAAACCGAGTGAAGGGCTGTGAGGCTACAGCAACACCCAACACATCTATGAGATACACCTTTCCGTGCTCCTACACTACCTGACTTGATGCGTCTGTTTGTTTTAGATCCTTATTTAGTGGACGATGGAAAAGCAGTGAGCAGCAGGAAATTACAGTTGCCGGAGTTAAATCGTGGGTTATGGACAGAATCATAAAGTTTGCCTACACTCGACAGGTACGGAAAGGCGATATTCAGTGACTTAGTGACTTGACCAAGCTTTGCTTATTTAAAACGAAAAATCCGCGACCTCGCGCACGAAGTCTAGTAGCTATAAGCGGCATATCACCTATCCCGGAAACGGAAACGGCTAATAGCCTATAAAGCATCTTGATCAATTGATCATCCTTCACGCCGCTCCCACCAAAATTAATTTCTTGGGTCAGGACGACTTTCGCGGTTCATCACTGAGTGCGAAATAGCTATGACTTAGTATGTGTTGTTCGCCGCTCGACTTACGGGGCCTCCATATAGCTCATGTGTCTTCAGCCTTATAGTGATTTGGCTAAGCTTTTACGCCGGGTGCCCCTCATACTGCAGACGCAAAAGCTCCTCATCTGTCACCACTCAGGTACGGGACTGACACTGGAGATTGTCAATCAGCGGCTGCTGGTGACTAGCGGAGTCTGGCTACCTCGCGTGGAAAACAACAGAAGGTAGCCGTCAATTCCAAGCTTTCGTTCTTAACTCAATGCTGAAGCGCGCTCGCATTACCGTCCTCTTACGCTAATCAATGAAACGCTTTTTCTTCTGTTTAGATTGAGCTGTCATCCTTATCTGAAGCGAAAGAACTACTCATTGCAGGAGGCCACTTCGGGATTGAGGAAATCTTAAAAGCATGCGCCAATTTCCTTACATCTGAAATGACGACGAGCAACTCATTAGAGTTATGGTCTTTTGCCAGGTATGTAGGCGGAGTAGCTGACTACCGGAAAATATAATCGCTATGCTAACGGCGAGTGGATGTTTGACAGGATGTACTATTGCAAAGAGCTAGAGTCACAAGTATTTTCTTTCATATTGGACAATTTCCAAGCTATTGCGCAATTACCAGAGCTGGATGGTGGTAAAGTCATCTATCGTCTGGATGGTGAAGATTTGATTGAAATTTTGGAAAGCGATGCACTTTCTGTGAAAAGCGAAAGACTTCCGCTCGCTGTTGTCTTGAGGTTGGCTGATTTTACATAGAAAAACTATGATGAGCATTTATAGCCTGTATTATATTATACTATTGTGCTTCGGCCAGTTTTAGAAAACTGGCGTGTTTATCATGATGTTCATTACAGGCCTTGTGGCCAAGAACAACGATCATCCAACTGTGACGGTATATTGCAGTCACCATAAATGTTAGTAAATGCACGATGTAAGACACATGCAGGGTAACACCGGTCGTCCGAGCGGTGGTACTTTGTAGTAACCGTAAGGCCGTGGAAAGACACCCCCTCGTCTGCCCGGCGGTCCTGCGAAACAGTTGGCGTTTGTTGAAGATGTAAGCTATACAGCCTTGATCCGCGTTGAGGCCGACAAAATACGGTCATCCGCACACAACCTGTTACGATGATTCGAATCGACGTAAATAGCTCCAGTGTGTTGCAGTGTTTTTGACATGTTCCCGATATTCTTGCCGGTTTCTTCATGCGTTGGTGTCAATTTTCTTTAGGTGGGCAGAGTATGCAACGCCATCTCAGCGAAACCAATGCGTATTCCGCCTCATAGCGTCAGTCAGACTTGGGTTTCTCACAAGCAAACTACTGGGCACTTTTCTGGATAATTACAGGAATATACTTTCTGCTTCTGTAGAAACGAGGTAATGCACCACCCCTGACAGATTTGCACGCTTCCTTACACAGATTGCTCTTACACGTTTGCATTCGGTGACATCAGAAGTCAGAACGCGGAACCCCGGAATGCACGGAATTACCGATACTAAAAGATGCGGACCACATAGAAGTTTCGGCGGGTTGTGCAGCTTGCGCTAACTGTCGTAGCGTTCACCGTTCAAAACACCCGTCGCTCACTCTGCGTTAATTATCACCCGTGATTACAATTATTGTGACCTAACTTTTAACTATTCCGAAATATTTTTTCGTGGTCCATGATTCCGCAGAGTCCGTCGTTTATATTGGGTAGCATCACGGTGTCAACGGGCGGCCTGACCGGACTTTTAGTAGGACCGTCACCTAACTGCTCATGTCACTGCCTTTTTCGCTACCCGCCACGTGGCATTATTCTGCCTATCCATGCACGCAAGTGACAAGTTGAGTCCGGCGACTTGGAATTGCTGAATATCGCCTTTACGCATATACCTCATATTCAGCGCACCGTACCGTGTCACGCTCTCATAGTGCACCTTCCCGGTGTTGCTGGCCTTAGTTGAGCCGTATTACACCATCCTCTATTTCTTTGTAGCGTGGGAAGCCTGAACAGAAAATTGCAGATACGGTACGAATTTCGATGAACAACCAACCTCGCAGTATAGCAGGGATAGCTCTGTGACCATTAAGAACTAATAAATGTCGATGGGCACGTGCCTCTCTATCTGTTGCGCTACTAAGTCGCTTCCACGCATCCCTGTTATGTCACTACTCACAAATAACCGCGTAATTTAAACCTTTTAGGTCGTTGATAGAACATCAAATTTTCATGTCGAACATGAGCGAAAGGCTGGCAGAGAAAAATGATCATTTCTCAAAATTTCAATTGAGTCATGACTTACCGAAATGTCATTTCGAACCTAAAATGTGCGAAATACTCCGACATACATCCAAGCCGAGATATCCCCGCGAAGTACTGCTGGTAGTCGGTGGATGGAGCGGTAATGCACCCACAGCTTCAAGTGAAGCCTTCCATCCTGCGACAAAGAAATGGATCGACACGAAAGCCGTGTTTCCAGCGTTTTTGAAGGTAAGGAAGGACTGCGGTCGGTAAATATACTGTATTTGTAATTTTCGGTAAATGTACCTCTACCTCAGTGAGGATATTATTGTGGGACAGCCTATATATACGTCGTTTATGCCAAGGACGTAGCTTACAGTAGTTTTATCCTTTGTTCTTTTTGCTTCATTTACAATGTATACTCACATGGTACACAAACACTTTAATAGTGTATATGCTACTGGAAACCATTTGACTATTTCATTTGTGGTCTCCGCAGCGAGTTAGCACCTATAATAGCGGCAACGGCCCGTCTTTCAATCACGTCGTTTTATGTTGATTGTTCAATTTGGTGATATCTCCCAATTGAAGAGAGTCACAGTCACCTGCTATCGTATCGAATCACGATGTATCTCGTTGCAGAAACCGCGTGCATATCATGGAGTCAGTTTTCTAGGCGGTCACATATTTGTAGTTGGCGGATTTGACGGTAATACTACGTATAACTCTTGCGATCGCTACAACATTACGACAGGAGCATGGAAAAAGATGTGCGGTATGCACCACAGGTAAGCATAACTTTGGTTAATCAGTGTTGTGGTAAGGTTACCGAACGTTCTACGCTGCATTCTAGGTAGGTTTTCTAATAGAATACTGTCCAATATCCATTGATTAGCTGGACAAATTTCATCAATCTTCATCCTCCCAACGGATAATATATGTGTTGGCGCGAATTTCCGTGTGGATCCGTATTCTCTGTAACGACTCCATTTCGGATGACAGGCAGATGAGGAACTGATTTAACACGTTTGTGGGCATCGCCAATTTATTCTTTCTCATTGTTCTCTCTCAGGAGATGTTACGTTGGAGTGTCTGATCTGGAAGGTCAGATCTACGCTATCGGTGGTTCAGACGGAGAAGGTCAACTGACGCGTCTGAACTCTGCGGAAAAATTCGACCCGAATTTCAACGCGTGGCTTCGTCTGCCAGACATGACAGAACGAAGGAGTGACGCTGGTAAGAGACTCAAATAAAATCGATAAAATACAATGCAATACAGCTGATTTTCGTCAGCACAGCACCGCTTCTCTAGCTCAACTCCCCTCCCATTGGCTGCCGCAGTCGTAGATTTGTGCAATCGCAAGAAGTAATCACTCAATCAACACACACGAAATGATGACTGACACTGCGCGCACGCCTGACTCGCCTGACCCGAGAAAAATTCGTCATTGTCAATGTTTTTGTCCGCGAACGGCTTCAATACCTGTATGAAATCGTAATCATCGTCCGCTGCGAGTGTTTAAGTACTGTAGTTGTCCATTATTGGTAATCAAAGACCTAACGGCCCGCAAATACCAAATTATATCAAATTCCTAAATGCTCGGTTGACCTTCAAGTCGTTGACTGTCTGCCTTCTGATCGGGAAGTTCCGGGTTCGATTTCTGATTGAGTGAAACCAAAAACATTAAAAATGGTATCCGTCCGCTCTTTACCTTGGTAGTCAGTATCGGGGAGAGGGAAGGTTTGCGGTTGTGATAGTGATCCGGGCTATATATACCGGAAGCGCCGACATTTATCAGCTCAGCTCAGCGTGTTAAAGCGATACCGATGACCATAAAGGCCTATGTAAACCCGCCAATTTCGGCTCATTTACGACTTATAAGCGGCCTTTGAACAACTCACTTCTTTACGTTGAAGCGATCGCATCATTGTCGAGTTGTTATATTTCAGGTGTATGCGGAATGGGCAGACGTCTATACGTCGCAGGAGGTTTTACTGGGCAACGTTGCGTTTTCTCAGTGGAATATTTCGACTTGGAAACTAATCAGTGGTGTCGTATAAGCCCGATGAGGATTCGTCGCTCAGGAGTTACAATCATCGCATACAAAAAGCGGCTGCTTGCTCTGGGAGGGTTTGATGGAGTGTCTAGTCGACTGAACAGTGTGGAAGCTTTCGATCCTGATACGAATCGATGGACTACTCTACCAAACATGTTAACTGGAAGGTAAAATTAGATTACTGTTTTGTAACACAACCGGATGAATCGCAACCCTAGAAATTAAACGGGACATCTGTATATGGCCAAAACATGATTATATGAAAGGTAGAAGAGATCCAGGGTCTCTCACGAATGGCTTGTTCACATTGAGCGTAAAAGCTAGCGAGAGTACTTTTGGGACGAGAGCAAGGTGATTGAGATCGCCTTAGACGAGAGTGGAAAACTACGCGGTAGAGTGATTTTTAAGTCACGTGATCTCGCAACTTCCGGAGTGGAGCGGTAGGGATTTGAGCTCAGAGGCCACAACCACAGCGTAAACATGCCTTACGGTTGATTTTTGTTGGAAATGGCCATTAGCAGCAGTACTATCGCCTTTCGTTCAAGCCATTGTATTTGGACCAAACGCCCCCGTTAAAGTAACAAGTTTACTCCGCTTATAATCACCACATAACAGTTACGTATAGTCGTCGATGTGAACTACGATATTGCCCAAGCAAATCCTTCCTTTGATTAATCCAGTCCTCCATATGACTATCTACATCTGCTTCAACCACACACGGGCTTAGGATTAACCGAGGCTGAATGTCCTTTTCTCATGATCAACATTCGCAGACCGTACAGTGTACATAATTATTCTGTACAGCAGGGGTCGGCAAACTTCCTGCATTAATGGGCCAATTATACACATTGTCGCCAACTTGCGGGCCGTACTAAAGTCGTCTATACACGGATACGTGTTATATTTGTTTTCGCGCTATTTGTGTCAAAAGTACGCAATCACCGCCTCTCGCACGAGAACCGGGATCAATAATATACAAACTGCGCATGCGCACAACGGTGGAAATATGACGATTTGTACGTACGATCTGTTTTTATTCGTTGTTGTTCGCGGGCCTTAAAATAATGACGGGCAGGCCGGATTTGGCCCGCAGGCCGCAGTTTGCCGACCCCTGCTGTACAGCATGATGCTGTGATCAAGCAGACTGAGCAAGACGCTGCTGGACATAGCCATGATTGAACATCCCTCCTCCACGTCCACACTATAGGGAGCCTCGAGAAGCTGTGGGACCCACAGTGTGGGTATTAATTTATACGGCACACTGGAGTCATGTGGAGTGGTGGAGCACAATAATCAGTCCAGCACTTTTTTTCGTACGTCCACAGTGCCCAGTCCAAATGACATGCCCACCTTCAGTGTAAGCTGTACCGTTGCTATACGGTGTGCGTTAGATAGGCTGATGACAGAATTGCGCGCAATACAAGTAAACGCTTGATTGTAACTCCGAGATACATATCATGCACCCATTTGACTGCAGCGCATTTTCTTCTAAATAATGGCTGCGGCTTTCTCGTCGGATACCCTTCCTTCCACGACCCTCTCTATTTACTACAGTGTCTGTGGTCATTAAAACCCGCGTGTCATATCTACGCTTAGCTTATTGCTGGCCAAGTAGGCCTGGCTTTCTACCATCAACAATTTATAAATTTATATTTACACGCTTTCAGATCGAACTTTGGTGCCTGTATCCTACGTGATCGCCTTGTCGTAATGGGTGGATTTAACGGTAGTACGACATGCAATAATGTAGAGTACTTTGACGACGAAGATGAAGATATTAATTGCACTTTGCAAGGTGCCAGCTGTGATAATCTCAATGCTACAAGGTCAAATAGCCGACCGCTGAGTCTGAAAGAAGGTTCAAATCATGCACGAAACGGCCGGGGAGATAACGAAGAGGACAGCGTTGCTAACGTCAATCGCCAACAAAGTTCTTCAGCCGTTGGCAGCCGTTTTGTTTCACCGAATCGAGATTTTTCATCTGTAGTTTGGAAACAGCTTCCAGAAATGGCGGTATCTAGAAGCGCGCTTAGTTGCTGCGTGTTGAAAGATTTACCACCGTCCTTTTTACGGTCTGTTGTAACACCAGCAGAGTTACAGAGAAGCAACAATGACTGTGGTGACTGGAATACTTGTGGCGATTTGGACAAATTACTTGCCATGTGCATATCAGGAGCAACTAACTATTGAGGGCAACCCAATCTTGGAAAACTTTATTGCTTCCATCTTTGCGTCTGATGTCAGTAGTATAATATTATTATGCGGAAGTGTTGCAGTCAGTACTCAGTATTAGTAATTGCTTAAAATGGGGGGTCTGCCCAGTGCCCATGCGGTCAAAATATGATGATGGCTTGACGTAAAGGAACACAGTACTGTATGTGGGAAAGATTATGCCGTGGGCTGTGGTTATGTTTCATAAATAGTTCATATTCGTGCTTTGACCGTTTGAATTTTCCAAAGTCACCTATAGAGAAATAAGGATCAGCCATTCTCATTGACCTCTTCGTCGTTGACCCATCTCGCAACTCTCCACATGTCATGTTGCTTTTGATTGATTGGTCTGTGATTTGAAATTACCTGCGATTCAAGATTCACCCTCCTAACATAGTAGTTGCCAGTGAACCTTCTCTCGAGTCTTGATAGCATCACTTCATTTTGCGTTGCGGTCTTGTATCTTACCAAAGGAAGGCTGCGGCTATAAAAACAGAAACCAAGCAAGCGAATGGAGTGTGTATAACTACAGAGATTCGCGAGAAGGATCGTTGGCATAGAGGTTAAAGGTTAAATAGGTTGATACCGGTACCCGTTTTTCGACTAGGTTTCTGAGGAATTTTCAATCAGCCAAAGCGCCAGTGCTGTAACGTTTCATGAAATGTAGCCAATAGAAAAAATTTTATCTGTGCTTTTGACTTGTATTCAAACCATTATCATATTTTTAGTTCAGGCCCGCATTATCGTTTTTATTCTGTGGCTGGAGTGTTTGCAACGTACGTTGAAACACAATCTGAATTTTTCGTAAGACTACGGCTGATGAATGTTTATGCCAATTTGAAGATGAAATTTAATGTTGGCCCATGCAGTATACATCTGTTTTTATGATACTCTAGAAAAGATTTATTGTCAGCTATGAAATATTCTAATGTATTTTGTTGTGTCTCGCCGTTTTTTGTGCTATGAAATTTATATTACGCAATAAAATTATTTAATATAATATAGTATATCATACGTAGGTAAGGTAAGGTATTTCCCCTACCACCATATTAACCTTGACATGTTCAATACGTAACTTTTGCATAGATACTGGCCCTAGCAATCTTGGCGTCATGCAGATAATAAAACTGTATAACAACACTATAACCTACATCAGATGATATCCCTACCCACACCCTATAATAACTCCGGCTGCTGGGTCGCAAACTCATAAAAGGATAAGGGCATGTCATATATAGACATCGTCTCGCAATATAATCACCACTTTTAGAGACCAAAATTATCACAACAAAGGCTCTCAGGTCCGGCGTAAAATTCATAAGTATAGTATGCTTTTGGGCAGTTGTGAAAATACCAGTGACGCCACGGTGAAAAGCCACTGGAGCGAGTAAATAACATTCCAAGCTGGGTTCAAATTACACGCAACAGCAAACCAATGAGCCTTTCAACAATGGGTGACCTAACACAAACCGCAGCGATTTGAAGCAAGGACTTGGAAAGAAGCAGCAGAAATCATACAGTCTGTTCGAAGATAAATCGAATATGGGAAACGTGTGCTGGTCTGTAGTATGGTGCTTGCTCCTTTTAGTCGTTGGCTGGCCAATAGCCTTCCTTATGAGCTTTTTCTACATCATATGCATGCCGTTCGCTTCCTGCATTGGCTGCTGTAGCAACGTTGTGCAGTTCTTCGAAAGAGGCGTCAAGCTCCCTGAGTTTTTCGCAAATAAAATTGCAACTGGTGAAGCGATGTGCTGAAAGATCAAAGGCAGGGATTTCTAGAGTAGGGCAATAGGCCCATTCTTTCAAGAATCCATTATCAAAGATAGGCTACATCATGGCATAGGCCTACTAATTTTATTAGGCCATGGCTACATGTATGAAATAATAGAACTACACTTACAACTGATCCCTGCGAGTTGATTTTAAGCCGATATATTCTCCCCAACTGGCGATTGCTTTATCATTTTATTCATATTTCTTCACGCATAACATATTAAAACGCAATAAATCATGGGTAAAGATAATGATTGGAGTTTGAAGTGCAGCGTATTAGTTCAGGGTTTCCACAAAAATGGTCAAAACGCAAATTTGATTTTCATACTATTATAGAAGGGGTCTTTTGGACGAAGCATTGCGTTTGGGTTGCTCACTGGAACTGAACATTCTGCCAAGCCCCGTTCTTAGTCCCATTTGCTGTAATGCAAAGCAAGCCGTTCGGTAGGCCTATTGTGAAGTCATATATGTACAGTAATAAAGAATTTGTATCTCCAGTAGTTGTAAACAAAACTGCAATAATGTTTATCCTGAGTGAAAAAACCATTCCATGAATTTCGACATTCTCTCACGTACGTGTTGGTATCACTGGTGTTCTACTATTGCCTTGCATATTTTACAGTGGTCGTATGAAATCTTATGCAGTAATTCCTGGTATTCGGAATCATAGAACCTACATATTCATCTTACGTTCATGGGGCGACACCAATTCTCCAGCATGTAGGCTACAATGTATAATATATATAGGCCTACAATACATCCACCAGAAGAGATGTCAGGAGACTATACTTTGCGAGAACAATATAGTATAAACAGCCAACTAACTTGGCCTACAAACAGGATGCCTGACTCAATGAGTTTTTATTGAGCATTTATTGATTTACAAAGACGAGCGGGCCACCGATACTCCCCGCAATTCTTCGTGTTGACGGTCCTTCCCATGCTCGTCGTCTTCAAGTTTCTCCTTCTTCGAATATTTGCGGCATCGGCTGTGAAATAACGATTTGCTGAAGTGCGTAAACGCAAATTACAGGGGACCGGCGGCGTATACTGTATGTTATTATGGTTTGAATAAAAATAATTGAAACATAGAGAAAAATATAAGAAAATGTCTATATTTCATAAAGCCCTTCGGTAATGGAGTAACCGACTGTCTGCAATGCTAGTAATTTTGGAAAACAATTGTTATAAAGACTATGAGGCAAGGAGAGTGGGAATATATTAATATTTCACAAATTATGTCGAGACGGCTACAGAATCAATGTGAGGAAACTACGTCTATGCTCTTTAGCGTGTTTCGCGTTGCTCCGCAGTCACCAGGGTACCTTCTACGCCTTAAAAATAAAAACGAAGTAGGTCTAGGGCCTAATGCAGTCAAGCGAACAAACCAAAATCAAACAGCCAATGCTCGATTATCTAACTATCACGCTTTCACCTTCTATTCAAACCATCATCATTTTTTCACCGCAGGCCAACTGGTCTAGTATAGGTCTGTCTTACCGAATAGCTATTACCACTACTACGATGGTGACGACCAGTCCGATGATTACAGCTACGATCAGAATTGCAATTAAATCATTGCAACATGAACAAACTTTCCCTCCAGCTTTTTCGTAATCTGGAATAAAAACTTTCGAGAGAATAATTATTATACCGATTGTCATACAACAACAAAAAAACACTTTGCAACCGCAGATCAATACAAAATCATTACGGCACATATCAGTTAAATTAGGCTAAAGGATGATATGGCATAGCCATCTTGGCCAGTGTCAGAAAATGCATATAGCTTGCCAATCCTGAGTGGAGAAAAAAGGGCCAGACATGGTATGAAATGTATGGATGTTATGAGGAAAGTTGGGGTGACAGAACAGTATACTGTAGGTAGAAGACTTCATGGTGGAGAATAATCCGTTGTGACAACCCGATTGGAGATGTAGAACGTTGAAGAAAAAAATCATGTAAGCTTATCGGTTGAACCGGTAGAATTTGCCCATAATAGTAGAAGGTTTTCTATACCTTTCTTGTTCCCAGCGGCGTTTGCCGACCTACTACTATCAGACGTTGTGATGCTTAGACCGGCGGTTATACCATCCTTTACAGTAGATGAAGTTTGATCGATTGGGGGACTACTCTGTGACGAAGTAAATCCGGTCGTTCGACGATTAGTAGTAGGTTCGTAACGATGGGTGGTGGTAGTTGGTGGAACGGTGATAGTGGTCGTCGTTGGTGGTGTTGGTGTGGTGGAGGTGGTAGTGGTCGTTTGGTGTGGTGGTGTTGGTGGAACGGTGGTAGTGGTCGTCGTTGGTGGTGGTGTGTTGGTAGTTGGTGGAGTGGGTAGTGGTCGTCGTTGGTGGTGGTGTGGTGGTAGTTGGTGGAACGGTGGTAGTGGTCGTCGTTGGTGGTGTGTGTTGGTAGTTGGGGAGTGGTGGTAGTGGTCGTCGTTGGGGTGGTGTGGTAGTTGGTGGAACGGTGGTAGGGTCGTCGTTGGTGGTGGTGTTGGTGTTGTGGAGTGGTGGTAGTGGTCGTCGTTGGTGGTGGTGTGGTGGTAGTTGGTGGACGGTGGTAGGTCGCGTTGGTGGTGGTGTGTTGGTAGTTGGTGGAGGGTGGTAGTGGTCGTCGTTGGGGTGGTGTGTTGGTAGTTGGTGGAGGGTGGTAGTGGTCGTCGTTGGTGGTGGTGTGGTGGTAGTTGGGGAACGGTGGTAGTGGTCGTCGTTGGTGGTGGTGTGTTGGTAGTTGGTGAGTGGTGGTAGTGGTCGTCGTTGGTGGTGGTGTGGTGGTAGTTGGTGGAACGGTGGTAGTGGTCGTCGTTGGTGGTGGTGTGTTGGTAGTTGTGGGGTGGTAGTGGTCGTCGTTGTGGTGTGGTGGTATTGGGGAACGGTGGTAGGTCGTCGTTGGTGGTGGTGTGTTGGTAGTTGGTGGAGTGGTGGTAGTGGTCGTCGTTGGTGGTGGTGTGGTGGTAGTTGGTGGAACGGTGGTAGTGGTCGTCGTTGGTGGTGGTGTGGTGGTAGTTGGTGGAACGGTGGTAGTGGTCGTCGTTGGTGGTCGCGTGGTGGTATTTATTGGCATAGCAGGAGTAGTTATCGGTTGACCGTTATCAGTGGCATTGGCAGCTGAAAGAAAAAAAAAATTCATGACTCAAAACCACTCCAGCAATTTCGCCGATCGACTTCTTTCTTTGGGAAAGGCAAATGGGGAACCACCTAAATCAGTCTTCTCCACGAAATCTGATTAGTAAAACTTGAATATAGGCTACTGAGGGTCTTTGTGTGAAATGCCCTTTAGTAACTCTAAGTTCAGTAACTTCAGTAACTTCAGTAACTCTAGGATAGGCAGCACGCTATTGCCACTTGGGCATCTTTACACACCCTCCAGGCAAAACATCAAGTGCTACCTAAACCCACTCTGAATTCGTATTTATACCCCATGACCCGGCGTGCACATTGACTAAAATGTCCAATTCTAACTTTTTTCGTTATTTCGTTAGTCAATGCTTGTTGAACTGTCCAATGTCGGCATCTCTGGAGGGTTTTGAAAAAGAAGAATTTTAGAACAGCTTCTTTTATGCACCAATTTACAGCATAACACACTATTCCGTTTGTGGGTGCGTCGACATTTCCGGTTACCCCCTCCTTTCAAGCTTGTCATTACCAAAGGGTGTGTCTCGAACTGTCAAGTCGGAACTGGCGAGAATGAACGTCTTTGGGAATTTTGATTTGAGAGTGACGCAACGCTTTTCACGTATGTGCCAATGTGTTTATATTTTGTATTGAGTACAGCACAGGTAATTTGAACACAAAAAAATGGAGTTAGTCACTTACCCTCTGTACAACTGATCATTTCGTAGTTCAGCTTAAATCCTCTTTGTTTGTATTTGGTTCGATTGTAATTTGCGAATACATTTAGAATTAAGTCCGCATTAATTATCATGTCGGAGTCATGTTTGCACGTGGGAAATTTGTTCTTCATAATTTCACTGTCACATTCACCACCATGATATGTGACACAACCAGGCGCTGGTCCTTCTTGGCAATTGTACATGGGCAGATTTCCTAGATGTTACAAGTACAAGTATTTCAGCTAATACATTGTCGAGTCCAATGTAGGAGCAGGTGCGGCAACGCCACCGTTATCGTAAATTGACTTCACTTTTGGATATTGGTTGGGTGAGCTTCGTACTTGAATATCTAGTGTTTAGCTGCGTCATTTTGCACCTGAATTCTATAAATGTCTGTTTAGCTATAGGCCTAAACCTTAAAAGGTACCCACTTGTTCTACATCCCTACACTTATATCAGTAGCACAGTGTCGGGTCTTAGGTGAGTGAGGTGAGTAGGCCTACAGAGGAGTAACTCGATGTCGTAGACAGAATCACACTTCTTTCGGCAGACCATATTGCGAATTGTCAACTTCCGTTGCTTCGTAAATTTCCGTGCTAGGAGACGTGCTTCTCATACCGTTTTATTCGCCCGGGCATGAATTAGGAGTTGAAGATACCGAAACTGGCATTATACTAAGCCTATTCATTTTGCGATAGCTGCGCCTACCAAAGACAAAACAGTGTTGAATCGTACTTGTACTAACTGCCAACCTTGCGCTGAATTGCGGCACTTCTTTTACTCCGCCATTTACCATGACCGATACATTGTATGCAATATCGATATCAGTAAAATTCATAACCAGAAAGAAATCGGTGCCAGTGATACCGGAGGTTGGTTTAAACGTCCAATGACATTCCCACCCGCTGTAATAGTTTTCTTCTGGGTAGCCGGGAGACGTAATTGTTCCGACGTTGTCGTGAAGGACGATACCTTCACATGACGCAGATGGGGTATCATCGCTGCTTGCGGAGGCTAAAACAAATGAACAAAAAATCAGAAATTTAGAACGGGGCTTCTGGTCTATGTAAAAGACGTCTTATGCAATAGGCCTATTACAGTACGGGTTACCATCCATGGCCTACTAAAATAGGCCATGTACCATCCTATAGCCATATAGCGACTTCATTTCGTGAATGGTGCTATACTCAATACACCTCTACTCAGCTATTTTGGACGCAGAAAACTAGCGAAAGAGTCGCCAGAGTCGCCGAAAGTGGTAGTTAGGACTGCTACGAAGTGCACAATTGATTGCCCTGTAGCACCCCCTATCACCCAAAGGTCGTAGTTGTTGTGTGGATATTGCGCAATGGTTGTACATTATGGCGTGTGCTTGGTGGTGGTAATGCTAATAATATAAGTCATTCGCCAACGATAGCATGTAGCATCCACAGTTGACGACTTCAATTTTCGTTAGAAGTCCCTCCTGTTGAATACTAGCACGTTTCTAGAATTACTTTAATGCTTCAGCAACGAGTTGTCGCTGCAAAATTTTCTTGACTTCAACGAAGTGATTTCCTTCAAACTTCCCATTGGAAATTCCGCATCATGTCAACCGGACTTACCGGAGTGCACAAATATTACATTTTGCTCGAGCGTAGGCCTACATGCGAAGCGAATTATATTGTTTCTTTTTGCTAATGTTCAAAATACCAAGCATTTAAAATTTTTACTTGCTCGATAGGCTATATAGAAGGGAGGTGAGTGACGGTGACCTATAGGCTGTAAGGAAGTATTGGAATGGCATACTGTAAGCGTTGAACTGACGGACGTGACTTTGCGATTAATATCGCCATAACTCAAACAGTGAATTTCTATCATAGGGCCTAACTCGGTACATATAATTTACTTACCTCGATGCGTCAGCATGATCGATAGAAACAGGGCGAAGTTTTTTGTATACATTTTCATATTCTTTATAGCCTACGTTATCTGTGCTTGATGAAACGAAATTATGAATTGATAAACGCTTAGTAGCTTACCTGCGAGCTCTGTAGGGCTAATCAGTGGGATTACGGGAAGCCAATAGTCGACTTTGGTCTGCTGTCAGAATCGCAAACGAGATCGTTAGCTTTCTACAGCCGGCTATCTAAATTGCCAGCCAACAGTCTGCTATACTTACGGATGGTTCTGATGCTAAGCAGCGGATAATAATACAAGTTTTGACACTACTTCTGTAACGAGCCTCGAGATTAAAGTGACTACGCCATAAAGACGTGTCCAACGTAACATTGTTGTGAGCGGAGTCACAGAAGAATGCTATCTAGCCAGCCAGTAGCCGGTACTCTAATTGCTCTATCACCTTCGCCTATTACTGTGGTATCACTAATTATGACCTGCTTTTCTGCTGATAGGTAGTCCTACAGCGTGTAGTTCATTCGATGATCGCGGATGTTGGCTAATCTCGGTCACCTACCTGGACTTGCTATCTAAACGATACTTTCATTATAATAAACAAACTAACATAGGCATATCTATAGTTCATAATTTTTTCCAACACATTTCTTTGCCTTCTTTTCCCTGTGCGTACAGCCCTACTGTGTTGGCTTGGGTAGGCCTGCTATGAATTTGTCTTTGTTCTTGTCGGCAAACAAATTAATCTTCCTGTCGTTCTTTTCCTCGCTCAATCTCCTCTCTCGCTCCCTCTACTTTGCGCTTCATATAACTGGTCATTGTTCCCCTAGTTTTGAGTTAATCAGGTTCATCTTCTGGTGGTTTCTTATATCGAAGTGTTGCAAGTTAAATAAACGCATTCTCACTAGCTAACCGTCATTGTATCCTACTCGGAATATTTGCGCCAATGAGTGGTTTCGCCGTTTTAATGACCCTTTTTGAGTGTCGTCGTTTGCATACGACTGTTGGCCTACAGTAGGATAGACCTATAGAAGGAAGGCTATATTACCGATTCTAAATGACATGTAAACCAAGCTACAAGCGTCTATATGAAGGCAGGTGACTGCCATAAGGCGCTGACATTGTAGGTCTACATGATATTTGATTTCTGTATCGGCGTAGGCCTACTTTTTCTTTGAACGCCTGCTTTCCAAAACAGGCCTATGAGAAACGCATTGAAGCGACAATCCGTGGTTTCATGCGGCTTCAGTTCAATCTGGCGATTATAAAACTATACATCAACTCTCAAGCCGCGCATTCATTCATGCACTTCAAGAGATGTCACACTGCTCTTGGATGCACTGAGAGGTTGCGACAGAGTGCGGTTATGGTACTAATAAGCACTTAAAAGCGTTAAAATTGTCTAAAATCACTGAGAAGACCGTTACAAGCCCTCTATGTTAGCCTGTATCTCACGAAGGCATCAACGTCAATCTGCGCTAAATTATTGCATTCCGAGTATATAGCAATAAGATCCCTACACTAGAGCTCAGTTGGCCTTGTGGTTTGACCCTTGACCTTCTGACCGGGAGGTTCCCGGTTCAATTCCCGCCCGACTCGAACTAAAGACTTTCCTCTCAGCTTGGCAGTCAGTATCGAGGGAGTGCAGAGAGTTGGGGATTGCGATCCGAGCTATGAACCTAAAGTATTAGCACGTGTGTACCTTGAGCATTGACCTGACGTACATGAACTTAGTAGTTGAAAACGTCATAAATTCCAACAGGGATATCTAGACATCTAGATATCCCTACAACAACAACAGCAACAACAATTTAAGACAATTAGTTTCTAGAATCTTCAAAAGGTCATTCTCAACAGCTTTGCACTGGGTAGTAGAAACTTATCTACGCGCCAATCACGATATGTAGGCCTACAATGCATAGGATAACCACATTCCCACAAGTCCGTGCTGAATTATTACTGAGTATATTGCAATGAGATCCCTACCCGCTTATCGTTACCGATCCACATTTCCATTTTCACTGGATTCTAAGTGAAGTTGCAGAAAGTTGTATATATTGTATCATTAATATGTTTCATGACGCCTTTTGCCACAGATGGTAACTAGGCAATATAATACTGATCACGAGATCACTGATCAACGATTAAGGTAAACCGTTGAATCATTGCACCATACGGCGGCGATTCAATGATAAGAGACTGCAAATCTTCTACCAGGCAACTTAGCCATAGGCAATCATATTCGCCATCCTTGCATTTTCACCTATCGTAGTGGCATTTAATCAGTCTTTCGTTTGCAGCAAATCTACCGGGTTTGCAATGCATTGGTCGAACCTTGCTCAATGCAGTAGTTTTCACAACAAATCTACGACTTGCGAAACAATCAAGGCGATCTTAATAAGATTAAGACAGGGATATCTAGATATTCCTTGATTAAGATAAGATTAAGATCACCTTGGAAACAATGTATATTATAGAGGAGTGTGCCACAGTGATATGAGAAAATCATAACTGGTAATCCATGAAAGTTGCAATGAATCTGTAGAGAATAGTAACACGTCGTTTTCCTAGAGCGCGTCATGTATTAGAACGCTGCGCTTTCCTCTTCTCGATCGAGTTTCCCATCCACCTTCAAGTGATAGGTCTTATTTTCGAATCCAACAACGTACGCTATTTCTCTTGTTTCTTTATTTCTCCTCCTAGAGTAAAGAGTGCCTGCATAAGTGATTTGTTACAGGCCCGCCAGAATATAGCACCGGCCGCCAATTTTAACCTCGTAGATGTTTTCACTGTGGAATGTACAACTACGTTCAGTTGACCGAGTGGTTTAGACTGTCCGCCTTCTGATCGGGAGGTTCCGGGTTCGATTTACGACCGAGTCAAACCAAAGACCTTAAAATTGGTATTCGTTCCATCTATGCTTGGCAGTCAGTACCGCGGGAGCGCGGACTGAGTTGCATATTCAAGTAACCGGATAGAGTTCAGTTCTTCAGTCACACTTATTATAATTTAATTAATTCTGGCTATTCTCACAACGTTCTTATCGGCTCCTCAGGGGACAAGCCAGCCATCAAACTTGAAATATAGTTCAATGTTCAACCTATACGTTAGATGAGATAGGGCATGTATAATGTCCCATTGGTTCATACAGTTCGCCTCTATGGGTTATAGTTTACCAATAAGCGTTAGTCATTACCTTCGTATTGCTCTAATCAGTAAAATCCCGGCAATAATGAGAAGAAAAAAGGCGACAGGCGGGACAATCCATAGTATATACTTGGTAGACTTGGCCATGCTCGAAACACATCCTATATAAAGATAATGATCAAAAGAAAGTTTTCAAAATAAAAAACCATCAATGATGACGCTGTACCGTACCTGAACTAGATTCACTGCAACCGGTGCTCAGGGTAGTAGAAAGCTGAACACGTTTTTCCATATTCTTTAAAATTTGGTGGAGCTGGCCGTTATTCTGATCAACTTTAATCGAGTCGATCGACGTTGTGGACAACGTATTAATAGGTTCTTTCGGGTCCATTGTAGTAGTAGTTAAGGTTGTTGTCATTTTCGTAGAAGGATTGGGCAGTTCAGGTGTAATGGTGGCAGAACTACTATGAACTGTGGCGGTGTTGGTAGCGGTTGAAGCAGCTGATGGTGTTGTGGGAGTGGGAGTCGTTAGAGTGGTTGTTGTAGTTGATTGCGTTGTGACGGTAGTAGCAGTAGGCCTATCTGGTGGAAAGGTTGTGATGGCAGTTGTAGTTGGTAGAGTCGTGGTAGTAGAAGTGGTCGTCGTTAATGATGCGGTGGTAGTTGTAGTCGTTGGTGGTCGAGTGGTACTGGTGGTGGTGGTGGTCGGTAGCGTGGTGGTAGTTGGCGGGGTGGTGGTAGTTGGTGGTGTTGTGGTAGTGGTCGTCGTTGGTGGTGTCGTGGTAGTGGTCGTCGTTGTTGGTGGTGTTGTGGTGGTGGTTGGTTGAGCGGTGGTAGTGGTCGTCGTTGGTGGTGGTGTTGTGGTGGTGGTTGGTGGAGCGGTGGTAGTGGTCGTTGTCGGTGATGTGGTGCTAGTAGTAGGCCTAGTCGTGGTGATGGTGGTGGTGGTAGTCGGTGTTGTGGTGGTTGTGGTAGTCGTTGGCGTAGTGGTCGTCATCGGTCGTGTGGTTGTTGTTGGTGCTTTAGTAGTTGTGGTGGTAGTCAATGCTAAAACATAAGGCGAGATGAATTGGGACGTTCGTAACCATACACATTTTAGTTACACAAAACATCATTTGTCCGGCTAGCATAAAAAGAGAATATAGGCCTATAGCCTATAGGCCTAATGTGCCGTTTTTTAATCAGAAAGAATTAGACATTTTAGAACAACTTACCTTCACGACAATCAATAAAGTGATAGTTTATGCGGAATCCTTTTTGAGCAATACGTCTGTAGAGAAAATATTTCGAATTGAATTTAACGTTTGCTCCCAATAGTGTTGGTCGCTTGACCAAATTACAGTTGTCGTAACTCTGCTTGGCCAATCTATCACACAGTTTGCTTCTGCTGAAGTAGTACGCGTTGCAAAATGGCTTCACGTTGCTGCAGTCGATTTCATCTGTGAAAATTCCGTTTTGTTTCAAAAACGTGAACCTAACTAAGCTATTAGAGGTCATACTTTTACAGGAATTCGTCAGGGAAATACATGATTCACTAGTTACTAGCTAGAATAGTTAGGAAGATGAAACTGAACAATCCATGCCAAGCTCTTCACTATTCAGAGACAGGTAGGCCTAATAAGGTGTAATTTCCCCTGAAACGATAGCTCACTGTCGCAGGCTAATGCTATGCGCTGTTTAAGACCAGTCCGTCGCAATGATTTATCGATACCTATCGATAGCCTATCCTAGGCCCTAGGATGTCAGAATTAAAAGCAACGTCGATTTCCTCGGTCTCGACAGTTGAAATATCTTGCTTCAGAGATACGCCCCGGTCGGCAAAATGATCCGGGAATATTGTTGTACTAAAGGCGCAGAATTGGTTGACGATATAACACCCGAAGTGGATGTAGGCTACTCTACTAAAGTAGGCCATGTTTGGCCTCTGCACCGCCACCACCCGTCAAGGTGACTAGCCAATGATGAGCAGTTGCCTTTGTGCAAGACTGTAATGATCACAATCACGTTGTTTCAGACAAACTGGATAAGTAGCGGCTCTTTTTCTAGACTGGACGTCAGCGCAGCCGCACGACAGCCACTGCTTGCTTCCCTTGTCCTTTCGCCGTTTTTGCATATTTGCTTCAACGTTGCGTAGTGGTTGTTGGTGTAATCATGGCCTACTCTAGGCCATGGTGTAATAATGCGTTTGTTGGGGTGCGTAGTTCCTTCTCCCTAATTGATGTAATCATTATTGCTTATAGATAATTCTGGCCCCCTATTTCGTTATTGTTTTCTGCTGCGAGCTTTCGTCAACATCTCAGTTCTTTTAACTGTTCGTTATAAGCCACCATATAGCCTGGGATTGGAATAAAATTCAGAAGCATTTTAGCGTAGCACTTCTTACCTCCATACATAGAAAGATGGCCCGTACAAGTTTTTTTGGTGTCAAATAAGCGTGTATAACTCATTTGCATCTCCATCACGTCGAATAACACCAGGTAATGTACGTGGTCGAAGCGAAAATTTAGCTTCCACCAGCAATCTTCGTTCGTATAGTACGTTTGAGGATATCTCGGTGATCGAATGACTCCAGAGTCTGACGTTGTACTCATTGGCGAGTTATATCCGCTGCATCTAGACTGGATGGCCTTCACGCAAACTGTAACAAAAGGGAATTTTTAAATTTTTTTTTATTCGGAATTTATGGCATTTTTCACCTACTAAGGTTATATAAGCCAGGTTGATTATCGCGGTATACGTGTCAATACCTCCGGCTTATACCCCGGATGACACAAGCCGTGATCATTCAACCATGACGATGTCACAGTGGGGAATCACCTCTTGCAGTAAGGTCTTCTGTGAGTAAGTTCTTCTTCTGAGAATGACCACTAACCATTTATGGCCTACTTTAGTAGTAAAATAGAGCATGGACCATTGCCTAAGACTTCATGTGATTCCATATTCCATTTAAACCATCTTTGTATTTAGAGTGCATTACCCCCTTGTATAGAATCGTACCTGAAAGCAGTATCAATGCCGCTTGTACCTTTAACTTCATACTTGCGTTCACGAGGAGACTGTGGTAGTGTGGTAGGCAAAGTCACACAGCCTTCTTTTGTAGCATAGGCACTACCAATCGCAAAGCTAGTAGGTTGGTTTTATGTCTGATTAGAGAAAAATGAATGGTTTAGAATGGTGCGCGAACGACATGGCAGATGCAGCCTATATCGTCGCCATCTCATAGTAGATCGAGTTCAACCTATTGCGTTTAGCCAGAATGCAGCCTTGAATGCGATGTGCTACTTTACCGCGAAAAGCCACAACTACAAGTGACCATTAACCAATGGAGGTACAAGCGACAATGGTATATTCTGCTACAACATGCTGACCATTCCGCATCCACAGTTGGGCTGCTACAGAGTGGATCACACTCTACCCGCACAATGCGCTATCGCCCTTACACAGCATCGCATTCCGATATTGGACTATATGCCATATGAGCTGCTGACCTTCGCCGTGACTAAAATGGCGTCAGCGACATTATCGCTTGGTCTGCATTTCTTTCTTTAAATAAAAGGATCAGTACCGAAAACATACACTGGGAATTTCCTTACGAACGAGGGTAAAACTTTTTTGTGACTGATTCAAACGGACGCGCTGGTTAGTATCTCATCTTGTTGATATTACTAATCCAGAGTCGAAATTCCAACCATAAAGATTGCCCTACGTTCGTTCGAAACCGTTGACAGACTTTAACTCTCGACTGTCAGTCCCCTATCCCAAAACTCTAGGCGATTTAAACTGATATACTGTATACTGTATAGGCCTATACGGCTCGGGTGCATTACACAAGATTGGTTCCAATCAATGACCTAGAAGGTTATGCTTTAACATACAGCACAGTATATATCAGTCACAAAATGTCTTGGTACATGGATCTCCAATATATCACGCAAACATTCCTGTTTAAAAGAATAATTAAATCTGAAAGATATAGGCTAGACTACCCATGCACGACGCTACTGGCAAGACACGGCGCTACGATAGCGCGTAGTTCCCTCGTGCGTCCTGCG
Organism: Botrylloides violaceus; assembly: GCA_030412335.1. Classification (NCBI taxonomy): domain Eukaryota; kingdom Metazoa; phylum Chordata; class Ascidiacea; order Stolidobranchia; family Styelidae; genus Botrylloides; species Botrylloides violaceus. The sequence goes on along the minus strand of JASFYC010000643.1, from coordinate 28,307 downwards.
TTTTTGTTGTTTGGAATTTATTGCGTTCTCAACCGCTTAGGTCTTATGCCAGGTCAATGCCTATAATACGCGGTATCAATACTTTCGGTTTCTATCTCAACCACAACCCACCGCACTCCCCCGATACTGACTGTCCTATGCGCGATTAAGTCCTTGGTTTGACCCGTCTGGAATAGAACCCGGTCCACCCAACCCACTAATTTACTTAGCGAGCGATCTGAGTCAATTTGATGTGACACGCTTCATGATTATCGCCAACTCAGCAGTTATCTGTATAAATTGTAAGGCGAATGGTCAGTATGCAGGAAGCGTTGTCATATTTCACTAAGACTTTCGTCTGTACTCGCCTCGCGACTGGTGAATCATCACTTGCCGCAACGCCACCTTTAGAACTGTCGATCTAAGGTTGCTACCGAGTATATCCTGACTTTGGGTATATCACGAGTGGCTATATTGATAGTCTGCGGCGAAAGGTAAACGCCTACATGTTTAGTGGCACTCCCATCGAATACAGCAACAGGCGTTTGAAAAGTCGAAGTATGGTATTCTGTTCGGTGTGGTCTCATATCCATATAGTTAACTTCTAAATGTCTCAATTATTTTCTAAAATTGGGAATCGGCATGACATGAAATCTTGACATGACTTGACCATTGAAATATACTGGCGTTAACATATATAGGTAGCAGTTTGGTTGCCAAATTTCTATCGAAATTATGTGCGTGCTGTCATGTCATGCTATATATAGTGGAAATATCACCGGTACTTCACGAAAACGGTCTCCGCAATTACGCTAGGCTTGCAAGGCTGGTAGTACATTTTGATGTATGGACGCCAGAAAAATTTGAAACAGTACACCTCAGGAAATAGGCATACTCATGTTTGCGACACCACGGAATCAGGACTTAGAAACTAATGCCGTCAAACACCAATGCCGAATCTGAAATAACTCGCACTTGGTCGAAAGCACAATCTGTTTAGATGACCGTGGTCATGACCCGAAATCTGCTTGGAATCCCAAAAAAGGTTAAAAAGTCTCACCCGTACCTTATGCCTAGATTTAACGATCGCGGAGATAATTATCGAGTACAGGTCATGTAAGATGATCTGTAGGCGTGCGCAAGTCGATGGCAAACTACATATGTTACACTACAAACACATTGCACATACTGTATTGAGCGTGGTCTGGGTTTTCTAACTCACCCATCTCCCATTCTTGCCGAAATGAATGTTATAATTAAAGATCGACCAATATTGGATTTTTGGAGGCATGACTGTTGGTCGATATCGATAACCGAAAAATCATGAATATCGGCTCAATAATCGGCTAATTATCGACTTTTGGACCTATAATCGGCTAATTATAAAGGCCGATATCCAATTTTGACTTCCTTACTCGACTAACTACAAATATACAATACAATACGAATATCAGCCTCGATAACCGGCCAGCAAGGCGATAATCGGTCAATCCCTAGTTATAATTCGCGATAACCATCGCTGAACGTTAAATCTGTGGTAAATCTTCTTTACGATATCCCAGAAATAAGCAATCAATCTACTATTTGTAATTTCCCATCTTCCTACGACTTAGTCTTTGTACTAATCCAGGAAAGGAACGGATACCAATTTTAAAGTCTTCGATTTAACCCGGTCGGGATTGAACCCGGAACCTCCCGATCAGAAGGCGGACAGTCTACACCAGTCGGCCAACTGAACGATATTATCGCCGTGTTGGACAATACATAAGAAAACAATTACACCGTCAATAAAGTCTATCCAAGTAAGCCTGCCTATTCCAACCAGGCCTTTCCTGTATACTATATGCTACAAATATCTATATACAGTATCCATACAAGAAGGCGTGGCTATTAGCCACTGACTACCAACCTTTATATTCACTACCACATTTCGGTCGTGACGACCACTTATTGGCCAGAATCCGTCGAACAAAAAAGTGGCGTGATGTTTGACCAGCGTACACGTTTTCTTGACTCATCTTCTCAGACGTTGCTTTTCCACTACGTGTTATGCAATGCATACTAACAGCTAAGTTTCACACCAGTTCACGAACGGGTTAAACTCGAATTAGGTATATTTAAGCGTAATACGCAAGCGGACTGCGAATTTTTTGTCACACGCATAGCATAAGCCAAAAAATGTGATTGAACTATTCCATTTCATAGGAAAGTAGGAATGCCTACGCTATTCTGACGACGTCACTTTCATCCGGTCAATTTTTCTATTACGTAAATTAGATAGAGTGCTGCGTATCCCTGCATAGTCTCGATAAACAAAGATGCTTTAGGTGCTTTATATTTTACCGGTCTCAAGTCATCATAACACCATTTACAAACAGGTTTACACAAGGACAGGTATAAATCGGACAAGCCTATTTTGATAAGGTGGTCGGTGTTGTCGTTTTTGAATTTATTGCGTTTCCAACTACTAAGGTCATGCATACCGTACATGTGTCAATACTTTCAGTTTATGGACCAGATCCAGGGATTTCGAAAATATCTCTGACCGGATCACTATCATAACCCCAACGCACCCCACTCTTCCGATACTGACTGCCAAGTATAGAGGAACGGATACTAATTTAAAGACTTGGGTTTGAATAGGTCGGGAATTGACCCCCGAAACTCCCTGATCGGAAGGCAAGCGATATCAAGTTAACGTTGTGGTCAATCCTCGGCTCTTCTATTCCATGCAAGAGTATGTGTTCAATCAACAAATCCTCTATATCGGTTAAAACAACTTTGGTTCATTTTGTAGATTTCGGTGTGCTGATTCCGAAAATATACATCTCTCGACTCAAAAATGCCTAGTTACTGAGATTTTCGCGAAAAACCGTCTAAATTGGTTGCTCATTGTGACGTCAATGGTCGTAGCATAAATCAACTGACAGCTGTCGAGACGAAGGGCGAAGGCGCGAGCTGTAATTTTTGAGCTCTATGGTCTTGGTTGTGGCCGCCGGCGGCGGCGGCGGCGAACGAGCGGTCAAGTCGAGAGCGAGGGATTTCGTGCTATTTGAGAGGCCATGTTTAGCTCCGGTCCCAATTCCGGATAAATGGGTCTGATTATGCCAGGAACGGGATCTGGCGCAATAATAGATCATAAGACTTCAGTATATTCATCGTTTATCTCAATAAGGTTGCAAGACGACAGGAAAATACTTTTATAATCTACCAAGTTAGCTGCTGATGTCTATTAACTTCACGCGAATAAATAAACAACTATCTGATACATGATTTATATATACATAACAAATAGTTGTCTGTGTAGGCCAACGTGTGCAATCCAATTCTGTAACCCATCCTCATGCATTCCTGCGCAATGAGTCGAGAGTGATACCACTTCATCGAAAAGATTTCCTCAAGCTGTTCTCAAATCACTTCAGGAAATGTCGAGTGTCGTCATGAGGATCATCGGCTATTCATTAACGACTAATGTCGTAAAGCCAATAAGTAGCCGTGTGACAACGATGTACAATGCTGTTGCACTTGGGACAGTGGATATCGTATCTAATGTAGGCCTAGGCCCCAAGTAACACCGCGATAGATATTGTTGTTGCTCATTCGTACTTCTCACTTTACGCATACAGTAGGTGGTAACTGAGCAAGGTGTGCGAATAATTGCTGATACGCTGTAATAATCTTTAGTACGAGTCAAACCTTTTGAACTTCAAGCACCCAGCATGAGGGCTAATCAGGAGAACTCTAACAGGCTACATTTGACGCCTACAATTAGATCTTTTAGAAAACAAAAGGTTTGCGGTACATATCCCTGCAGTCTAACTACGAGGTCAAGGATGACTTAAAAAGCATTATGGTAAATTTGTATAGACTGTCATTTTTGGGTAATATATTTTTCTAAATGCCATAGTGAACTTGAATTTTGATGGAAACATTTCCGTAGACTGCTTCTGTCCAGCTTCGTTGCTGATCGCAAGCATCATCACAGCAGATGAGAGCTGAGAGGTCATATCCTGGTTATACATTCTTGCTCCATCCTAATGACATCATAGAGGAGCTGGGTATTGGATTATATTGAGATCGAGCCCATTATCCAAAAGGCAATGAGATCGAATTCAGCACAATTTATTCGAATATTTTTCGTCATGCAATCGATATAGCTTGGTCCGGCGGATTGTCTGCACGGTGAATGGCAACATTGGGTATCATTCCCACCGCAATTCCCACGTTATTTTTGCGGGAATGTAACAGACAATAGACACGATTGCTAATGATTTGAAATATAATCTCCCTGGCGCAAAGACCGGAACTGCAGAGACGTACGTACGTATGCTTTTAACGAGGTCGAATCGAGGCTATCTGTTGACTAGTTAAGATTCAAACAATTTAGACTCAAGTTAACCAATCCCAATCCCAACCTGTAATCATACGTAGACCTCTACTCTTGCTTGAGTTGCAACTTCAGTCCGATCCGTTTTCTGATAACGCGCGACGTGTTATTGAAATGTCCGCATGTTCTTAGATATATTGCTGACGGTTAGATTATTGCGACATGGCGAGACAGAATGACGACAATTCAGGCTGCTGCGGAACATATTGCACAACTTTACAAATTTGCTGTCTGCGCATCATGAGGCCTGGGGATACTGTGCCATTCAATCAGAACTCAAAACTACTACCTCTGGCCATCGCACAAGTGATCTGTGGTAAATTGTTGTTAAATTATTGACGAACGGGGCCAGTGGCGGTTGATCAACAGATATATCGTTAAAAGAAGATTCACCACAGATTTATCGTCCAGCCTTGGTTTATTAATAACTAGCTGGTTTTCCCGGTTTCACTCGGGGGATACAACATAAGACGTTGTAGCCCAACGCGAAAAATGCGAACTCCATCTAATCGTGGGTGAGAAGCTTCCCTCTCTTCTCATGGCGAAAGAAAATGGCTCCTAGATTCAATTCTCATATGCATTATCTAAACCCGTATCAAATATATCTAAGACGCCCAACCGAAGGACAGTAGGCCTACATAAGCAGAACGTTGTAGCCAGGCTAGCTTACGCGACCAGAAGGGAAGAAATTGTTCCGCTAGATGGCAGAAGCGATCTAAAAGTGCATCTCTCATTTCCGCGTGGCGAAAAGTGGAAGTATAGCACCATTGGGCGATGTATAACTTGAGAAATACATGTCAAAAGCGCTCAAAAACCACCTGGTCGCACGCATAACGTCCGTCCCTACATCTCTGTGAATTCTTATGGCGGTAGCTTCCGTAATAAAGAAGTTGATTCGTGCACAGACAGACAAACAGACAAACAGACAAACAGACAAACAGGCTCTTTTATTTATATAGATATATCATTCACAAACTTTCAGAACTTATTTACGATGCTTTACTTTGAAAGCTTTTGTTTCCTATTTCAAATAAACCCAACTTCTTCCATCGCTCATTGCCCTGTAGGGCTGTACCCTGTAGGGAAAATAAGTACATTTGCCACTAGGGATAAAACTTGAATTCGCGAGCCGCCCATTGTGTCAATTGAAATTTCCTAGAAAACAACGAAGGTTTGCATGTAAAATTGATAGCCTATATGTCTGTTTAGGCATCGTTCTGTCCGTTTTTGGATTGCTAGCAATATTCTGCCAATACAAAGAGCTGACATCGCCGGCACCTTCGTTCTTAGGAATGCCAGGAACGATTCTTTGGATGTCATTGTGTGTAAGTTTCGTCCCTGCTTGCGACCAGATTAGCAATTTGTTCACGAAAACCACATCTTTGTTGGTTTTTCTACAGATTGTCCTATGCGGTATATGTGGAATATCCGGACACAAGCGAAAGGAGCGATTTACGGTAAGCCTTAGTTGCCTCAGATTGTAAATGACATCACCGAATAGTTGGGCCCGAATGGCTAACTCAAGGTATACAAATATACAATAAATACACCGCAAGTTGGCGCTTTTAGTAGCCCATAAGGCAGAGTTGTACAGAGTCTACTTTTTTCAAGTCCGAATCCGCTCCTGCTCCGGAAAGTTTTGACTCCTGATCCGATCCGAATCCTTCTGTGACTCCACATAGCAGAATCCGACTTCTGTTTTCTCGCAAGAAATGGTTAATTAGGCCTCTGTCTACTGCTAGACAAACCAATGCACCTATATCAAAAACTGTAAAGTGCCGTATATGGTAAATATCCTGCTCCAGGTCAACTCCGGGTTAAGGGAACTCCGGGTCAACTCCGGATCTGCTCCGGTTACTGCGAAATAGGCTTTCTCCTGCACGAGTCAACTCCGGACTCCGGATCCGTTGACAACTCTGCCATAAGGCTAATTCGAGGTATGCAAGAAATTGAATAGGCCTACGTCGCAAGTTGGCGCTTTAATAGTCTGGCGTATATTGCGAATGCCAACTACTAAAACAAGTTATCGCGAAGCGTGGTTATGAGGATATTGCGTTGCGATTACCAATTTTAGCGATTGGTGCGCTTGAAAACAATATGGACGCGGTTTGCTGAGCGCCATCTGGTTTTATTTCCTCTACTAAAAGACTAGACTAGACTAGACTATAGCAGTCTACATCTGAATCCCAATCAAAATAGCTGGTGCACCCTGACATTCTCTAAATATAGGCTCACCATACATTCGAGTAGGCCTACGCCTAAATGATCTTGTTGTTCCATATTTTTTCAGTCTGCTGTGTCCTTCATATGTTCAATACTAGCGTCGCTATTCACTGTAGCCTTGCTAGGCTTACTGACTGTAGGCATTGCTCAAGAGGTTGAGCATTACCATGCAGAAAAGAAAGTCATGGGTGTCCTCATCGCGTCCATGATTATGACGTTCGTTGTGGTGGAAATGATCATTACCGTCTCATCAGCGTTGCTGCAGTACATGGCACTCGCTTCCCACGACGATAGATGGTTTACAGATCGGGTTAGTTCGTTAGTAGTTTGATACATATAGCCCCCGTTCATTCATATTTTGTTAAGGTCTGTGTGTGAAATCGCGTGTAAGCAGAGATTTATTGAGTTCCAGAAATTCCCGTTCGTGTGTCACAAGGATTCTGCGAATAAGAGGCGAGCTCTTGCCCTGCTATTTGGCTGGATTCTGTGGTCCGAATCGCTAAACAATATAGGCTAGGCTATATGGATATTTTACGACAAATTCCCTTCCTACCTCAACCGACATGGATGGACTGGGAATCTTTTAAATGTCGCCCGTGAACTGACAATGCGCATGAGCATCAAGTTCCGTGCAGTGTATCGGCCTACTAATCAGTACAATCACCAAGCAGGGTATACGCAAATCTCACAGCATCAAGCTGCTCTAAGTTGGAAATTTACTTGTACTTGTACTTATTGTAAGTTATGCCTGATGATGTAGACGAAAACTGCCCCGATTTCGAGCAATAGATAGCCTACGCGTCCGATATCCGAAAAGTCATCTACGACCATCAAGCTTCTGAGCTGTAGAGTTTGAAAGAATGCAAGCACATAAATAAGCCTTTTCATAGGGCACACAACATGTACCAGAACAAGTGTATCCGACTTCTGCGTTACCAGCAAGTGTATCAGTGCCTAGTGGACAACCGGCTTTTCTGTTTTACGCTCCGCAGAAGGACTCGGCGAAAATATCTAATGCTCTTCAAAGTGCACTCTGCAACACCAATGGATCTGGTGAGATAGGCCTAGGCCTGTCTTTCGCAGCCGAACGTAATATTTTTGAAATTAGAAGCTGCGCACGATGATAGGCCTATAAGTCGATGATTGAAAAAAGCTGAACTCATTATTGCCGGGACAAAAGTGTTTTTACTTAGGGGAGAGTGGCTATGATATCCACTGTGGGCACCCTGTTTGGAGATGGAGACGTATTTAAACTGAAACCCGCATAATCTTGTGTAATTCAGATGAAAGAGGAACATCACCAATGGACGATCCCTTTACAATATAGGGGCGATAATAGCTGGCGGAACCAGACCTGCGGATTCCTGAGTTGCATCATATCCTTCAATCATTCATATCAGCTATTTTGGACGCTTGACTTTGGTAGCCTACAATAAATTATGGACTCGTCGTCGTGATGAAGCGCCTAAATATTTGCACTAAAATGTTGTAGCAAATTGTTAGAGCATTTTTAACTGAGTCTATCAGATTTGAGAAATCCGGAGGTTGTTTGGGGTTATCCTGGTATTCTAAACCGTGTCAGTTTGTGACTGTGGCCGTAAATCAGACAAGGAATTTTCAAAATCGGTCTTGAAAGCTACAAATAGAGTAGCCTAGGAGTAGGCCTATAGGCCTTCGCCCTTCATAAGCCTAGTAGGCCTGAGTCTATATCTACGATTGATCAAGTTTCACTGCCTTATATTCATGCAGGCTTGCAGGGTTGAAAAAGCATAGACAACTGTTCTTGAACCAGGTCAGAGGGGATAAAACGAGAGCCTTCGGATTCGGCTGGTGCGGATAGCGAGTATCAACGAGCCCAGTGACTGAAGCGAAACGTTACCATCAGGTGTTCTGTTTTTCCGCAGAATGTTGCCGGTAGATGGCGTGCCATCCGCATTCTTGATTTCTGTTTTTCTTCATTTCCGGTCCGTTCAGAAGGGATGGAAGCTGCAGGCAGTGCGTGGCGCGCAGTTTTCCAGGCGATTACAGAACAAGCGTGAGTAACATGGGACGTACGACCACATCGTTTCAAATGAAGACCGAATGACCCAAACGAGTTGTAAGTAACTTCTGCAGACCAGACCCACGTGCGACGGGTGCAACTGCAAGGGACGGAATATAACAATACCCTGGGAGCTAGAGTTTGTTATTGAAATCAAACCATCATGTACGAAGTGAAAAAGAAGATCGAGTCTGTGGAATGGAGCGGAAGTATTGTGGAAGTTACCAAGAATGCCACCTTCCCATTGGTGAGTGTTTGAAGATGATCTGTAACTTTTTACCACCTGTTTCTTTGATTCTCTATCACTGGATTGTTGCTTATTTCCACATCATCACAATTTTATTTTTGTGAAACGCCACTGCCCACTCTAGGTTGCCATACTTACGTGGCCACTCATTATATTATTATTAGTGGCATTCCGACATTGCCCAGATTAATGAGACACAACAATATCCTTAGCTGGTCAAGCCAACCAAGGAAACTGCAAAGCAGTATAACATCAGCGAAGATCCGATCCTGTTGGATCAATTCTGGATTGTTCAAAGGTAAAAGCTTGTTGATTTGATTTTAAAAGGGGTTTAGAAAATACATATTAACAAAAATGGGGATATTTATATAATCTGTTTGCCGGCTTCGTGGTGTAATGGTATAGGTCGTCGGCCACAAAACCGGTAAGTCTCTGGTCCAGGACTGCATCATAAAAGATGCTAAAAAATGGTATCTGTAGCTTCCTTGGCCAGGCCAGTGCATTGAGGATAGTGCGACGCTTGATTGCGTTAGCCTTCTGGGTCCTTTGATGCCTCCTTGTCCGGCCTGCATATACAGTATATACACATCTTGCACGCATGATATGCATATGCACTAGTAGTGTGTGTGTATATCATGTGAGTCTGTGTAAATGCAGCAAAAATCAAATATGGACAAAAATTAACTGTGCTCTTTCTGTTTATTATGGAGATCCAAAATTGAACCCCAAATTTGAAGATTGATTGAGAATAGTCATTGTTGAATAGTAAGCCTACTCACATGACACCGAGTAGAGTGGAATCAATTTTGAACAGATGCCTATTATATTTGGACTAGATTCATTTTCATGCTCGATCATTTGGTGGAGCCCCATGACACATTTTTGAGTATAATTACCTGCATCCAGAAAAAATATAAACTATGGCTTACGGTATCACTAAAATTTTTACGTTCGCGAAAAATCTTGTCTAACACTCATGCCTTTGACGTTCAATGTTTAAAATTTAGTCAATAAATTTACTCAAAAATGCTGAAATTTTACACTAAACGACCTAAAAAATCACAGTGCGCTATAGAACTTTTCATCGAATCAGTCATCCCTTCTTTTTTTCATGCTGTATATTACGGATAATACGAATTCGCCGTACAGTTTGACTTGGGAACAAACATTGCCTAATTCGTTCGGTTCATGTTCAGGTTGAAGAGCCTGAAGGCCCGGTTTGTGAGTAGGGGTGGGCAAAATCGAATAGTATGAAACATCGAATCGAATAATTTCAATTGAATCGAGTACAAATAGTACAAATAGAAGCGGCTGACCTAGTTATTAGGGTAATTCGATAAAATATGATTGAAAATAATATAAACAGCCAGGAACATGCAGAGACGCAACTAGCCAAATGTGAAGTCATGTCTTTGACTTCATGGCGTGCTGTCAGGCTAATAGCAAAATGCACAAAAGTCCAATTCAAAATTGTGGCACCAGAAAAAAAGCAGTGCTTCAAGCTAAACCTCTCCTGGCTACGTCCACGTTGAAACACGTATAGAGCTTTCTCAAGTTGTTGTAGTATTAGAGAAGAGAACGAATTGCTATTCGATTCGGCCCGAATATCTTGTTATTCGATTCGAATTCGAGTGCCCAGCCCAATTCGTGAGTACATAACTGAGGTTTGGCTTGAGTTTTGAGGATTAGCATAGGCTTGTTTTTGCAGCCACTGTAATAAAGCTATGTAACGTTGTGAAAATGATGTCTGACAGGTTGCCCATTCACGCTCTTAGCATATTGGTAGGATTAGACTTCATGCTGTGACTTAGTTGACTGATCTTGTCATTTTATCAAAAACACCTTAGTCATGGTAATACTTCATGTTGTTTTATTTTGATATTACTATGACTCACATTTGCAACAGATGGACTAGGCTTCCTAGTTAACAGAGATTTAGTAAACTGATCTTCGTAGGCCTACATACTATTTTCAATTTCCTATTTCGTGTTTCCCATTTGACTGTATGTTGCAATGACTTTTAGGCATACCTGTAATCTAAACTTCCCTTTCTTGTCTGTTAGATTTTTTGGACAGGGTTTGCTAACTTTTTTGGGTCGCCATTTATTATAAAACTTGTTTATTATGAAGTTATGGTTTTGAGGAATTGATTGGAGCCGGCGGGGGACGATTAATAGATTTTGCAAAGAAGATTCACCACAGATTTAACGTCCAGCCTTGGTTTATTGAGATTTAGAACATTCTCAAGCTGTTGGAGAGAGCTCTGCTCCTTTATCAAGATTCCATCTTCACCTGATGATGGAGCTGAGCTCTGAAAGCTTGTGAATGTCATAATCTTCAAAGCTATACAAAGCAAAGCTAGACAATAAATCTGTGGTGAATCTTCTTATGAAAGCTATGTTTGGATTGTGGACTAAACCTGAATTAGACATAGTTTCATATCATGCCAGGTCATTTAATTCAATGGCAATTATTTGGCAGGATTGTAGCTCACAGTCTCGAAGAAGAGGGTGCTTATGTTGTAGGACCTCAGGTTGATATACCGTCAGACTACGACGGCACATTCAAATATCTACCGGATCAAAAAGGCAATAAAATATTGGATCAGGTAATAGATAATACAGATTTGAACATTTCATTATATTCCTACTCGAGTCTCGATACTTGTTATATATAATTATATAGTAGTAGTAGTTGGTAGGTCGTTGGCCACGAAACCAGTACACCCTGGGCCTGGAGTCCTGGTCATGAGTTGATATACCGACAGTACCGTATCAAAGACGTTAAAAATGCTATCCATAGCTTCCTCATCCTCCTTAGGCGCTGCATTGTACAGATCATACACATATAGGGTACAAGGGTAGTATCATGCGAGTCAGTGTAAATACAGCAAAAAACAAGGACATAAAATAGCAATGTCTTATTCCTGAATAGTTGATGCATATTCCTCAAAAATGATATTAGAAATATCAGATTACCGGTACGACTACTTCCCAAAGCTGCACTGGCTGAGTTGTCAGGTGTCACGAAGAAATTGCATTTTGTTGACGTATCTGTTCGTTAATATCAAAATCCGAATATAAATGAAGATAGTAGGCGTCCCTGATCCCTAACATCTACAATATTCACAAGGTGATGTCTGTAAATGACACAAAGTTGAATAATAATGATGCCAGAATATTGTTGCAATGCATATGTCTTCGTGAAAAGGAGTGGAGCTGTAAGAACTTCACCTGATGAAGGATGGAGTTCCGAATGCTTGTGAATGATATTTTTCAAAAAAACCAAGCCTGAATGTTAAATCCGCATTGAATGTTCACGTTACCGGTATCAATTGATCATTCACCATCAGCTCCACTTATTTCTTCAAGTTTTTATGAAATTTCCAAGGTGTTACGGTTGTGGTGACGCTCTGGTATTATATTCGATTATGGTTGGTGACCATTACCACTCAACTTAATTATCAACAAGCAGCTCCTTGTGTTATTTCTGGTCCAACATAGGGCATGAGGTTGTGTCACCAATGGCTTTAATAATGTGTTGACCCAAAGTCAGCATTAGTGAGTGCGCACAGTGCACTCAATAGTATAGTAGCCTATGTCTATAGTCGTGTTTGTGTCTTAATGACAGGATGCAGTCTGTAGTAATTTTGTTTTTTGAAGTTGAGCACTTTCGCCTTGAGTCATACTTGTTGTAAGTGCTATGCTTAGCATGATTGATGTGATATTTCTTTAGTAGCCTTAGCCCAAGTCTCTGAGAATTTCCTATTGAATCATCCTTTTGGTTTGAATAGCATGTGTTATTACAATATTGCTGTATCTGTTACTCTGTGTTGCCGTTGCTATACTATCTGACTGGTTTGCAATGATTTCATTTGAATTCGATACTTTAGTTTGAAAACTTGAACATTATGAACTGTTATTAATGATGGAATACCGGTACTATGATATGAATACCTATGAATGAAATTTTTTGGCTACCAGTATATGAATTGATTACTTCGCCACCAATCACAAAATTGCTGTTAGGCCTATCTTTTGTGAATTGTCCAAATTGTGCAATGCTTCACTGACAGGCATTTCCATTGATTTTGGCTGCACATGAAGTGTCATTCGTCTATCAACCTTTCCCACAACCACAGGTCATTGCAATACTGTTGGAAGGTAACTTTGTTTATTTTGCATACCGGTACAGATACTAGTGTTCAGTAACCTATGCATCATCACATTTTGCACTGCCAAAAGTCTGAAGCAAATGCTCTTCTATGCCAGCATCAATTTCCACACAAACTTCCATTACCAAGACTTATCATCACTCTTTCATGTACCGGTACCGGTACTGAAAAATGTGGCATGCATAGAATCGATATACAGTACCGTACGGTATATAATATGAAAAATAGTGGAGTCGATGGCGGACAATTTAAATACTATATAATATGTGTGAGGAGAGTACCAACGATAGGAATCTGAAGTCGCTCTGATACACAAAAATAGCTACGGATACGTATTACAATTCTGGCAGCGACTCTAATTGGAATTGATCATGTCTGAAATAAACGTAATAGCCTAGATCTAAATTAGTAAGGCATACCAGTTAGGCTACCTTGATCTCGATGGTCGTGCATGACTGGCACATTGTAATCAATGGATTTTATGTTTAACCAACATCTGTTTCAAATGTAGACTTCATTTCCCAACATGTTTGTTTTCATGTGGGCCGGTAGTACTGTGATGTTACAACACATTATTATGGTACCCTGTTATGTCACAATACAAATGCAAGCGATGGTCTTATTATTAAGAAGGGCAGAGGTCAAGTGATATATCAAGGCCAATTTTCTAATTAAGTAGATTGCCACTTCAGCTTGCTTTACTGCATGAGATTTTGCCAATTGTCCTCTTGCATCACACTACTGATGCCCAAGTTCTATGCGACAAAATATCAGTCGTATCTTGTCATAAAGAAGGCAAATGAGCTTCGCACAAATAGTAGGTCTGATGATCTCAATTAAATTAATATCCGAATCGAATGGGAGTCAATATTCTTTTAGAATAATTCGAATAACTGGATATCTAGCAATTGGGATCAGATTGAATCAAGTCAACATATGGATCGATCTGGATATGTATTCGAAACACCCATACCTAGTCTACTCATGAGATGACATTTTATGCAGTAACATGGTACGATCATAATGCAACACTCCTTGTACAAGAACACTTTCCCAGCCTGACATTCTCCCCGTTTGACGTGATATAGATTCAAAGCCACTGACTTACAAATTTTTGATATTTTTCAGACTTTTACCACAATGAGAGACATTGCATCTGTTATGCCACAAAGGGTGTTTTGTCTGAAAAGAGCCATTACGTATCCTGTTATATCCAATGATGGACCACCTGCTGATGATAAAATTAAATCTGTGGTGCTTCAACCTGGTGAACAACTCAATATACTTGATAGGACAGAAATCTTCACTACGTCATCAGCAAACAGAGTGAGTAAGCTAGGATTTGAGGTGGTTCGGTCACAGACTGCCAGGCCAAATGTTTACTAAGGACTGTATGCAATTTGAAATGGTTCGGAAACCAAAACTGACCGATTATTGAGGGTCTGCAGAACAACTCATGGATCCGTCGTCAGCCCTTCCGTGCAGCATATTATCTAATTACCGACAAGTAATGGCTTCAGCCCTAACTTTATCAGTAATACCTCTATTGTAAGTCAGAACTGGCAGATAAATGAGAGTCACGAGAACTATAGGGCTTTGGTCACTCCCTTCTCACAATATATAAGGCAGTGGTCAGCAACCACCAGTCCGTGGCCCGGTACCAGTCCGTGAGGTGGTCTTCGTTACCAGTCTGTGGGATTCTCTAATTTAACCCCATGTTAGAAAGAGAAAACATACATTTTTATGTTCATCAAGATGTACGCCTAGTGACGCTACGGTACCCGGGTACATAAATTATAACGGGAGGTAGGCCCCTTTGTTTTATTAATGTGCTATCCTGCAATGTCAACTAGTGAGTAACGGTAAACAGCATCTGACTTTGGGCAAATGGCATATTGCAGTTACCATGGTAATAATTGAAGGGTGTAATGGAGCCGATGGCGGACGATCAATAGATATTGTAAAGAAGATCACCACAGATTTAGCGTCCAGCCTTAGTTAATGATGCGCAAGTACATACGAGGTCTGTTCGAATGCCCGTAGGCAATATCAAGGCTAGTCCGTGGAACGTTTTGCAGAATTCAATAGGTCCATCTGCCGTAAAAGGTTGCCAACCCAAGATATACGGTATTATGCTTAGAGCACGGTTTTGGTTTTTTGTCAACAGCAGAACTACCATTTCAGCCCTAACCTTATCAGTTCAATACCTACTCATGTTCTCCCAGGTTATGTTGGAAATTTCACGATTAGGCCCTACAGTGGTGCTCTACGAAGAATGAGTATTTTCAAAATTTTTTATATGATTCCAACTACTTATATCATCATTGTATATATACTTTATATTTAAAGTGCTGTACTTCGTTATTGAAACTACTAATAGGCTACCATAGTGCAAATATGATGCCAACAATAATTGCTGCATTAATAAAAAGCATCCTGACAATATGAAGCAATTCCCATTGCAATGTACCGACAAAATGATCAATAGTTAATCCATAAGTCTACTTGCAATAATGCTTACCCTTGCAGGATCGTTTCTCATTTACAGTGTGATATTGCTGAATAATATTTATTTATGGTAATTCATTAAAAATCCGCAGAAATCGACAGACGTTCCCACAGTCACGCACTTACGACTTTTCTATTATGCTGAGGACTGGTGGTCTTGACAAATTTGTTGACACGTTTAGTCATTCATTCTTAGATTATGTCTTGTGACTTATTATTAAGTTTATTCTGATCGAATGTCACACTGTCATTTTGCTACTTCCTTGTACCGACTTATTGTTTAAATCGTGTGCGCCATATTCATTTCCTTGGAGTCACTGGAATTGACAACAAAAGTGGTTGTCAAACATTTCAACAAAATTTATATATATTTTTATATATATATAATGCTTTGTTAGCACACTATCAACAGTCCTTAAATATCAATATGTAAAAATAAAACAAAACGATGTTTATCTGATATGAAATTATGAATATGATATGAACTATGGAATGCTGTGAACTCAGTGCTCGAGTTCGACTCGGGGGTGAATTTTGCCTAATTTGTTCAGATTGCGTAGGTGTCCAACTCTCACAATGTTCATAGCGTACATGGAATTTTCCTATGTTATTAACAGCCTATGATGAATGCGCTTTGTGAGTAGGCTAGTGTTCGTCATATCTTTCAACATGAGGGCTAGATCATAATTGGCGATAGCCATGGTGAAGGGGAAACATTATTTATCATTCTGGTTAGGGCAAATGACTCTGACTACGTATGTGCATATACATTGTAGTACCGGTAGGCCTATTGACGTATTGAAATATCATTTCGGACTCAGTAACGAACACATGCCAAATGTTTGTGTTTGTTTGAATATGAACCTAATCGGGGTTTGTACCATCCCTAGTATCAATATGATAGCACACTTGCTTGTGTACTATCTGTTTGGCTATAATTTGGATCCATTTTGGACAACACAACTTACATTACCGGTATATATGATGTGATAAAACTGTGAATCGCATCCAACTGGTTCCGCGCTTTTGGTTTAATTGCAACTTAGTGGTGAAATTGTAGCTTTTTCAAGAGTGTCGTGTCGATTAGCTTGGCAGATTGTGCTTTATAGTAAGTCCCAGGAAAATTGTATCTAGTGGACCCCGGTTTGAAAATCACTGGAGTGTAGAAGAAAGATGCTTATGCTTGATGACTCTTTTTAGTTTCTTTTCATTGGAAAAAGTAAGGTCAAGCTTTCTACTGTGCAATGCGTTTCTGTCATGGTGGAATCAACGAAAGAAGTCATCAAGTAAGAATACGTCCATCCTTTTTAATAAGTGGTCTGTGGTTAAAGTCAAAATTCACCACGATTTATGATTCAGGTCGCCAGAATATTGTAAGTCGTGCCTGTAAAATACACGTGATGTCAACGTTTGGTCAAATTTCCTATCCTGCAACCTTGCAATGCTAGAAACTAGCTGATCGGATATCGCATTACATAATGCATCACCCTTCCACTGTATTTGCATGTGTTTAGCCCTATGAGTGGCAGCCGTCAAGGCCATAGTAAAGAAATTAGTTCATTGCATCCTTGTAATTTTAGCTTACCATTGAGTACTCGTGGATCGTTCGCTACGCTCGTTAATGCACCGGTTAAAGATCAATTGTACAATTTCCGAAGCATACTGATCGGATTGGATTTGCCGATCAACTTGACAACGACTCGAAATTGTCCAAAGACACTCGTTGATGAAAGCTTTCTCCAGCCTGGAATGCAGTTGCGATTTTCTGCGGTGCGTCAATTTTCGCATCAACAATGTGGTTATTTTTTTGTACCATTTCACTGGTTGTCACACTCTGGTGGCTTTGTGGTGTAATGATAGGATGCTGGATTGCCAGTATATTGAGGATAGTGCAAAGGGGTTGCACTTGAAATCGATAGCCTACCGGCTCTTTCGATGCCTCCTTGTCCAGTCTCCATATGCATAAATATACAATGTGAGTGTACCTGTGATAATGTAGCAAAAATCAAATAGGGAAAAATACCGCCCTTTTCTTCCCTGTGTAGGCCTACTGTACTGTTTGCAGCGATTACTTTCAAAATCCAGTTACAGAGTGTGCTAGTCAGCAAAGTTTGAACATCACTCTTCTTTGGTAGATCGAAGAACATGAAGTCATCATTGGAATAACCATGAATGAAAAGTTTGTCGAGTTTGCCTCGGAAGGAGTGGAATTTTTCTTGCCCGTTCATCTTGATAAACCGTCACAGGTGGGTCAGTGTGAGTTAGTAGATGTCATAATGTAGCCGCAAAGTGAGCAGAGTGCTTCGTATTGGTAGGTCGCTAGCCTCGAAACGGGTTCGTCTCTGTTTCAAATACCGAAACTGCATCTTATCCAAGATGTTTAAAATGGTATCCGTAGCTTCCTTCCGAAATAGCCAGTGTATTGAGGATACCGCTTGCTTTAGTGGGGCGCTTGACTTTGATAGCAACTCGGCACCTTCTTGTCTAGCTTGTCGTGCACTTCATGCTGGCATGCTATGCTTATGCCTCAGTTCAGTAGTGTTCTTGTATATCATGGGAGTCTGTGTAAACACAGCAAAAATCAGGTAAGGGCAAAAACCAACGATGTCCTTTCCTTATTTCCTTTCTACTTCAACTTCTCCAATTCTATTATTTGGAACTATGCACTTTGTTAATCGATACTGATACCAAGAAGCGCATGCTTTCTAAGCAAATGTCACGAAGATGTCTGCCGTTATTCCGTTGCAAACCTTTTTTAGTTGCTCTTTTAGCTTTTGGGAAACAAGTTTGACCTACTACTAAGCTATTGACTTATTCGTGGGCAAAAATAGAGGCTTACACGTGAAAGAGAAAGATTTTATGTAGTTGTTGTCAATCAAGAAAATTTGAAGTCGAATTTACCGTGAAATTAATAAACCGTGACCTGTAATCTATAAATTTTGGCATAGACAGGTTTGCGCCAGAGGTGTGGCCAGGATAGCCACCCAGAAATATTGTCTGGTATTAGAAGTATACGACCATCATGCCTTCAAAAAATCTCTTTGCAATAGGATGTACCTCATAAACTCCTTCTGTTTGTTCATTTCTGCTCATATCATTATCATTGTTTGCTGATGAATGCTTTTTACCATGCTTGTTCCGCTCAATATTGCGTTACTTTCATTTAGCTCCTGTGGAATGGCTGTTCCATTTATGTTTATACGTGCTGTTAGGCACCATAATTGAAAAACTTTCCCCTGGTATATGTAGTAGGCCTATCTAGAT
The DNA here is from genome assembly GCA_030412335.1 of Botrylloides violaceus. Classification (NCBI taxonomy): domain Eukaryota; kingdom Metazoa; phylum Chordata; class Ascidiacea; order Stolidobranchia; family Styelidae; genus Botrylloides; species Botrylloides violaceus. The sequence continues at coordinate 9,484 of JASFYC010000643.1, read as the reverse complement.
TGGTACCATAGCTCGTAGAATGTAATAACTTTCCATTTTTTGATTTTTATGAATCAAAGTGGAAGTAACTTTGTTTACTAATAACATGGACTTCTATAGCTCTGGAAATCCCTGAATGACCATTTATACGCATTACTAAACAGAGTATGAAGGAAGTAAAATTACTAGTATGTATCCATGGTACTATGTTGTGAGTTGTGACAACAAAATTATAGGAGTACGGTACTCAATTTGTGACTCAGTTACTTGGTGATGGCAAAGTCCTTGCACAGCGTTCTACACGTATGGAAATTTCGGCCGTTTTCATCTGCAGGTCACGGCAGCGGAAACACGTACTAAATTCTTCTCCGGTTATATTTTGGCAAATTTACAAATACCCTGGTGCTCTGTGAAGAATGACTATTGCCAATAAATTTCATATCATTCAAAGTTTTATTTAAGCCAAGGGTCAGCAACCTTTTCTAGTTACGGGCTAAATGTCGAACTTTTTGGCGGGACAGAATTTACAAAAACACTATGATTCATATTAGATTCAGTACCGGTAGGCCGAATACGCACAAATCGCAAACCCTACACAATATCGGTACGCATCTGTTCTGTGCTCCCGTATCGTCAAGTAGCATGAACCTCTCATCCCGGACAATCTTGTAGTATTCTACCGCCTTCGCAGTTCACAACAACAACTGCAGCCGGCGGGCCATATTTCTGTAAAAACTAATATATAAAATATAATAAGTCAACACAGATTTAACGTCCAGTCCAGTTTATTGGAATATAATGCACACTAATTGATACATAGCTGATCGGACGATTTTGCATGGCAGGCCGGATTTCTCCTGTGGACCGTAGGTTGCTGACGCCTGGTTTAAGCCATCATTGCTTTTAGAGTTCACTGCTCTTGTCGGTCACGAATTGTACATAATTTTTGCCATGCAATGGATTCAGCAGATTCTCAATCACCTTTGAAGGAAATATTATAGTTTCTAAGCACACTGGCTTCTATCTCTTTCTTAGCAGTAGTCTTAGGTTTACAATGAACGAAAGAGTCTAGAAGAAAATACATCTAATCAAATAATATTGCACTCACCGTTATTGACCAAACATGGGTTGACTTTTACTAAGTACGTGGAAGTGAGATGTTGATTGTTTTTCCATAGAACAAAGAACATGAAATTGCTTATCAAACTGCATTGCAACGTTTCATTCTTGAATGCCAGATGAAGGACTCGCTAATTAATGTGAAAGACTATCAAAGGTACATATATTATACATTTTGGCCCAATTTGAGGTTGCCACGGCAATCAGCTGAAGAGTAGGCTACGCTTGCTGCTACCTCCCTGTTTAGCTGCCTGCCACATCAGCTCCGGTCTATTTAGTCAACCACTGTTATTGGTATGCTGACGGGGAGTCAAACACTTGTCCTTTTTGCAAAGAGACTGTCAGAGTGAAGTGTATAATCGTAGCCTGTCGATTGCACCACTAGGCTTATAGTCTGTCATAAGACTAAAAAAGTCTCTCTCTCTCCCCCCCGCACTGCCTCTATCTTCATAAAGACAGGAACCTGACCAACCTTGCAGACAAGGATGAGATGTCCTACTAACAGTTGCTTTCCAAAACTAGAAAATAACTTTCAGCAATACATTCATCAAAGTCTTCATGAATAAATGATTTTGTATTATCATGAATGTATTGCTGAAAGCTTCAAAGTCTTCAAGACCTTTTATTGATTGTGATTGCAACTTGCTGCTAAAAGTCATGGCTGTGAGCCGGTTAGGTTGTTTTAATTCATTCTTTGGTATAATATATCTTTTCAGGTCAATCAAAAAACACATATCAAGAAATGTACGTCCTACCAAGCCCACACCTTTGCACATGGTCGCCGCTCTTCGCCAGTCCAAATATATTCCGAAAATATCAACTGCCAACGAGCTGACTGCCATCGCTTGTTTTTCTTCCGTTGACCAGTGAGTAATCCGAACATTCTTCTCAGTGACTCAGTCTGTGCTTCTGAGATTCCCTTACCTGACAACTTATTCCTCTGTGACAACACATCCATAGTATTGACTGTTTGTTAATTTTTCAGCACACCAGCATCTCGTCGTTCGAGCATGCCGTCAAATTTTGGAAACAGAGTTGATGCTCCCTTGCCACCTCTTCCAAACGAACCCCATCAGTATACCCCACCCTTGCCACCACGGAAGGGACGCTCTTTAAGAAATAAAGACACTCATATGAACTATCCCACAAGACCACCTCCATCCCCACCAATTGATGGTGGGGATTCAACAAGCAGACCACCCCCTCTTCCACCTTCTTCAAGAGCCACACCCTTCAATGATCTACCCCACTCTTGTATTGATGATTGGCCTATATCAAAAGGTATGCAATTCCAAGGTTCAGTCTATGATAGTCTAGCATGCTATAATACCGGTAGTGACCATCACCCTTTCAACATGTCTGATCATTTCAACTCTACTAACACTATGACAGTACCATCTCCGCCTCACCATCCTCCCCCGAATCTGAACATATTTGATGGAAATCAAGAGGTCGGCACTACTCATGAGATGATGTCACCGTTTGCTGACTCATTTGTTTCAGATCAAGAAGATGAAAAGTGAGTAAAAATCAGTTATCGGTGTCTCGTTGATCCAGATACACCACTTTGCACCTTTTGCCCAACCAATTTTGACTTTCGGGGGCTTGGTACATCAGATTTTTATGCCAATTGACGGCCTCTTTCCTCGCAATATTTGTGCTACGTCACTATCGTGAAGGAAACGTCGGTAAATGAGTAGATTAGTGCCACAAACAGCACCGTGTGCTCCATCAGTATCCTCTCATCACCCACCTGGTACTAACCATCGTAGACCTGATTCAGTAACTTTTGGGAGTTGATTGCCCACAAACAGCACCGTCTGCTCCATCATCCTTTTGGCAGTTGATTGCCCGGGTCCATTTTGTTATAGAACATGACGTCACAGAGCATTGAACTCACCCCTTCGTATTTTTCTGCATATGCCCCCTGACAATGGGTATGGAATGAGAAAAAATATTTACGGTATATAGACAGAAATCGACTTCGGCTGAACTCTGTGGCATTCTTATCACACTCCTCTGGCCAGCTTCTGTGTTCAGCCTGTTACTTGTAATTGTGAAGGTCGTGAACTATGAGAAGGGAGAAATTTGATGTGTCACAGCATATTTCTAAGCTATTTATAGAATGCATATGAATGTTTTCATAATTTTAAAGCAATACTGCATGTGCTATGTGCACTGTGCAATGTATAAGTTCTAACCTTGTTATACTTTTATAGTGACATATTTGGAACTGTAGGATCATTCGCTGTTCGTAGACAGGATCAGAATTCAGGACCGAAAGACGAAATGCCGTTTCATAGTAACAAGAAAAATTCCCCCATAAGTCAAAATATTACGTTGAAGGATGAACCAGAGGAACAATCTCACGGAGAAGGTAACATATCTTGGCATTGGTGTTTCATTGTAAAATTAGTACTTATGCTATTTCTAGAAAACTGACATGTTTTTTGTGATGTCCATAAGCAAAAGTAAGGCGTAGTTAATGTACTGAGCTGTATTTTAGTCATTTTTTGCACAAGCTTTAATATTTCAACGATTAATTCATTTGTTTGCAGTAGGCCAGCAATAATTGTAAAACTCCAACAAGACCCATTTTCGGTAAAATAGTGTTGCAGTTACCATAAATGTTAGAATATGAATTATGCGAGAAGATGCATATCTGGCCCATCCAACCATCTGCCAATGCATACGCTATTTTATATATATATATAGTGACTGTATGTTCATTGGACTACATGGCACAGTTAGTCAGCACAGTCGCAACCAACTAAGATTTCCAAACCGGGAATCTGTGCCTACGAGTCCCGAAGTATTCGGCATATTTCTGCTTCCCGATCCATGCTGTGCGTCAGCCGTGCCTTGCGTGCTACAGGTGATAACTCAACACCCCACTTGTGATGAATGTGAATCTTTATATACAAGCTGACCACACTTGTTCAGTGGACTCTTTGGCGTGGGACTTGAAAGTGAATGCCATGGCATGTTGTGCCATTGAGTTCAAGTGGAGTCACACAGTGTTGTGCATGTGTTGTCGAGTAGAATGTAGAAGCACGGCTACAACAGCTGAAAGGATAAGAAGACCGCTGTATAACCAAGTTATGTACTCCATATTTTAGAGACTACATCACCTGGAACATCTAAGGAGATTCCACAACCTCGAACTCGCTCACCATCCCCACAGTTTTCTCTCTCGTCGTCATACGATAATCCGGCGTTCACGTCGTCGCCGACACAGCTAGCAACCACGATTGAGAACCGCGTTCGCTTTGGAAGTTCCAGTTCACAGGAATCTCCGACCTTTCACTGTGTAGTCAAAGTTACCGACGCAAGTCAAAATTCTCAAACGTCTCCATGGGGTGAAAGTAATGAAAAACTTCGAATTTCTGATACAGAAAAATCGGAGGGGATAGTATTACCGGAAAGCAGAAATAATTTGAATGACACCCTCGATGAAAATTTTCCTACCAGTAATGACAATCGAAGCCAGACTATTAGGGTTTATGAAAATTTCAATCCGATTATTCCAGCCCCGGTGACTAGTCCAGTCGAATTAGCCACTACACAAGGCAAAAAGCTACAAAGTCTTAACGAAGATTTTGAAACGCAACAGCAATTCAAGGCACGTGACAAAAAACCTATTCATTATGAAAATGTGGTTCTCCCGTTTACTCCATCAGATACTGACGACCGTAAGAGTGATGTAACGGAATTAAAGTTACCGATCAATTGCGACAGTGAAAATTCAGTATCAAATTCAATAGACACAAAATTATCTGATTCAAATAATAATGAGATTGTAACTCAGTCGATGCTTCTTCCGGATATGCCGGCGTTTGTTCTTAAAGACACGTCACAGTCGTCTGCGATCATCAGTAGAACATATTCATCGTCATCAGATTCAGATGCAGCGTCCACCAAAAGTTCCTTCATCGAATCGGATTTATGCTCACACAAAAATGAATCTGTTCTCGATGCTAATGAAGAGAAGAGTGAAGATGATAGAGGTGAGAATTGTTGGGAATTTCATTATTGGATTTGTTCAGGCGGCTGAGTTGTTTGACTTTCCGCCCGTGATCGGGTGGTCCCAGGTTCAAATACTGACCGAGTCAAACCAAAGACTTTGAAATTGGTATCTGTTTTTGACTTACTACTCGGCCTGGCAGTCGGTTTCGGGGAAGCTAGGAAGACTTCTGGTTGTGATAAGGATTTGCGCTATAAACTGAAAGTATCAATCGGTAGATGTGTTAAATAAGCATTGACCTTGTGTATATGACCTATGTAATTGTAAATGTCATAAATTCAAAAAACAACAACGGTTCAGAAGCACGTTGTCACCGGAAAATAATACGGCATGACACAAGACACCCCGACTCTGATCCTTTGTCATTACTGTATATCCTTTTGCATTAACGTACTTTATTTGCTAGCTGGCTGTTGCATCGAAGCTAAATTTCTCATCTTTGATTTGAAGGGATTCAAACCACCATATGTGTGTGTTAGCCAGTTCGAATTCCACTCAATCATATATTTAATTCCTCTTCCGTATCAAGTTATTTAAAAATTGGTTTCAGGATTCTGGATATCTCAGTTTTCATTTAGTAACGACGGTCGACAACAAGTATCATTCGCTTGCAACTATGCAAAGGTGACTTGCAGGCCTACTTGTCTTTCTTGCTTTGAAATCGATTCTAAATCGTGTATTTCTCAGCCTCCAGAAAATTGGACTCCACCGAATGATCTATCCTCTTTATCCGTATCAGAAGTTTCAAATTCGTTAAGGTATGAGTTGATTAGGTTGCTGATTGAGAACATCTACTGTACGTTGTCTGTGTTGCAGTGACAAAACTCTCTGTCACAACAAAAGTTGAGCTATTTAGCTAAAAAAAACGCACAACTTTGATAATTTTGTCAAATCGTGATCAGTTAGCATTTCTAGTTAGTGAGGTTCACTGCAGTGATATTGCAGATGGCAATTTTTGCTCTTTCGTGATATTTTTTTCATAGTTTTCTAAGAATTGTCTCTCGCAAACTGAATGACGACTTATTTTATAACTAGCAAAATTTTAGGACCGAGTTTCCTCAAATCTCCATAAGGTCGTGTCATTCACCCGAATAGCTTGAGTCAAGTCATTTGGAGAACGTGACTCCAGTCGTCATAACACTGCTATTTGATGCATTCTTGTTTTTCATTTGGCCATGTTCCATTTGTGGGTAGCTGTAGGCCACCCCAGCTGCCTGTCCTGTCTCATCCCTCTCCATGTACCTGGGCATCAGACCAGCTGTGACTGAGGAACCCTCAATTCTGCCACCATCCGACATCCACATGGCAGATGGTACAGTGTGAACAATGAGCATGCAGACTTTGGCAAGGAGGCTCTGGACATCGCCATGTTGCACCACACCTCCACAGTCTGGATTCTCCATAAGGCAGGAAATCTGCGAATAGGCTACCGGACGGTACCCATTTTGCGTCTTAGACAACCGACGTCATGGCAAGTGTCAGGCTCCCAACCTTTTTGGCTAATATATTGTCCACTTTATTATATAATTATGTATTACAGATTCATAGGAATGAATGAGGAAACAGTGGAGTGGTTTTCTGCGGAAAAAGTAGACGGACAACTACTGTGCGCTTTGAATGGCAATGAGTTGTCGGAACACTTTCATCTTTCTCCTTTTCAACTAAAAAAACTCGATATGTTTCTCAAAGGATGGAGACCTAATGAATCTTAAAAGTTTCTGTCACCATCTGTAGACACCCTATCAATGGCGACCAGCAAGCCAACTTGCTGTGATATCTCAATACTCCTGCAGAGTAGCAAACGCAACGTAATGAAAAAGTTATATTATGTCGGTGACGAAGGTACTGTTCAATGTTCATGTTTACCCTTCAGTTTACATCTATTCGACAGCTACAGCAGACAGTACATATAATTCGTGCTGATTCTGTCCCCACGGATGTTGCTGCCCAGAAGCTGAGATTTTGGTTGGACATTACATATCACTCCCGTTGATTCCGTCCCCACAGCCACCGTTGGATGTTGCTGCCCAGAAGCTGAGATTTTGCTCCTCGACTCTGATTCGAAATGGCTATTCTTGCGACGGAATACGTGAGAGGATAGATATAGGCACAGTGTGCTCTTTGGCAACGAAGACATGGTATCCATTAGACTTGCTTGTCATGAGGGAGACTCCTTGCATCATCTCTGAATTTTGCACTTGTACTTGTAACCTATCTTAGATAAAATATTTTGTGCTCATGTGGGTACTGTCGCCCGCAGATGCATCCCCTGTTACGTTGCAAATATGCTTTTCACTATGTCGTACTTGTCCGATTGATTTTTCAAGTTGTGAATATGCAGTATAAGAAACGATTATTTTTCTTTTGTGATGCGTGTCGTGAGTTTAGTTACTTTGCATTTTCTGTTAACGAATCATTTTTTTTTGCATTGCCGGTATCCTTAAACCACTGTCCAGCTCATGCACATGATACGTTCTCACTACACTGATGTTCTGTATTTCTAATCTTGTTCCGATCCTTGGTCAGTGCGAGTGCCAGGGCATTTGTTACACAGCTACTACCCTAACCTGGCTGCCTAGTAACCCATTTTGTGCAGCGTAAAATAGTTAGATATACTTTCATGTCGTGTTGCTTAGTTGATAATGGCTGTTCTATTTTGTAGGGAAACTCTCAAAGCCCTGCTTCTAGTCTGCCCCAGCCCCTTTTTTGTTAGATCTTGGAACCAATGTGAGTGGGAGTGGGATAATGTTCATTTTTGTATAAAGTCATACATCAACAAATCACACCTCACATAGTGAGCACAATGAACATCCAGATTGGGCCAGGAGTTGCTCCACAGAGCTGTCTTGCTTCAAGAGATGTGGAAGCGATTTCTTCCGCTAAGTAAATAACACGATTGCTTCCGCTAAGTAAATAACACGATTGCGACCTCTCGCGAGTAGGATACCAAAATTTGATAGACGCGGAGTGTTGCTTTCGCACTTTGGACTGGTTGCATCGGCGTGGATCGGACGACCGACGCTTCTTCATTTGGTTAATAAGAGCAGGGGAGACGAATACGGCCACGAGAATCCGCAGGCCACATTCCACATCCGTGGTTGCATCCGCCTTCACGCTGTCCATGTAAGACCGGCAATATGGCTGGGACGTTGTAAATACCTATAATATGATCATGTGTGAACCTCCAGCCTCGTCTTCGAGACGATGTCCCACTACCGAATGTGCGAACTCGCTACTGCTAACATTATCGGTATCTCATCTTCAGCAGCAATGGTCTAGTAGGCCTACTCTTTCCAGTATGTACTGTACACATGAAGTGTCTAACTTTCTATCGGTAATTGCAGTTGTTGGCAAGTTCACGTATTGTTAATCAATGCTCCAATGGAGTTTCAAGTAAGATGCCTTATCTATCAAGTGGAATCTTCTGTGTAATGAAGCATGACGGTCGACGTATTGCACAGATGAATCGTTACATTAATTTTTTTAATATTCCTTATTGGATCATAAATCTATTTATTGTGGTAATATTGAAGTTGAGTTATGTATTATTATATTTGCTGTATACTGGACGATGTGCCTAGACGAGCAAAGTTCTACATGCTGCAGCCTATTCGCTCTCTTTTGTATTTCACTCACATCGCTGCGGGCTATAGCCCAATTAATGTGTCCAACCTGTATAATTACTTATTCAGATTTTTTTACTTCAATTCCCTTATTTAACTTCATGCGTCTGTGTTTTCACCATTTCTGTCATTCCAATATCTTCATGGGCAACATGTTTTTTGTTACTGGGCCTCTTGCCTTTGACTTAAGTGCAAAATAAGGTATATAGAGACTAATTTTTATCTCGGCCGGTCGCACTGTTGTGTTGAAAACGGGTTAGTGGTGACTGGTCAGTCCAGTCCGATATCGTACATGACGCAGTCCTGTGTAAATCGATTCGTGCTGGCATCCGGTATGAAGGGGAGATTCCCGGAGAAATAGCTCTTTACATTAGAAATTGGTCAGCCTGGTTTTGAGTTGACTACCGGAAGTGATCCGCCATAGGCTAGTGTAGTTTTTTATTACAAGTAAAGTACGAAAAAAGACACTGAATAAAAGTCTCTCTCTTCCCACGCCCAGAGTGACTAAAAAACGAGTTACTTTGCCCACGCCGAGACTACCGTTACTTCTCGCAGGTCGTGGTGCACATGAGGAAAGATAAATATGTAGCACATGCAAACCACAGCTACGTATCGATATCTTCTTTCATGTGGGTTTAATCGGGCCAGTGATATAGAAAAGGACTAGACGGCAGGGCAGCCACTGCTTGATGGCCTCATCGGTATCGAAGCATATTTGTGCGGGGCATGAAATGGGGGT
>JASFYC010000639.1:0-18895 GCA_030412335.1 Botrylloides violaceus | reverse complement strand
TTGTGCATTTACAGAATCTGCAAACCTGGGTTGGATGGTCGGTATACCTACAATATGGAACGAAAGATATGACAGATTCTTAGTTGTCGACAAGGTTAGTATCGCATGCACCATTGCACACTTGGTTAACGGAGTATTTAGATTTCTGTACCCACACACAGTTGACAAAGAATTTTATACAGAATCATAGGCGTGCAGCAACAGACCATTATAAGCATATGCATAATCACAGGACTTCCCTTTTACATAAAAGTACGATGGCCCCCCAACCGAAAAAATATAATCGAGATGTATGTGTCTACTTTTTGCCTATATACAGCTATAGCTGTGATTAATTATGATGGAAAACAATATTTCCGATTAATTTTATACTTATATTCGATATTATGTTGCAAAGGAAATAATTGTCTCGCCCATTCCTGATCTTTCCAGGTCCTTCAATGGTTCATTAGCTGAATAAATTATAGTTGGATTTCACACTTCATATTATATCAACTAACCTTTAACATGTTTTTCAGGATATCGTGACATCACCTTACCCGATTATGCATCTCAACAGTGAAAATATGATATGGACGGTGCGGTTTGATGGATCCATATTCGAAGGAATACCAGATTTCCTTACTGCTCTGGCTGTCATGCTATCGCTTCATTGGGTTTTCAACTGCAAGTTTGAGCAACGTGTGAACAATTCTATGTATTTCTTATGTATTTGCATTGCGGAAATCAAGGGATTGCAGGCCCCTACCGCAGTTGCTTCAATCATTCAGTGACATTGGGCATTTCTATTGTAACAAAATAAATATTTCGTTAATTGTTATGTTTCATTCCTGCATTATACTGCTGCTATGGCTATAATAGTTTTACCTCACTCCCCTTGCTTCAATGTTGATATTACCGCGCTTTTAAACGTAAAATGACATCGATCTACCTCCAATGAAGCAATTTCTTTTGTAAATAAACATTTCTGGCTTGGTTTTTAAGACACTGATTTATTTCGCCTAAACCGTGGCGGGGTCGCTATCCGAGGTGCTCCGCAGGACGTGCTGATGATATACAAGCTTTAGCTAGTACGCCTCAAGTACAAGTATGCCTTGAGTACGAGAGATACAAGCTAAAGGTTGATTATCTTGATACAAGAAAAACCTTGGCGAGTACAAGCTTAAGCTTGTGTTAAGAAACATCGTCAACTACCATGATTTTTCTTGGGCATAGTACAAGTGGCATAAATATCTCATAGATAGGATTCACCTTTAATGTGCACAAAGTCTGCTCTCACAATATGGTAGATCTTTCGGGCATTTCGAGCACGATGGCCCGGCTTCGTATGGCTTGTAATTAACGTATCCTCCACGTGGACGATATGTGCAAGTGACTACCAATGTAGAGGCTAGTTTTACCCCGTTATGTAGCACGCTCCTAAAAACATTTACTCTTATTGTACAGAATAAACCCGTAAGCACAAATTCTTCGCGTTCTAATTATTTAATGCGACCAACACTTGAAAGATTTGCACTGTGCATTAATATTAAATTATATACGTAATGGGACACCGCAGTCAATACTGGATGATCGACTTTGATACGTCGAGAGACAAAGTGGTTGCCATACAGCTCTTGGTTGACATGCATCTGTAGTCCTCTAGTCTGGAAATCATTCATTAAGGACCAGGTCAGAGCCTTATGGTTGGCACTTTGTAAGTCTTCCCCGGTTTTGCAGCATTTACCAATACCGTGACCCTCTGTGAAGAATGGTTGTTGCCAAAATATATATAGGCTACTAGACCTATATGATTCCAAGTTTTATTCATCTCATTCCAGACGTCATTCGGTCTAAGTACTCGAATGTTATCGAATTAAAACGGTATTCGAACTGGATGAAATAGCAATTGTACTTGTAGCACTTGTAGTAAAAAAATATTTACCACCCTGCGAATGTCATTGTTTTACCGAGGACGTAGCTTGTAGCAGGGTTTTACACGTTGAAGCGCTTTCCTTCTAAGCTGACAAAGTGGCATTAAAACCTCCGTCACTTGCAGATTCAATTCACTGATTCAATAGGGTTGGCCGTTCATGGTACCTTATACAAGGTCCTTCTTCCGGGCCATTGATGATAAATAAATACAATGTTAATGAATCGTATTATATCTAGGCCATCCGTGCATATGCCGTTTTCGATTCGATACAGGTGTAATTATTCGGTTCGGATCGGTATCTGGTACTAATTGATTTTTGCCCAACCGTAGACATGACCTTTCACCCGTAGACCGAAAACTGAGTGGGCAACGTTGCGATTCTTGTTACAGTTACTTCTATAAGTGGACTGATATAGGACGGTCAACTTCGTGTGGCAGTGTCCAGCTTACGCAACGGTAATAAAAAGCCACGTCCAATCATTGCCTCGGACCAAACCTTTGATTGGGTACAAGCAAGGAGCGCTGTAGTTGCGTTAGTGATCCGAACAAAAACATCTACATGCTTACGAAACATTTACAGGCGTTCATAAGATGAGTAGTTATAATTCAAAAACAACAACAATGAAATAATTGTACAACCGTAAGAATCTTCCTCACCTGCACTCTGCTGCAGCACATCCCACCTCTTTGGTAAAAGCCGACACAAGTTGTATATAATGGAAGCAGCTATGGTGCTCCGGGTGACCATCCGTGCATCGATGATTCTGATAATCGTAAATATGTTTCTGTAAATGAAAGAAACTGCATTACATATTGATATGCAAACGTGAAAACCATGGTAATATATTGACGGTGATAATGGACGAATGCTTCGATAGATAGATATACTATATGCAATAGAGAGTCACCACGGCTTTAACTTAAACGTCCGGCCAAATGTTTTGAAACACACTCCTTTCGGATCACCATCCTCTCTATCTTTCTGGCATCATCGATATGTGGATAAGCTTCAGCATACCGAAACCATGTAACGCAGGATGCCTGTTCCCTAATATTGAAATTGTTGCTTGTCTGTTAATTCCCCGGCGTTTGCGTAAAATTGGATAGATATCAATCTTGAATATTTGATGGGTAAATGTGCTTTTCTCCAAATACCAAATACGTACCTCGAGGCCATACGAGACGTTTTGTGAGTATTCTTCTACGGTAAATAAAAGTTTAAAATACCTACGGAGTCTGGCTAGACGCATATTGGCCCATATGACTTATACTTAGAATTTCTGACTATAGCGGCAGTACAGGAAAGTTGTTATAATTGGCACGATATAATGAACAAATTTTCAAATTGATATGTACCCTATTTAAAATACCACAGATTTAACGTCTAGATTTGGTTTATTGAGTATAAAAACATTCAAAATCTTTCCAGGCTTCAGCAGGTGAAGATATCTATTGGTCGTCCGCCATCATCTCTACTATACTATTCAAATTGATATGTTAACAATTCGTAGCAGACTGTAGACTAGCTACAGTATATTCTTTCTTGTAGCGATTGACATGTATGTTATATCGAAAAAAAATGCAGCCGATGCCATATTGCATTTGCATATATTACCGATGATACCAGACAGGTGGTTCGAAAAATCCTTCTGCTCTTGCTATCAGTCCTGTCACAGCTTAAACAAACTCGTCTATAGTTTAAAACTGGCTGTTGATGTTCTGTGTGGTCACAAATGATATGTTGGCAGCCGGAAAGGTTAGTAACTGTTAGGTATGTTAGGTATAGCCTAATAATTGCTACAAATCTAGTACGGAAATTTATGATTTGAAAAAAACGTCCCTTGGAGCGTCGGATGAATTCGAGTATACCCCGAGTACCTTAACTCAAGTCATGCGTAAAACATGAATCGACTGTAGTCACAAGACTTTACTTACCTCATTATCCCAAAGCCAATCTGCCGTGAAAGGGTTCAAGTGGTACGGATTAGACATTGATCCAACGTTGAAATTTTCCGAATAGCCAGCCATATTGGTGTGTTTAGCAGTGCAATTCCTGCAATATGAATAATTTGAGGGACGCAAAGTACAGGGTTCCACTCGCGACGTCCGGACCAAGTCAAACCAAGACGTTAGAATTGGTATCCGCTCGTTCACTTCTTGGCATTCATTATCGGTGGATTTTGGAAGTTTATGGTTGTTATACTGACCCAGGTTATAGACTTCTATAAATGTTGACCTGGCGTACATGACCTAAGCAGTTGAAAGGACAGAATTCTAAAACAACAACAAAATATTCAACACACCATCATCCACTCTGTGTACAAGACTCACTTTGCATGTTCCTCTGACAGCTTTTCCAACTCTTTGCTCCAGGTCAGTTTTGGCATATAAGCAGCAGGAGGTTGTACAAATTGTCTAAAGAGGTTATGCGCCCACAGAAATCTCGTTCTATTTGCCTCAGTCAAGGGAACAATTCTGACAAATGCTGAAAACACGCATTAGGAGAAATGTCATGCTCGTGTACATTGAGTGTGAATGAGGAGACGTGCACGCCATACCACTGCGTTTCCGGCTTGAATGCACGCTGTAGTTGACGTTCTTGGAACAAGCCTTCTCATACTGTAATTAGTCAGCAAACCAAACTAGGGTCCACATGAATCGCTTCGTGTGCTTCAACACTTCTCATATTGTAGTTTTTTGCAACGACGATATCCTTGACCAAATGTTACACTTGGATTTACTTTATACATCGGAAATATACCGAAATCGCCATCATTGGTCTACACGATAAGGGATGTATTCTAATAGAGAGGAGTTTACATTGCTTTCATGAATATTCTGTTATGGACAAACCGAGCGTGCTCGCAAGTCGACGGTTCCACGTCACACTTCACAATAAAAATTTAAGTCGCACGGCGTCGTGTATGAATATAACAGTGATGTAGAGGAGCTTACCATCTGGTTGTGCAGAAAACATTTCAACCACTGTCACGAAAAATAGAATAAAGAATGCAGATCTATTTTTATCCATTATCAAATTACCAAGTTGATTTGTAATGAAACAATAAAGGTTCTAGGAAACAACAGACGTTAGCGATATATATCCTATATACACTAGGCGTGTTGGATAGGCTCATACATTGTATGTAAACACGTAACATGGCCCGTAGTACCTAGTAGTACCTACGAGTACGGCATGCACGTAACATCAACTTGTCTTGTCTAAGATAGCAAATTTGCTATGAATGATGCTCCCTGTTACACTTATGCACTACTTATACCAAAGGAAAAATAATTAAGACCATGATTGATAAGGAGAATTCTCTCACGACATCTGAGGAAGTGGAAATGTCTGATGAGAACTTAGTTCTACAAAGGAAATTTTGATGATAATGATGATGAAGATGTTTACCAGCCACATTTGTCCGCCCGTCAGAAATTTACGTTAGCCTCGCGTAGGGAACGCGGCTACGATTGCATATGGCCTTTGTTGGCACGTGTGTCGCTAATGGTATGCCTATGCAAACGCAACACTGGCTCCTGTACATGTGGCCGTGCTTGGGCCATTTCCGGCCTTGTTCAGATATTACAAGTCCCAAGGCATGGGGCATTGTGACACATATTTACTGTACAAGTGCCAGTTATTGCCGTAACATGGTCATATGTGGGCCAAACGGAATCCCTTGCATTCCCGCGAGAGCAACGTAGGAATAAAGAATACCGACATATTTTTATCCATTATCAAATTATCAAGTGTATTAGTAGTGAAACATTAAACGTTCTAGAAATCAACAGACGTTAGCGATACATATCCTGTATACGCTAGGCGTGTTAGATAGGCTCATACATTGTATGTAAACATGTAACATGGCCTGTAGTACCTAGTAGTACCTACGAGTACGGCATGCACGTAAAATAAATTTGTCTTGTCTAAGATAGCTATGAATATTGCTCCCTGTTACACTTATGCACTACTTACAGTATACCAAATGAAAAATAATTAAGACGCTCACATCTTGACGTTCGGCCCTGGATGGAACATGGCTGATATTCCTCTCGGTCTTTGCCGCCCCGTGCTGGCTACGGGTGTGGATACGCAGCATTTGCCAATATACTCAAGGCCGTTTTTGCGCCTTTTACGGTCTTATCCAAGGCATACCTGGGACACATGAGTGCGAATTGCATCGGTCATGTGAGGCTAATATTTACAAGGGCCAGGTAATGGCGTAGCAGTTTCATGGAGGATCATATAAGGCGTGACGATCTATACGCAAGCCTTGGCAATCACACACATGATCCACCTAAGACTGTCAAAATTTTTCTGACTGGGATTTTCGTTGTGGGCATGTAGTCTCAGACGAACTATCCGCCAATGCTAATATTCTATCATCGTACGAATCTGCTGATGATTTACTGAAGAACTTTTGTATTGACAATAGGCCAATAGACAGAGCATAGTGCAAATAATAGGCCGCCTAGACTGCGGGTGCTCATTACGGGGAGACGAATGCGGCAACGCATTCGCTTTCATCATGCTTTCAAATCAATACAATTCCATCATTATGTAGAGCTGACAATCTGCTTATAGGCTACCAGTGACTTGGCTCGCTTCGCTAAAATAGTAGAAGTATATTGCAATGTCACGTAAACTATATAAGCTACCGTATGGGTCGTTCACCCTGTACAAAGCAAATGTTTGATGCACGACCCGTCAGAAATTTACAGTCGTTTATAAGCAGTAGAAAGACAGCAGTCACTAATTCCTCAGCGATGAAAGTTTGCGGGAAATGATGATATATAGGAATGGAATGAAATATTCCTTCCTTTCTCTCTGGGAAATTAATGACTCCTGGGGCGGCATTATGAACACTCCTCGCAAACGTTAACGAGCTCGCTATTGACGCACGAGCTCGGTAACTCGAAATTTGGTATTATGAACTACACTCTCGGTAGCCGAACCTCGCAGACGCCCTCGTTAATTTACGAGCGCCTGTGACTGCTCGCTATGCGTGTTTTTGGAATAGCCGCTGATGATGGCTGCGATTCTAGCAGTGCGGCAAAGCAGAAAGCGGCACAGAAATCGCCTTAATCCATTGCAATTGACCAATCGAGAACTTATGGCCGAATACCGTTTGCCGAAACTCGTAATATTGGAGTTATGTGAGCTATTGCGCGAGGATTATTTGCAACCTAACAGTGCCAGCAAAAGAGCTCTGTAGAGAAGCAAGTCTTTATAGCACGAAAGACCTTGGTTTCTGGAATGATGTGCATTTTATACTGTGTAGGCCTACCAGTTTGCAATTTCTATTACAAAACGAAGGAGAACTAAAATGTGATTTCATAAAAACAGTGCATATGCAAAGTAACACCATAAGTGAAAATGAACATGTAAACTTGCAAGCAGGCAGAATCAGCTATGCACAATGCAAACAAATATCAGTGAACTTTGAACTGCTATGACTAGGAGCCTCATAGTAGGAGGTATTGCTTTCACCACCGGTTTTGTCATCTATTTTTTCCATTTTGCAACACTTTTTTGGCTGCACTCGGCAAATCCCACCACTTGTTCCACCAACTGGGTCACTCGCGATATGTTGACGGAATTTACCTTGATAATGCAAAGTTATTGCTAAACCATAGGCCAAGTTATTGGAGTACCGGTACTGCTGAAATTGAGTCGGATCCGTTGAGGACGTGGGCAGCTCTATCAGTAACATTACCCTACTGTAGCTGTCTAGCTGATGTATCCTAGGTGCCGCAGCAAGCAGGTGTAAACTTTGCCATCTTACCTGTGTTGTCACTTTCTTCCACGCAGCAGCCTGCCGCAAACCGGCTACTTCTAACGAAAAAGAGCCTAATATATATTTTCGATGTTGCTCTACGCCAGTTACAAGAGCATTCATCTCTTCTTGCATAAACCATCACAAAATAAACAAGAAACGACTGCTGCAACAAACTGCAACGCGGCACTGTGCTAAACGGCACGACACCTAGAGCTATGACATCGCAAAAACCTCGACTTTGCTGAGTAAACGGCACGTTACGTGAACGTTTTGACGCATTCTCTCGGATTTGCGTAAGATGTCTACGAGTTGTTTACGAGGTTACTTCGTAATACCAGAATCCTTACCGAGTTCCTCGCTCGTAAATCGCTCGGTAGCGAAACGGCTAGCGAGCACGTTAACTTAACGAGCGAGGAAAAGTTCATAATGCCGCCCCTGGAATACTCTACTATATATAGTAACTATAGGAATGGAATATTTCATGCAAGAAATTTTATTCTTCCCCTTGCAATTTACTTGTTGGATTCAGAGCAATCCATATATTAGATTAGGCCTATATTCTTCTCAACGAGTATATGATCACTCGAAATCTTGAACTTGGCTGAAGTTGCATTTGGCAAACCATTGAAAGTTTGGATATACACGATTTAAAACAGCGTTTGCATCGACCAAATAAATGGACTGAATCCGAACTCTGGGAACGAGTATTGGAGTTTAGCCAGATTGAAAAAAAAGCAATTTGTTACACTTTTATGGACTGACATTAGAATAAAATCAGAAAGACTCTGAACGATGATATTCGCAGCAAATGTCACCATCGTACGCTCAATCGTCTTTGACTTGTATGAACTACCAGCTAGTCTGACTGTCCCCCTCCTGATCCGGAAGTTCTGGGTTCGATTTGATATAGCGACAAAACAAAGACTTTCAAATAGGTGCCTGTTTCAATTCTATTTGGCAGTCAGTATCGGGCAGTGCAGGGCAGTATTACTCAGTTCCCCAAACACAGATCTAAAATATTCATACCGCATAAAATCCGAGTCATCAACCAGGGAACAGAGGAGAAAACATAACATCGCTGGTGAAGATCGGTTGCAGATGTTGTTATAAGCGGATGATATCGTTCCTTTTTGTGAAAATATAAACTAACTTCATGCTGTACTTAAAATCTATGATATTACTTTTTCTCGGTTTGGACTCAACATTGCTACTGATAAAACCAAATAAAACCTTGTCAATTAATGTACCTGAGGAAGTCATGGCATCCAACTCACTAGTGACATTGAAAGGTCAACCAATTGAAAATGTTAGACAATTTAAATACCTCGGTCGTATGCTATCAAACCAATTATCATGTTCAGCTTTTTAACAACCATCAAATAGTAAGCGCTTATGCAAAATGGTACGAATTGAAATAAATTCTGCTTGACAAACGAATATTTTTATATACCTGGGTTAAGTTTCCTGAAGCATGTGTGCGGCGTAGTCGTGTACTGTACTCAGTTCAGGCTTGGCAATTGGATGCAAGCGAAATGACAAAAATTGAATAAGTATGGAATGGTTTTCTGCGCCGCATGGTGAAAGATGATTTTAGAAGAAAATGTGCCTAAGAGCAAAAACGATATACCCATCCATGAAAATGAAATTGATTGGTCTTTTAAATTAAGTAATGTTAAAATCCGTGAAATTACTAAGAAAATTGAAATAAATCGCTTTTATCAAAACCAACATTTAAAGTACATAGCACATATCACACGTCTTGATAATGGAAGTTTACAAAATATATTTTTGTTCTGCAAATCTAACCGCCCATCCAACCGTTGGAGTAATTTAACTGAAATCACAGGCGTCGACGAAAGTCAACTCAGTCGCACCATGATTGATAAGGAGAATTCTCTCACGACATCTGAGGAAGTGGAAACGTCTGATGAGAACTTAGTTCTACAAAGGAAATTTTGATGATAATGATGATGATGATGTTTACCAGCAACATTTGCCCGCCCGTCAGAAATTTACGTTAGGCTCGCGTAGGGAACGCGGCTACGATTGCATACGGCCTTTGTTGGCACGTGTGTCGCTAATGGTATGCCTATGCAAACGCAACACTGGCTCCTGTACATGACATGTACTTGTACTTGTGTACATTGTGGCCGTGCTTGGGCCATTTCCGGCCTTGTTCAGATATTACAAGTCCCAAGGCATGGGGCATTGTGACACATATTTACTGTACAAGTGCCAGTTATTGCCGTAACATGGTCATATGTGGGCCAAACGGAATCCCTTGCATTCCCGCGAGAGCAACGTAAGAATGAAGAATACCGACATATTTTTATCCATTATCAAATTATCAAGTGTATTAGTAGTGAAACATTAAACGTTCTAGAAATCAACAGACGTTAGCGATACATATCCTGTATACGCTAGGCGTGTTAGATAGGCTCATACATTGTATGTAAACATGTAACATGGCCTGTAGTACCTAGTAGTACCTACGAGTACGGCATGCACGTAAAAGAAATTTGTCTTGTCTAAGATAGCTATGAATGTTGCTCCCTGTTACACTTATGCACTACTTGCAGTATACCAAATGAAAAATAATGAAGTCGCTAACATCTCGACGTTCGGCCCTGGATGGAACATGGCTGATATTCTTCTCGGTCTTTGCCGCCCCGTGCTGGCTACGGGTGTGGATACGCAGCTTTTGCCAATATACTCAAGGCCGTTTTTGCGCCTTTTACGGTCTTATCCAAGGTATACCTGGCACACATGAGTGCGAATTGCATCGGTCATGTGAGGCTAATATATACAAGGGTCCGGTAATGGTGTAACAATTTCATGGAGGATCATATAAGGCGTGACGATCTATACGCAAGCCTAGGCAATCACACACATGATCCACGTAAGACTTTCACAATTTTTCTGACTGGGATTTTCGTTGCGGGCATGTAGTCTCAGAAGAACTATTCGCCAATGCTAATTTTCTATCATCGTACGAATCTGCTGATGAGTTGCTGAAGAACTTTAGTATTGACAATAGGCCAATAGGCAGAGCATAGTGCAAATAATAGGCCGCCTAGACTGTCGGAACGGCTACTCGTGGCACGGCCAGCGACGGTAGGTGCCTAAGCTTGTCGTCAAGCGGTCGCTGCAGTGCTAGCTCGCGAGATACGGCGACAATGACGACACGCCCTGACACTCGCCGTCGCGCCAAATATCGACCACACGTTCACCGCCTATTATAAACCGGAAAATGAGATAGTTTATGGCCGAGAGTGCCCTTCTTTAGATTTGGGTCGGTCCGCAGACCGACGTGGGGTCGCCCAGCTAGTTCGACTCCGCTGCTGACGTTTCACGCTGCGTCCGGCCACCCTACCTCGCCACACGCCGCTACCCTTTGTGGTGACTGACCGGACGAGCGATCCCCTTTGAGCCGGTCGCGGGAGCAAACGGCGGCGCCGAAGCCCACGGCACCAGCTTCTGACTTGCGGGCTGGCCCGTCTTCGAAGGACTGCCCAATCGGATTTTGTCACGCGTCAAATATCGACCAGCACTCGATTTGCGTGCGTGCATGCATGCATGCAGCTGGTCGGCTCAAGGGAAAGAGATCGCTTGCCGCCGTTCGTCTCCGCGCCTCCACACCTCTCTGCTCAGTCCGTACGCACGGCGGCGACCGGCCCAGGTCGCGCCACAAGCACTGTTTCGATCCAACGTCAAGAAAATGGGGTCGCAACCGCCATGATGCTTACCTTAATACAACCAAATACTCCAATGACCCGAGGGCAAGTCGCCCGTCGCCGTATGGTGTCGCCGTATACGCTGTGACTGTCGTAACGACGGCTACTCGTGGCACGGCCAGCGACGGTAGGTGCCTAAGCTTGTCGTCAAGCGGTCGTTGCAGTGCTAGCTCGCGAGATACGGCGACAATGACGACACGCCCTGACACTCGCCGTCGCGCCAAATATCGACCACACGTTCACCGCCCATTATAAAACCGGAAAATGAGATAGTTTATGGCCGAGAGTGCCCTTCTTTAGATTTGGGTCGGTCCGCAGACCGACGTGGGGTCGCCCAGCTAGTTCGACTCCGCTGCTGACGTTTCACGCTGCGTCCGGCCACCCTACTTCGCCACACGCCGCTACACTTTGTGGTGACTGACCGGACGAGCGATCTCCTTTGAGCCGGTCGCGGGAGCAAACGGCGGCGCCGCAGCCCACGGCACCAGCTTCTGACTTGCGGGCTGGCCCGTCTTCGAAGGACTGCCCAATCGGATTTTGTCACGCGTCAAATATCGACCAGCACTCGATTTGCGTGCATGCATGCATGCATGCATGCGTGCAGCTGGTCGGCTCAAAGGAGAGAGATCGCTTGCCGCTGTTCGTCTCCGCGCCTCCACACCTCTCTGCTCAGTCCGTACGCACGGCGGCGACCGGCCCAGGTCGCGCCACAAGCACTGTTTCGATCCAACGTCAAGAAAAATGGGGTCGCAACCGCCATGATGCTTATTTTTTTTTTTTTTTTGTTTCTGTTCGTAAAGCAGGTACTTTTATATGTTAAAAGCCTGCGTTCATACGTTCAGATATTTGTTCTACGAATTACCTTTCCACATTACTCATAATAAGGAGATTTGTGGTTTCGGGTATTTCTTTTTTACCTACACGTAGTTTTTCTTTGTTGTTCGTCTTGTTTATGATGAGATGTTCTCTCTTCTCCGTCTTTCGTCTTATTTTGTTAGCTGATCGTTCTCCTGTATCGGTCATTGGAATGTCGTTGCTGTCAATTGTCAAGGCCATATGTAGCTTCAGAATTGTTTTTCGTGTGATTGCAATTTGGATTTGCCTTCTTTTCTCTCCATTGTTTATATTATTGTATAACATTTCGTCTTCCGATACATTTCTGTCTGTAACTTTTCTTAAAATATTTTCTGTAATTGGGCATGAGAAGAATGTGTGTCGCATGTTATACTCTTTTGAGTTACATGCCACGCATCTCCCACCGTGTGCATTTGGTTGAATTAGTCCCATCGAGATTATTTTCATCCCGAAATTATATCCATCGTGCGCTATCCTGTATGTGATTATTCTTTCTTTATTTGTTAGCAGATTTTGTTGCCAAGCTTCCATCCCTACGATTTTTTCCCATTCGATTACGCTTCCTTGGATTGTCGTCACGGAGTGTATTACTTCGGTTAGACTTTTAAGTCTTTTGTATATTTGTCGGTAGTTGCTGTCTGTCCATGTGTCCTTATCCCAATCTATTTTCTTATGTAGTTCAAGGATTCTCCTTGCATAAGGACTCTCCCCATTGCTGTGCGGTGTTTCGTTGTTATATAGTGTTTCATTGATGGTTTTGATTTTACTGCCCAAAATGTATATCATATGGTGATGCCATATTTCAGTTGGTTCTTCTAGTTTGGACAAGATTGCGATCTTTTCCAGTTGTGCCGCCCAGACTTGACTTGGTATGTGTGGAACTTGTAGCCCACCATTACTCTTTTCAGCAATTAATTTCTTTCTGCTTATCGCTTCGATTTTTTCAGGTGACCACAAGAATCGAAATAGAAGGCTTTCGATTTCTTTTATTGTCGGAGCGTTCATTTGAATTAACCGCGCATGGTAGATTATTCTGCTTGCGGCAATGCTATGCAGAAGGACCGTTCTTCCGATCCAGGTAAGCTTTCTGCTCTTGTAAATGTTCAAATGTTTTTTGATTTTTTCCACAACTTTTGTCCATGTGTCCTTTTCCTTGTTGTCTCCGATTTTTTGCCCTAGTACTTGGATTTGATTTTTTAGGTATCGGTTGTATATTGTTTGCTCTAGTTGATATTTGTTCCATCGATGTTTTGTGTATATCTCTGTTTTTTCCTCATTGAGTCTCTGTCCTGTTGCATGTTGATACAGTCGAAATGCATCAAAGATTTTACCAAGTGATTTGATGTCCTTGGTTGTTGCAGTCAAGTCGTCCGCGTATTGTTGTATTTTGTTCTCTATTTTTCCTATTCTGATTCCTGTTATGTCCGTTCTTGATTCTATGTATCGTGCAAGTGGATCCGCTGCGAGTGTGTAGAGTAGCATACTCAGAGGACATCCTTGCCTCAGGCCGCGCAGGAGTCGTATCTTCTCAGTGTGAGCGCCATTTATTTCGATCTTGCTACTTGCGTTTCGGTATAGTGTTTTAATTAGGCGTTGCGTTTTTTCCCCAAAATTTTGTTTCTCCAAGATGCGGAATAGAAATTGGTGATTCACCATGTCAAATGCCTTTCTTTGATCAAAGTTTGTCACGATTAGTGGAAGGTTTTTGGAAGTACAGTGTTCTGTGATACTGACTATGTTGCGTAGAGCGTCTGATATTGACCTTCCGGGGATACTACATTTTTGCGAAGAGGATACTATGTCGGGTAGGACAGGCTTGATGCGATTTGCTATTATTTTAGTTAGTAGTTTGTAATCGAAGTTTAGTAGCGAGATAGGTCTCCAGTTCATGATATTTTTGTTACAGCCTTTCTTTGGTATTAACGTCACATGACTGTGATTCCAGGACTCGCAAGTCGAGTCGAAAATAAGGGCATTGTTGTACAGTTCCAACAGTGTTTGATTTAGCGCAGTCCAGTTTTCCACGTAAAATTCTTTGGATAGGCCGTCTGGGCCCGGTGTTTTTAGGTTTGGGAGTTGTCGTAATGCGTCTTTTATTTCTTCTTTAGAGATGGTCTGGTCCATAGGGATACTTTGTTCTTTCGTAAGTTTGGATGTTATACAGTTGATAAAGACGTCTTGGGAGGTTTGCGCTGTACTGCTTATACTTCCCCATATCTTTTCATAATGGGATTTAATCTCAAAGAGGATCATTTCCCTGTCTTTTGTATTTTCTCCTGTTGCTAACTGAAGTTCTGTGATCGCTCTTCTAGATTCTCGTGCTCTGATTGAGTTATAGAAGAATTTTGTTGGTTTTTCTCCATGTTCGAGCCATTTCTTTTTTGATTTTATATAGATAAGGTCTTGTTTTTGTTTATCTTTTCTGAGGATTTCGTTGCGTAGGGCCTCGACATCACTCCGTCTGTCGCGTTGTTCCTCCAGGTGAGTGAGGAGGCTCTTCATGCTTTCATCTTCCTGTTTTTCCTTCCTTGCTCTATCAATTCCGTAATTTATCATACTTTTTTTTAGTTTTATTTTGATCGTGTCCCACCATGTGGCGACTGACTCGTATTCTGTTATTAGTTTCCTTTTGTTATCTATTATGTTTTTGATCATGTCCTTCATCTTCTCCTCCTTAAGATGAGATATGTTATTTTTCCATGTTCCTTTGCCCCATCTTGTGTGGGTTGGTGGTCTGATCGTCAAAGAAAGCAGGTATATGTGGTCTGATATGGAGTTCGCTTGATATTCGCATTTTGCGATAAGGTGTCTAATATCCTTGGATATGTACATTCTATCTACGCGACGGCTCTGGTGGGATTTTTCCGTGGTGAAGACTTCTTTGGATGGGTGTTGGAGTCGAAAGGAGTCCAAGAGATTGTTTGTGTAGGTTAGCTCTTTCCAGACTCTTGCCGCCGCTGTCAGGCGAAAGCCCTTTTTGTTTTGGACGTCATTTGCGCTGGTGACTATGTTGAAGTAACCGGCGATTAGTTTAACTGACGTCTGTTCCGTGATGATCTCCGCTACTGTTTTAAAAAAGTTTGTTTGATAGTTGCCGACGTCTGGTGGTCCGTAGATATTCCAAATGTCTATTATAATGTTTCCATCGCTGGAGATGCGAAGGTTTTGTGCACGATGTTTTATGAAAATGTTGTTATACAACTGATATTTGGTCTGTATTTCCTCGGTTACAAATATGAGAGTTCCCTGGAAGTAAAGTATTTTCTTTTCGGGGTTGTTTTTCCATTGTTCGTTGTGACCTAGGCAGTTAAGATAGCATCGAAGTCTCCTGGCATCAGCCCATTTGCATAGTCTGTCCTTATTGATTTTATGTACTTCTTGCAGTAGTAAGATGTCGAATTTGTGGGATGATACGTATCTTTTAAATTGCTTCCAATGACGTTCCAGACCATTGACATTAATTGATTTGATAATGCATCTAGTGTCGAGCATTCCGATTATAGTGTCCAAGCTGAGTAGGATTAAATGTGCTATGCTTTGGTGAGGTCTGTCTTGGCTTGTAGTTAAATGGTTTTGACGAATAGACTTTCGTTAAAGACTTCGTCGTTGTTCATGTCAATGCTGTCTTCTCCGCTTTCACTCAAGCAAGGCGGAAATTCAGTTCTGCCTGTTTTTTCTTTGGGTTTATGTTCAGGTGGTGAGTTGCTGTCGTCTGGCGATAGTCGTCGTTTGAGTTTTGGCGATCCAAGGATTGCTTCTTTAAAGTTTGGCTGCTGGTACTGTAAGAGTTTCGTGGAGAACAGATTTACCATAGATTTGTTGGGGTTTGGGCGCTGCTTTTCCTTGACTGTTGGTGATTTCGGAGTACTGTACTTTGCGATAGGGGTTTTTCCGCCTTCGACGTGACTAATTGGTGTCGTTTTTCTCGTCACAGAGCTATAGGAGCAGAGCTCGTTGGCGGCACTATCGAGAGTTGATACTTCGGGTAGGTGCCTAAGCTTGTCGTCAAGCGGTCGTTGCAGTGCTAGCTCGCGAGATACGGCGACAATGACGACACGCCCTGACACTCGCCGTCGCGCCAAATATCGACCACACGTTCACCGCCTATTATAAAACCGGGAAATGAGATAGTTTATGGCCGAGAGTGCCCTTCTTTAGATTTGGGTCGGTCCGCAGACCGACGTGGGGTCGCCCAGCTAGTTCGACTCCGCTGCTGACGTTTCACGCTGCGTCCGGCCACCCTACCTCGCCACACACCGCTACACTTTGTGGTGACTGACCGGACGAGCGATCCCCTTTGAGCCGGTCGCGGGAGCAAACGGCGGCGCCGCAGCCCACGGCACCAGCTTCTGACTTGCGGGCTGGCCCGTCTTCGAAGGACTGCCCAATCGGATTTCGTCACGCGTCAAATATCGACCAGCACTCGATTTGCATGCATGCATGCAGCTGGTCGGCTCAAGGGAGAGAGATCGCTTGCCGCTGTTCGTCTCCGCGCCTCCACACCTCTCTGCTCAGTCCGTACGCACGGCGGCGACCGGCCCAGGTCGCGCCACAAGCACTGTTTCGATCCAACGTCAAGAAAAATGGGGTCGCAACCGCCATGATGCTTACCTTAATACAACCAAATACTCCGATGACCCGAGGGCAAGTCGCCCGTCGCCGTATGGTGTCGCCGTATACGCTGTGACTGTCGTAACGACGGCTACTCGTGGCACGGCCAGCGACGGTAGGTGCCTAAGCTTGTCGTCAAGCGGCCGTTGCAGTGCTAGCTCGCGAGATACGGCGACAATGACGACACGCCCTGACACTCGCCGTCGCGCCAAATATCGACCACATGTTCACCGCCTATTATAAAACCGGAAAATGAGATAGTTTATGGCCGAGAGTGCCCTTCTTTAGATTTGGGTCGGTCCGAAGACCGACGTGGGGTCGCCCAGCTAGTTCGACTCCGCTGCTGACGTTTCACGCTGCGTCCGGCCACCCTACTTCGCCACACGCCGCTACACTTTGTGGTGACTGACCGGACGAGCGATCTCCTTTGAGCCGGTCGCGGGAGCAAACGGCGGCGCCGCAGCCCACGGCACCAGCTTCTGACTTGCGGGCTGGCCCGTCTTCGAAGGACTGCCCAATCGGATTTTGTCACGCGTCAAATCTCGACCGGCACTCGATTTGCATGCATGCATGCATGCATGCATGCATGCAGCTGGTCGGCTCAAGGGAGAGAGATCGCTTGCCGCTGTTCGTCTCCGCGCCTCCACACCTCTCTGCTCAGTCCGTACGCACGGCGGCGACCGGCCCAGGTCGCGCCACAAGCACTGTTTCGATCCAACGTCAAGAAAAATGGGGTCGCAACCGCCATGATGCTTATTTTTCTTTTTTTTTGTTTCTTCTTCCATTTTGAAACTTGTACAAAGAACAAGTCCAAATTACTGGTCAAAGATATGTTTGCTCTAGTAGGACACTTGCCTCTCAGCTCATGGTAAGGAGCTGTTTGGTCGTTATCCTATTTCATGTTACCCAATGTTAAACATTAAATCATATTTCATCAGTTTCATTCAAGTCCTCATTTCCT
This sequence comes from Botrylloides violaceus, assembly GCA_030412335.1. Classification (NCBI taxonomy): domain Eukaryota; kingdom Metazoa; phylum Chordata; class Ascidiacea; order Stolidobranchia; family Styelidae; genus Botrylloides; species Botrylloides violaceus. The sequence continues at coordinate 1,036 of JASFYC010000639.1, read as the reverse complement.
TGTATCTCATCAGATTTAAGATTCTTTGTTTCTTTTATGTATAATGATAATCGACTAAGGATTTCGGGTTTAATTAGACATACTATGGTTTTTGCTTGCTCTACCAGGTTGATTTTGTTCTCATTGTCCATATCTAAGGCGATTCTGTATTTAATGATGTATTTCTTATATATCATTGCTATCAGGTATAAATCCAAGTTCTTAAGACTTATAGTTGCTTTGCATATCAAAATATCTTTAGATATCTTAATTTCTAGTTGAAATTCGTTTCTTATAAATGTCATAATACCCTTTAACACTTTTTTGGCTAGAGGACATGTGTATATTACGTGCAATGTCGTATCGTCAGGATTTCTACAATATGGACACAGATAGTTGTCGATTCTACCCGGAGTAGCATAACCTATTCGTTTCTTGCGCGCGCCAAACAAGTACCCATTATGTATTGCCCTATAAGAAATAACCTTTTCTTCGCTTGTAACTATCTTTGATGTTAGTTTCGTTTTTCCCAGTATTGTAAGCCATTTCGCATCTGGTGTCAGTGGTGTTAAATCACTGCATTTGTCCCGTATGCTGCAGTAAATGTCCTTATGTTTGACTTTACTCCACTCTTCCCTATTCCACGTCATCTTTTTGGCCACATCCAGAATTTCCCTCCAGTGTTGTGGAATAGTTGATCTATGTGGCATAAGGTTGCTATAAAGGTTGCCATTGACTGCTGTAATTTTTGAGCCAAGTTGGTATTGAGCGTGCGAGTGCCAGAACTCTGTTGCCGAGTCATTTGTCGTGAGGGTCTTATACATTTCCACTTGGCATGCTATCACTTTGCTTGGCATGTGTGGCATGTCAATTCCACCATGCCTGACATCGCAGGCAAGTATATTTCTTGCAATTGCCTCGACTTTTTCCGGATGCCATAAAAAATTGTAAAAAGCCCTCGTGAATTTAACCATGTAGAATCGCGGAAGAGGTATTATTCTTGCATGGAAGATTATGATGGTCGCTATCATGGTTTTAAGAATAAGAACTTTGCCCA